>JARHVA010002089.1:0-377500 GCA_037957365.1 Torreya grandis | reverse complement strand
AGAGAGATTGTCAGTGAAAGATAAATATGAAAAATATAATTTTATAATGAATAAAAGGAAAAGATATAAAAAAGAGGTTAAATAGATATGAAATAATGATGGTGATTATAATAAGATATAATGGGATAACATGGAAATTTCTCATAAATCAATAAAAAATGACCACACCCTTTTCTTAGTGAACTCCTTAGGATGTACACTAGGGGAGATTGGTGTACCAAGGAGTCCTATAAAAATAATAATTAGTACCTAAAAAATAGTATCCTCAAGGATTTTATGATATCTATTATATATTTGGTGGTATTCTCTCTTCATGGCATCATGATGAAAGATACAATCAAAGTGAAAATCATATTCTAGAAACTTATATTATTTTAATTTTTCATGAGAGTGACCCAAATTTTATTGATACTAATAAAACATGTATGGATAATACCATTGATATTTAAGTCGAGATTCATTAAAATTTTCTAGGTGAGGGTTGAAGAAAGTGGGTCCTAATATTTACATGATTAAAAGTTCTATGATAATCATGGTTTTGGTTATGTGATGGATGAGGATGCAGATGGAAGGGGTGTCCTACTTTAGGTTGGGAGAGATTTGTTTCATTGGAGCTTCCTAACATGATTAAACTAGTATTCCTATTAAATTAATAAGTCTTATAAACACTATCATATATGACATGTTTATTTATGTTTTCTATTCACAACATGTGAGTGCCCTATTTAAGTATAGAAGGCTCAAATTATCATATTTTTTAGGTATTTATTAGATTAATTATGAGTGAAGGAGTTAATGATGTCTTGAAATATAGTTTTTAAATAAGTGTTAAATAGGTGTAATAGGTTTTATTCTATTATATCATTCTCATATTTATTGACTAAGGCTTTCAAATGTTTAATAAAATCTTTGGAAATATCATGATCTACTTATTTCTAATTAATGATTTTTTAAAATTTATTTATAGGTAAATTATTGGATTCAAATTTTTGAATCAATTATTTAACTATATTCTAAAATATTTATAGATATATACTTGAGTTTCTTGTACCATTTTAAAACATCACCAATGAAAGTTTTAATTAGTATCTTGGTAGAGGTACACGTGTTAATCTAAATATAATCCTTATAAATATTTCCAAAGGTGATTAAATACAAGGAGGGATATGTGGTTCCATTATGATACATATTAAAATTAATTAAATTGATGTCAATGCCAAATTTTTTTGGCACTAAGGGTTAATTTTGAATATGTTTGATTGATTTATTGTGAAGAGTCGGTTAGAAAATAAGGTTTTGTGATGATATCCATGGGGGCTCAGAGGGAATTTTGATTTTATAACCTTATTAATTTTTTTAGGTTTTTATTGTATTTGAATAAAATTATTTCTATGTTATAGAATTTGTATGTTTATGGAGTCTTGCATGTTATCCATTTGGTTTATGACATACAACATTACTTATGTTAGATTAGGTACATTTTGGTAGAAGTAAAAGATTGAGTGGTATGTTGAGAAGTAGTATATGTGGAATTCATAATGGTGTTGATATATAAACTATAAGTAGCACCAATAAATCTAAGACCCCATATTTCAATTTCTAAACTAGGTGTGGTGGATGTAAAAGGGAGAGGGTAAGTTAAGGATTGATTTTCCCCAAGTCCTATGGAAAAAATATGAATATGAGAAGGAGGCATGTCTATAAAAGGTTACATCATGATGTGATAAAATAAATATAATATTTGTTGCCCTATAGTTGATATGATCTTGGATAATCTTTTTCATTTCTACAATATGATCTAGGTCATCTTCCTCTTCACACTCAAATTTGTGGGCTTTGAAAACTTTGGTTTCCCTAGGGTTTTTGGTATTTTTGTATGGCTCATTGCATTAAGTTATAGTGGAAATAATTTTTTTAAGGTTGATATTAGGAGATATAAAATTATAAGGAAAGAAGTTTCTAATAATCTTTTCAGGTATAATTTATCTCCATCACACTAGGATTGTTGGTATAGAATTTTTGAAAATCTTGGTTGGATTTATCACCAGGTTTCTCAAAAATATGTTGTATCTTGGAAATAGAGAAAATAATATAAAAATACTTGGAAAACAAGGTATTTTTGAAAAATATAAAAAATCAAGGGAAAGGATATATGGTCTGATAAGAGATGCTTGTGAATAATTTTGTTTAAGAAGTCATATATGTAAATGTGAATAAATTCCAACTATAAAATGGGATTGGATTCAAAATAGGTACACTATAATGTATTTTTGGTCAATTTTATGTGAATATAATGATAATAATAAAATATAAACATGAATAAAATAAAACCAACATTGGAATATGACTCATGTTGGTTCACTAGAATGTATATAGTCTAAGATGATCAAGTTAACAATCCCCATTCTCTCTACATTGAGAATGATGCCAATATGGACATTTGAGTTATATTTTTATAATTAATTTATTTTTTGGGTTTTATATGTTTATAAAATATATCTAATTTAAATTTTCTAAATTAGTTTTTTGGTCATTTTGGATACTTTCTAGTGATTTCCTAATAAATAGTTAGAACTGCAAGTTAACTCCAGTTCACTGTTTGAGTACTTAGTTACAAAGAGGTGGGAGGGAATTTTAGTATTATTTAAGTTTATTTAATTTAATTATTATTTTTATATAATTTATGACATCATATTTTGGTAGGTTGCATTATTTGGTGTCTTGTCGAGCAAGATTTCTTTCATGTCGACCTTGTCTTGAATGTAAGTCAACCTTGTTTGATTTAGTAATTTATTTATTATTATTTAAGTTATATTATAATAATATTTTATAAATATAATTATATATTAATTATTTATAAATAAAATTTATTTTTTTTATTTTTTTCTTGAAATAACTTGTCATGCAAGTTATATTGTAATATCTTTATTTTAGCATTATTTATTAATGAAGAATAGTGCACAAGTGTAACACAATAATTACTTTTGGAAATTAGTGTTAAATATTTTTATCTATCATTTTTTACTATAGGTATTCATGAATTAATATCAACATGTATATGCTTTTGGTTTTTAAATTATTCAGTACAAGTTTTAGTTGACAATCTCACTTACAACACTACTTTAACAACTAGTGTTTCTAAGATATACTAGTTGATAATAAATTCAATTTCATATTAAATTAAAGTTAATTTTAAATATATAAATATATTAAATACATTAATTTTTTATCATATCCATGTTCATGTAAGGTTTATAAGTTTATTCAAGCCATTATCTGAAGAAATCATGGCTTCAATGAATTCTACTTCCATGAATATTCATGTTTCCAAAGGTGACAACTTTGAGTATCAAAAAAATCAATTGAAGAGAATTATTTTATGAAAATTATTTTGGTATAATATTATCAATATGTATACACCACCTATATATTATAACACTTTGAAACAAGAACAAAAAATTAAAAAAAATAACAAAAAATGATGAATAAAAGGGAGATGCACAAGCTTTCTTCTATATTCAGAGTGCCATAGACCCAAGCCTTTATCCAAGAATTATATCATAAAATAATTATAATGATGCATGAAATACATTTGAGACTTCATATAAATCATATATTATGGTAAGATAATAAAAAATATAAACCTTTAAAATTAATTTTAAAAAATTGAGAATGTCATATTTTGATGGAGTAGGAGATTATTGCATAAGGGTAAATAATTTAGTTCATAGAATAAGGGTTTATGGAGAAGCTATCTAATATAGTTTTATATTAAGATTTTTTTTGAGATATTTAAGTCAAATATGGATGTATATTATGATAAATATTTTATGTAAATATATTAAAACTATAAGTGTTGATGAGTTAGTGGGTTATCATTTGTTTCATGAAGATAAGATGAGACTATATGTAGGAGATCTAAAACATGGTCTAGAACATACACTTGAAATAAATGAAAGTGTTTAAAATATAAAAGAAAAAATTAAGAATAATAATTAAGTGATTTTAAAAAACTAAATTTAAAATTATAATTATGAATATAACTTCACAAGTAAGAGTAAAAAATACTTTACTTGTCATTACTACAAAAAGCATGACACATGATTAAATATTATAGGATACTAAAAACTAAGAATCAAACTAATCAAGAAAGTGAAGAGAAATATTTAAAATATAATAAAATTTATTTTTAAGATGATAAAATTATTGTATCACATGTTTTTGGGAATGTAGAAATAAACTATTTTTTTCTCTTTATTTAGGTTGCTCAAATAAGGTGATAAGTCAAAAAGATGATTTCAACAAGTTAGACAATTTATTCAAAATATTAGAGAAATTAATAGATATAAATTCCATCCAATTTGATTTAAAAGGATGCATGAAAATTAAAAAAAATAAAGGTTATTTATATATTGAGGATCCTAAGATTATTGATAACAATTTCATAATATATAGTGATGAAAATTAGGCATACAAATTTGAAAACCCTACTAGTAAATCCATAATTGTTTCTAGGAATCGTAAAATTTTTAAAAATAAGGTGTATAATAGTTATAATAATGTAGCTATATAATTTATAATTTAAGTTTTAAAACTATATTTAAGTTTATTTTTATGGAATAAAAATTATTAGAGGGGTTTCTAGTTCAACAAGAAATAATACTAGTTCTTTGCAAGAGACTAGTCATCTATCTATATCAACACCAAGAAAGAATAAATGTTTGTTGAATACTAATCCATAAAATTAAAATTTGAATAATAATTATTAGAGTATGATAACAAGGTTAAACTAAAATAAGTTAATTTATTTTATTATTTTTATGATGGAAAGAATATGTTTGCATTATCACGTGTGATTAATGAACCTAGAAGTTGTGTAAAAGCTAATCAAATGAAAGAATGGGTTGATGATATGAAATTAGAAATAGATTAAATTAAGAGTAATGATAAATTAAAATTATTTTATTCTTATTTTAATAAATTGGTAAAAATTGGGTCTATAATACTAAGGTTAAAAGTGATGGCATAGCTGACAAGCTAAAATATAGACTAGTTGTAAAAGGATTTGCACAAACATACATAGTTGAATATAAGGAATCCTATGCACTTGTGAAAGATAAATATACTAAAATATTATTTATTTATATAAATACTCATAAAATATATAAATAAATAAAATTTATGTAAAAAATGCATTTACAAGTGGAGTTATTAAAGAAGAAGTATCTATGGGGTAGCCACAAGGTTTTGAGGTAAAGGGTAATTTTTTGGGGGTATATAAATTAAAGAAGGATATTTATGGGATGAACCAAGATAGAGGATATTGGTAATTAATAATTTATATTTGGTTAATGGAATAATGATTTTAAAGAATTCAAAATGAACTAACTATTTACATACAAGCATCTAGTTCGAATGTTTTATATGTCTGTCTCTATGTAGATGAATTGATATTGATAGGTAGTTCTATGGATATGTTGAATAGATTCAAGGAAGATATTAAATTATAATTTGATATGAATTATATTTTATTTATTAATTAATTTCTTGGCATGTAATTCCATCAAAATAAATAAGTATTCATTTTTCAAGCCAAATAGGCCCACGACATGCTAAAGAAGCATAATATTCAAGTTTTGAATCCCAAAGACACTCTAATTGTAATAGAGTAAAATATTATAAGTGATGATGGAATTCATTTAAATTATGAAAATAATTTTATAATCATGGTGATAAGTTTTATTTATATCCTTATGACAAGACCTGATATTAGTTATGGGATTTCACTAGTTTCTATATTTATGGGTAAATCGCCACTCAAGCATTTGAAAGTAGTGAATATTTTTTTATATATATGTAAGAGGTACATATAATCATGATATTAATTTAATATTATAATTTTTTTTATGTATTATTAAGTAAATATATTAACATTAGTGAGGATCTCTTGATGATAGGCATTCAACTTTAGGTCATTGCTTCATATTGGGAAGTGAGTGGGTTTCTTGGTCTTCAAAGAAATAGGCCACAATTGCATGATCATCTATTGATTCTAAACATAAAAGCCTTACATCTAATTTAACACAAGTATTATAAATGATAATAATATTGGTTGGTTTTAAATATGGTCAACTTAATCCAACATGATTTTTAGATGATAAAAAATAATATGGTTGAGAAGACTTAGGAGATGTTGGGCATTTCATCTCTTTGCATCAAAAGGGGAATATTGAGTATTATGCCAATATGAACATTTGATTTATATTTTAATAATTAGTTTATTTTTTAATTTTTTTATGCGTTTATTAAATTTATTTATGTATTAAATTAGTTTTTTGGTCATTTTGGATACTTTCTAGTGATTTTCAAAAATTTTTAGCTAGAACTGTCATTTAACTCCACTTCATTATTTGAATACTCAAATGAGTTTACATGAGATGGGGAACACTTTTAGAATTATTTAGGTGAAATTAAAATGTATTTATCTAAATTATTATTATTTTTAATAGAATTTGGGATGTCATATTTAGGTAGGTTGCATGATTTGGTGGCTTGTTGAGCAAGGATTCTTACATGTTGATCTTGTCTTGAATGTAATTCAACCTTTTTTTCTTTATTATTTGATTTAGTATTATTTAAAATTTTTTAGTGTCTAATTTTATAAGTATAATTATATATTTATATATCAAGTAGATTTAGTTATTTATTTTTTACTTTATACTTTTCTTGAAATAACTTGCCATGAAAGTTATCTTGTAATAGGTTTGTTTTAGTCTTATTTTAATAATAAAGAATTGTGCACAAGTGTATACAATAATTCATTGTGAAAACTATTATTACATATTGTTATCTCATATTTGTTTTCATAGGTTCACAAAATATAACCAATAACCATATGCTTTTATTTTTAAATTTGTTTAGTGTAGGTTTAAGTCAATAATCTCACTTACAAACACAACTGGTTTAATAACAAGTGATTATGAGATAGATTGGTTGATAAATAGTTTCAATTTTAAATTAAATTATATTTTATTTTAAATCCCTCCATACATTAAAAAACTTCACTATATATATTAGAATATACACAAATTACCAAAATAGAGACTAAATACATGCAAAGATAATGACATAAGAAAGAGTTGTAAATAATTTTATATGTAGTATATGAAAATCAACACTCAATGTCAAGAGTATAGGGTTAAAAATATTATTCACAAGATATTGTATATGGGGATTATATAGGTATTAATTATCTTAAAAAATTGTATTGTATTTTTACTTATTTTAAGGCTAATGACTTAGGAGTGAAGTAAATAATTATATATTGAATATAACATTTGAATAAGTGTTAAACTTGTGGAATAGGTTGTATTATGTCATATTAATATTGAATTTATTGACCAAGGATTTACAATGTTTAGTAGATTCTTAGGAAGTATCATGATCTACCCATTTTAAATTGATGAAGTTTTATAAGTTATTTTAAAGTGATTGGATTGAAATTCTTGGATAAATGTGTTAATTATGTCTTAAAAAATATTTATAGATCTAAAATTAATTTGGTTGTATAATTTTAAAATATCACCCATCAATGTTGTGACTATTATTTTTTTAGTATTAAAGGTATGAAATTAAATCCAATCCTTTTAGATATTACCAAATATTATAATTAATTTTACCAATGTCAATTTCAATAATTAGAGGTAATAATTGTTCATTTTAAACATGTTTGATGACTTTATTATGAAGAGGACATTGCATAACAAGGTTACCAAAATGATATACAAAGAAGGTGATGGGAGGGAATTATTATTTGTGACTCCACATAAAATACTAATGTTTTTATTGCATTTTCACAAGTTTATTGTGAAGTTTTATAATTTGGGTGTTGTTGGAGGATTGTGTGTTATCCATTTGGTTTATGACCTACAATACTTATGTTGAATTAAGTAATTTTTTGTTTAAAATATAATATTAATTTGTATGTTGAGATGTAATATATATGGAATTAATATTGATGTTTATATATATGCTCCATGTAGGAACACCAAAGTTAAGACCGCATATGTTAGTTGTTAAACAAGCCATGGCATATGTAGAAGGATGATGGGAAGTCAAGAATTGATTTTTCCCAAGTCATTTTGATAAAATATGCATATGAGAAGGATTAATTTATATAAAAGGTTAAATAATGATGTGATAAAAAAATTACAAGATCTTTGGTCCTATAATCAAGATAATCTTGGAGAAATTTTTTCATTTCTGCAACATACTCTAGGACATCTTCCTCTTCACCCTCATATTTATGGGATTCAAAGACTTAGGTTACCTTAGGGATTTCGGTATTGTTATATGAATCGTATAATATAGTTATATTAGAATAAATTTAATAATTATTATAAGGTTGTTCTTTAGATATAGGAAATTTTAAAGAATAAGTTGTTGAGAATCCTTTTGGGTATAGGTTTACTCCATCGCACTAAGATTATTGGTATAGATTCATTGAAAATATTGATTTGTTTTATTGATATATTTATGAAAATGATGTTTCATCTTGGTGATATATAAAATCCTCTATAAATATTTAGAAAAAAGTTTGTGTTTGAAAAAAAACAAGGGCTTGGATATAGTGTTTAATAAGAGACGGTTATCAAAAAAGTTGAATAAGAGATATGAAAATGTGAAGACAATATAAATAGTAGTGTAATAGGATTAAATTTTGGTTTTATATAATGTAATTTTGGTGAATTTTATGTTAAGATAATGATAAAAATAAAATGGAAAATGAAAAAAAACCAGAAGTGACATATAATTCACATTAGGTTCACTAGAATGTATGTAGGCTAACATGATCAAATTAACAATATTTTTTAATTAATATTAGAGGGGATTTTTATTGAATAGGTTCTAAAAATCCTATAAGGATTACAAAAAAAAATAGATAAAAAGGACTAACCAATCTCTCAAGATAAATAAAGCAAAATAGACACAAAAATAACTTAAAAATTGCTAAATTACAACCCTAAAGTAGTAAAAGGAATGCCAAAAACAAAAAGCAACTGGAAGAGAACAAAAAAAATTATTCTTATCTAAGTTCATAGCAACATAATCCCAACATCCTTTCATACATTTAATAATTTGGTCGATCTAAAGAAGCAACATTTCCTTATCAATATCTTTGAAGCATTCACTAATTGAATGTGTTTTCCCTTACTTGGAAGATGTCCTCATTTCAAACAAATACCTCTTGTGCGATCTTAGATTTTAGACATTTTAAATTAATTCATGCATATATGCCTTAATATAATTAATTAAAAAAATTATTTTGTTTTTAAGTTTATCATTTTCATAGTCAAGAAAACTAACCCTATCTTTGAGCCCTTGAATTTACAAATTGTGATCATTATCAAAGTCTTTCTATGTCAGTCTATCATTAGCCTGATACACAATTTTTATTTTTCCTTTTAGTTAAAATAATTACCTAATAAAACACCTCATAATTAACTTTTTCAAGTCAAGTTATTCTTCAATTTTATCATTACTTTGTTTATATTTAAGAGAGTCAACCAAGACATTGAATTTTTCATTTGAATCATGAGACTAGATACCTAAAAATTCCCCCTCTTTACCTTAGGACCATCCCTCATTTTACTATGACCTAAGTTAGTTTTATTATCTAAAAAACAATGTGCTCATTATCATACCCATTTTGTGTATATGTGTCTTCTTTACCTTCAACCTCCTCCTCAACCATGATAGAATTCCTAGTTGATTGCCCTATTTTTCAAGTGTTAGTATCCTTCTTACTTGAAGTAGGTGGATCCTTAATAACACTTCTCAATCAGGTATAAATGTTTATGTCTTGATATTTTGGAGGGTTCTTAGCAATACTATGTTATTTATCCTTTGAAGTATTACTTCTCATATATTTAATCCAAATCTTCTTCACTTTCCTAGCCTCATCTTCCCTCACATATTATTTATTTTTCTAAGGTTTTGGAAGTTTAGGGGTGATTTGATTCATCCTTTTTAAATATTTATGGATGATAAAGACCACTCTTTCATGCTTAGGAATTGTATATTTACCCCTTTTAACTTTTTCAATAGAGGTTTCAATAAAAAGAAAAATATAGAATAGGAGACTCAAAGGTATATCATTCTTAAAAAAATTCAAAAATATGAAGATAGAACAATGAGCAAGATTAAACCTACCTTCTAGTGTTATGTATTACATGAGGTTAAAAGCCACATCTCTAAATGGTCTCGATAAGTATTCATGATCGAACCCATTATGCAATACCTCCATATTTTTTCCTTCCAAAAAGAAGATAATTTTATCCTTGTAGTCTATGCCCATTTTATATAATTTAGTCACCTCCAAATCCATACTAGTGACATAC
The DNA here is from genome assembly GCA_037957365.1 of Torreya grandis. Lineage (NCBI taxonomy): Eukaryota > Viridiplantae > Streptophyta > Pinopsida > Cupressales > Taxaceae > Torreya > Torreya grandis. The sequence continues at coordinate 367,100 of JARHVA010002089.1, read as the reverse complement.
ATGATCAATTTTTAATAGATATCCAATAAAACTCCATTAATGTTCAAAGTTTTGCTATCCTAAGAGTCTACAAATAAGGTCAAGGCATGCCTGTCATGACTATTTATTCTTTGTATAAAGTTTTCCATTCCACTTGTCTAAAGGATATCCCATAATTATTCATTATTATTTACCTCCTCAATAGTTTTGGGTCTTATTATATTATAAAGGCCCATGAAGACAAGGATAATCTGACTATATCTCTTTAATATAAAATAGGGTTTTTGGGGCTCCCCATATTTTAAATGATAGTTCACCTTAAGCGTCTCATGTCATCCCATTCAAATACATCATTAAAGTATTTATAATATTGAGAAATATTAAACCAACACTATCTTCTAGCACATAGATCTAGAAACTTCTCTCTAGGTATGTTGGAGAGGGAAAATTAAGTAAAAATAAATGAAAAATCTATCCAATCTGCATTGAATTAGATTTTCTCCCAACCTCCTATTACTCCAAGTGTGTTTATAACCTTTTAATTCGACATCAAGTAAACCAATATTTTTAATGAGGGAATAAAAATCCTCCATACTATCTGAAACCATTTGATTTCCTCCTTTTTTATCCCATGGATGTAATGGATAATTAAAATCTCTAGCCATAATCCAAGAGAAATCCTTGCAAGTGCGATGAAGAGATGAGCATACATAAGTCTAGATCTAGTTTTTATTGTTGAATTAATCCTTTGAAATATTTATGGATGAGAAAGATTTATTTATGATTTAAGAAATGAGCATACATAAGTATAGATCTAGTTTTTATTGTTAAATCAAGGGAAATCAAATATAAAAACATCTTAGCAATGATGATGAAGAGATATTCCTCCCAAAGTTAAATTGGGATTCTAGGAAGATGCACCCAATTGGGCCTTAAGTTGATGTTTTCTATTTTTGAGTCAAAACCTTGGTACCATTTTTTAAAAAAGAATCATGATTTTCCAAAGAACCATAGACCTACTAAAATATGAGCTTAATCATTTGAATTATTGAGTCTGATCATAAAAACCCATTCACCATTGCCAAAATTACTATATGTCCTTTAGGTTTCCATTTTTCCATGGTCCATGCTTTGAAAGTGTCAATATTTGGTCTAGCACCAATAAATTTTCCCACTAACACCTATTCCATTCTAGAAGAGGCTCAGCTTATGAGTGAGTCAAAGACTCTAATGTGATTTTTTCCATCCTTAAGAATCTCAACCTATTCTATAGGTAGTATTTCTTTCTTCTCCTGTACCCCTTTGAGTTTAGAACACCAAGAAATCTTACATGAATCCTCTTTGGGTTCCTCTTTGTCATATCTATTGGGACCTCCTTCCAAGATTCCTTTTGTCTATATTCCATCACCATCTTTTGATATTTCCATGCTTTCACGCACCTTGGATGCCTCCCCATCCCCATCTCCTTTCTCTATTTTTGATGAAAAATTTGAAATTCCACCTTCCCACCCATCGTTGCTTTGTCATTTCCCCATTCTACTAATAGAATTTTAGTTATCAATTTTACAATATTATTTCTATCTATAGACTAGGATATAAATATAAGACCAAACTAGAGCCTACACACATGAACATAAAGTGACATAAATAAGAGGTGTGTATATTTTTAAATTTAGTATATGGTAATCCAAATTCAATATTAAGGATAAAAGTTTCCAAATCCCATGGATAAGATAAAGGATACAGGATGTATCTAATTACTAAGATATAATAAATTATGTAAATCAAAGGTTATAAAAATGGATATCAATGATATAATAAGGAAACTACATGAAAGGAATTGACAAATAATGGTAGCCTAGATCCAAGATGGTAGATAAACTAAACTAAAAAAGATATAAATTATAAATGGCTAATTGTAGTTGTTTTCTAGATAAATGTGACCTAGAAATGGTCTAAAACTATGACTATATTAACAAACCTAAGCACCTTATAATATGATATATTTTGGTATAAATGAACCTATGATAAATAACAACACACATATTACTTTAAAAATAATAAGAACATATCTATCCACTAAATATACAGAATAAAAGAGAGTAGGGATAGAGATACTTAACTTATGTTTACTTATCATTGTATCAATCTCCCCCCTTTTCTATAGTGGAAAAGTTTAAAGGATATTGTAGGTGAATATCTAAAATAAATATGATGAACACTAAAATATCCTTATTTTTTCTCCAAATATCAACAAACACCTCTTTTTTTCAAGTTCCTCTTGTCGGGATTCAATGACCTTTAGCAAGACTTGACCTCAATAAGAATAAACCTCTCTCCACTAATTTTACTTATTACTAATTAAGGGTATAAATTCTATTATAAGTTGGGAATATGAGTGTTGGGTGTGTAGGGATTGAAATTTATGATTACTATATACAGATCCAAACCTATAAAGTGTAACTAATTCAATGGTATTGATATAAATCAATACAATATAAAGGTATCAACCGAAACAATATTGTATACTTAGTCATAATATAGTATATAAAACACATAAATATATACATCATTTTACAAACAATGAATTCACTAAAAAATAAATATTCCTCAATAAACTTATAACAAAAATAGTATGTAACTATAAGTCAACCAAATATAATTAAAGAATAATAAAATAAAATCATATGCTCAATGAGAATTATTTTCTGAATTTACCCCATAATGACCATTTATAATATCTTGAAGAGATATATGAGATTATGGAAGATTTCATGAGCTAAGGGCTTTATGAAAATATCTAATAAATGATCGTCTGTACTAAATTACACCATCTCAATCTATTCTTGTTGAATCAAATTTATAATGTAATGATGTTGAATTTAAATATTCTTAGTTCTATATCAACTTGTCATATGAATAGTACTCTTGTTGTCATAATACAAAAAGGTAGGTACATCATACAAATGATGCAAATATTCTAAAAATCACCTCAACCATACTATTTTAAAAGTTTCTAATGTTGCAACTTTTACTCTACCTTTGTTATAAAAATAGATATAGTCAATTATTTTTTGTTCTTTCAAGAAAATATTGCAAAACCAAGAATAAATGTATAACTATAAGTATAATTTAAATCATTTATAGAACCTCGCCAATATGAATATATATATATATATATATATCTTATCAATGTGTTTTACTTTGATTACTAAAAATTGAGTCCATAATTTAATGTCCATTTTATATATCTAAGAATCCTCTTTACCTCACTCCAATGTATTTCTTTAGGTTTTGACATGAACTTAGATATCATACTCATTGCATATACAATATTTCATTAAGTAGTAGTCAAATAGATCAATATACTAGTTAAATATCTATCTATCTATCTATCTATCTATCTATCTATCTATCTATCTATCTATCTATCTATCTATCTATCTATCTATCTATCTATCTATCTATCTATCTATATATCTATCTATCGATATATCTATCTATCTATCTATCCATCCATCCATCCATCCATCCATCCATCCATCCATCCATCCATCCATCCATCCATCCATCCATCCATCCAACCATCCATCCATCCATCCATCTCTCTCTCTCTCTCTCTCTCTCTCTCTCTCTCTCTCTCTCTCTCTCTCTCTCTCTCTCTCTCTCTCTCTCTCTCTCTCTCTCTCTCTCTCTCTCTCTCTCTCTCTCTATAGTGGTATCCACTTCATCTAATCTAATTCATATGTATTGGAAAATTTAATCCCAACTTCAGTAGCTATTTCAACCTATTTTCAATCCTTCTTTTTAAATTTATGCAAGATATTTGAAGCATATTTTTTTTAGACATGAATACTTCATATTTAATTTACATAATTTTATACCAAATAATTAGTACATATGTCCCAAAAATATCATCTAAAATTTTGCATCTGTATCCACTCTAAACTTTGAAAACAAAGTTATATTATTCCTAGTATAGATAATATCATCAATATAGAGAACTAAGACAAAAATATCATTAATTATAAACTTGATATATAAATTATTATCTAATTTAATATTGATATAACCCTTATTTCCTAGATATTAATCTATAATATAATACCATTCTATAGATGCCTTATTGAGTCCATGAAAGGCCTTCTTCAACCTGTAAATATAGTGTTCCTTAGAAGCTATTTAAAAGCCTCTAGGTTGTGACACATATAATTCCTCATCAATATTTCCATTAAAAAATGTAATCTTTACATCCATATGATAAACAATTTAAATCTATCAAGATGCAATAACCAATATTAGTCTGATGGTGTCCATGCTGGCTATAAGTAAAAAAGTCTCAGTAAAGCCAAAACCTTCTTGTTGTGTTTACCCTTTAGCAACTAATCTATCCTTATATTTATTGATAATTCCATATGAATTTTACATAGTCTCATACATATATTTTGTTCCAATAAATTATTTAACATGAGGTAATTATACCAATTACGTTGTGTTATTTCTCTCAATTTTTTCCTTTTCTTGAGCTTCCTCAAAAATTTGTGGCTTGTCATTTTTCATAACTTGTGACATTAATGCATAGTTCACTTTTACTTTTGGCCTCGTTATTATTCATTCAATTTTTTTTATCTAACATTTTAGTTAGGGAATTATAATTATCTATCTTTCTTTGATATTATATCACTCCCATACTAGAATATTCATGTGATTCTATAATTCCATCATTCACAACTTATTTTTCCTTTGTTTCTAATTCATGAGTATATTATTAATATTCTTTGAATATCACACCTTTAATTATTAATAATTTATTTATTATTGGATCATATAACCTATATTAATTATTTTATGAACCATATCCAATGAAAATTTAATTTTGGATTTTCTAATCTAATTTAAAACTTTTTCCTTTGGTATGTATCGATAAGAAACACATCCAAACACTCTTAAGTGATATATACTTGGATTATTTATAAAAAATTCTTATTTATGATTCATTATTTTTATATCATTTATATAATTTAGATCCATAATATATATTATTGTATTTACTACTTCACCCCATAAAATTTTATCCAGGTTTTTCTCTTTCACCATACTTTTTTCCATTTCAACAATGGTCATGTTATACCTTTTAACTACTTTGTTTTGTTGTGGAGTATATGAAGTAGATATTTCCCTATTGATTCTATGAATTTTTAAAAATAACAAAACTTATTGACCTATATTCACATCCATTTTATGTACTAATCACTTTTATGTGCTTTTTATTTTGTTTTTTAAGCAAATTCTATAACTCTACAAAATTTTCAAATACCTCTAAACTTTTAGTCAATAAATATACCCATGTATTCCTTGAGTAATCATGATTGAATATTAGAAAGTAATTTGATTTATTAAAAGTAAGAGTTTTAATAATACCACATAAGTATTCTTGAAATATCTCAAGAGTTTGTCTAACTCTTATATATTTTCTTATTGTAAATCTTGCTCTATGTTGTTTTCCAATAACATATTATTTGCATACTTTATTTATGTTTTAAATGTATGGAAGTAATTCAACCATTTTAAATTTCTTATGAAAAATTAACCAATTGAAACTAAGATGTCCATTAATTTTGTGCTAAATTTTGATGTCATTCATCTCACTTTCCTTCAATGCTTTATTTCCTTGTGAAAAATAAATAGGAAACATTCTATCACTAATCATCTTATCTCTAACCATAAGTACAATTTTTGTTAATTTGTCCCTAATAGTGAATTCATTTCAATCAAATGTCACGTGAAGAGTTTATTTTAAAATTTGTTCCACATGAATTTTTTTTAATTGAGTGCATGAACCAATAAACTTTCATTGATGTGTTTTAGCTCACCATCATATCTAGTCACTGCAATAGTGTCTTTTCCATTGGTTCCATGAGATTGATTATCTCTTAATATACCTATGTTATTATGTTTCTCATAAAAATTGATGAAAAAATCCTATTTATATGTCATATTATAATAACATCCAAAATTAATATACCAAGTAGTATTATTACTTGCGTTTGTATTGAAGAAAAAAAACAAATTTTATTTGTCTTTAATAGTATTGTGAGCATTATTTTTATCCATTAGACAAAAAATATGATTTAGTATTTTCCAAACAAATTGAAATAAAATCATCAAAAATTAATTTTATCTCCTCATATGAAATTGCCACTCCTAAATTTATCATTACTTCATTAGAAATTACCACATACAAGGAACTAAGGAACAAGGGAAACCTATAGCTATGATGGAAATAAGATTATATAAAAATATTTAAATTCAAATTTTATATAATGGATTGTAAGTTCATGCAAAGGTAGTGAAAAATAAACTAAGCATGGATAAATAAACCTAAATATGGTTATATCTACATGCATATATAACTTTCACTAGTATAAGCATACATATAATATAGCCAAGCAGAGAATTGATAAAAACATATTACACTAAAAATATACAAACTATATCTATATATAAAATAAAATAAAATAAATATATTAGGGATATGGAAACATACCTTGAGTTGAGTTGTTGATGCATAAAACTCCTTTTTACATCTAGTGGAAATTTGGATTAGATCTTGTAGGTGAAGGTATCAATAGAAGATAATGTTGGATAATTGATCTTATTTAGGTACTTTACTAAGTATTTATGAGTGTGTTAGGTTACCCTTTATTTGGGATAATGTTTTATCCTCAGTTTTATTCATTTTTTGATAATTTTATATTTATGTGAACTATTAATTGATATAGATTTAGATTCCATGAGGTGTCACTCACCTCTTTATCTTCCTTAATATTTTGGGATTTAATTACATGTGAATTATATCCCCACACATGTAACAAAAATCTTACCCACTTTTCAGAGGATTAGAGACACTTCGTACACATGCTAAAGCTTGCACATGTAACTCTTTATTCCTTCTATCTCTTTTTATTGGGCTCTTCTCCTCTTCTCTTCTTACCTTTTGTCAATGTATAATCTTGTTACACATTCTTTATCTTGCATCCTTAAGATTATATTTTAGATTAAAGAAATTATCTCTCTCTCTTAACTTTTACATGTTATGTACTTAGAGATTCAATGTTGTAGGGATTTTAATAATATTATGGAGTTTTTCTCTGTTTGATGGTTTCCCCACTTGTAAAATCTCTTACCTCAACTTTGTAATTTGTTTTAAATTTAAGGTAATATTATTCATTAAGTTTTTTAATTTCTTATTCAACATTTAAATTAGTATTTGATAACATTTCTTTTGTGGTATCAGATCTTTATGTTATTTTTAACATTAAATCATGAGTTATACATGGGTTTTTGGAGGAAAACTATTTTTTTAATCCATCTCTATTCTTAGCATAAATTTTAACATTGGTTTAGTCATATTTTCCATATAAACTATTTTTTCTAGTTACTTTCAAGGAAGTTTTCAAGCTATTTTTTTACATTGGTTTTATCCTTCATATTTTTTTCATTTACAAATAGTTTAAAAACAAATTTAAAAAAACACATCACATTAAACACATGTATATTGATTGGAATATTATTTTTTATGAAATTTATAGGGTTTTTAAAAAATTTTATAGCTGAGATAAATTTGTCCAAATTTTATGAAAACCCAGTTTATCATTATCAAGCTATGATAAAAAATGTAACTGTTATATTTTTTAAATAAAATAACATTTTTAATAATTTTCAGCCAAAAATTTTGTGTAGCATTTTCATTATCCTTTTCCCTAGTGTTCTTTATTATATTACAATCTACATTTTGATCCTAATTTGGATTTGATATTCTGCCTCGTTTTACCTTTATTTGTGTGTTTAGCTTAAGTTTTGTGCATTTATTCATTTGTATCTTGAAGCTTTCAATTTCATTCCCTTGAGTGCCTTATGCAAGTCTTTATATTTTTTTTAGATTTTTTATTGATGCCTTACCTACCTTGGCATATTATTTTTATGCCTTGACATTTCACCTCACTACCTTGGTGTTAGGTAAGTACACAAAGTTGGGGGACAAAAAGTGGCCTACCCATGGACATGATTTTTCTAAAATTTCAGAAATTTAAACTTTTGTAAATAATTTTAGATATCTACAATCCAAATTCGAAGATGGTGTAAAACATGAAATGCAAAATTTCAAGTCTAGTTTTCAAAACACTATTCAAAAAAAAAATGGTTAAGTATAACTATGCCAAACATCTAAAATTTGAAGAACTCTATTTCTTTTCAAAAAACATGGTAGATAGATAGCTGTAACGTGCACCATTTAATATTATTTAAAACCTTTTGGGAAAAAATTAGATAAATCTTGTAGCACATCACCTATATATTTTTTGTATTTTTTTAATGAATACTATTTTTAATTAATTTTGAAAGTAAATAGATCCTAAAAAATGATAAAAAAATGGATAGTCATCTGTGAGTCAAGCCTAGTTACCTCCAAAAAAATGAAACTTAATTTTTTTTGAATGTGTGTAGAATTAAGTGTACTATGTCACCCTATAATTTGTTTTTCACTTGGATCAATGAAACAAAAATTACATGAACATGTATAGGCATGTATGTTTTTGGCATGTAGTGGCCTAAAAAAGGCATAATTAGAAATAAATATAGTTTGAAACCTTAAATTAGTCCAAAAAATATAAGAATCATATTTTTGGAAAGAAGAGAGAGAGTGCTCGTCATGACAGTATCAAGTTTTTGAATATTCACATTGAAATTCTTAGTGTATTTAGCAATCAAAGTTAAAAATTGTTGTTTATTTTCATACCTTTCAAAACTCGACTGTATATTAATAGTCCAAACCTTTGGTTTATGAATCCAAGCCATTCCCAAGACAAAAGGTTTGGGAATTAAACTCAATTTAAATACCAAAATTGTGTTAATAATGTGTTTATGTTATTAATATGATCACATTACTTAATAATGTGATCACATTATTAACATGATTATGTTGATTAATAACGTGATCATGTTATATATTCTCAACATCATAAAACATGCAAGAGTTACACATGAAGGCACCTTTGTCTAGAAGCTTATATTTACTACTCTAAATGTTAAGTATAAGTTTACATTTATATTATTACTTTAAATTTATTTTAGTAAATATAAAAAATTAGGGTTACTTAGTGTCTGATAGAGTTGGTATCATAGTTGCATGCCTTATGATGTGGAAAATAGTTTTTATAAATCTAATTAGGTCAGTACGTAGGCATTTTTAGGGTCTAAGTATTAAATCTAGGGATTTTAGGACATAATTTTTGTAATTAATGTCTATTTTTGGTAAACATATAGTCATTTTTTTAAGTTTTTATGCCTTCCAAATTGATTCCTAGAATTTATAGGAGTCTTAGGTTTGTCAAAATTGAAGTTTTTAAACCACTCTCTATAAATTGATGTAAAGTGGTGTGATTTGGGTAACATAGGTCACATTGATGACTTGTAGACATTAAATGACCACCTTATTTTAATTTCATTTTTTAATCATCCCTCCCTCATACTTGATCACTTCCTACTCATGCCTCATCACCCTTAATCACTCTCTCGTCATTATTCATTGTCCCTAATCACTCCCTCATTGAACCTCATTATCCCTAGTCATTTCTAATCACTCCATCTTTCCTGATAACTCCCTCATTTATCCTCACTATCCCTCATCAATCCAAATCACTCACTCCTCTTCCCTCACCATCTTTCATCATCTATAATAAATTAGGATCACTCAACATCTGATAGAGTAGTCTCATAGTTACACACCTTATGACATGGAAAATAATTTTTCAAAATCCAATCTAGTCAGTACTTAGACATTTTAAGGTTCTAGATATTAAACCTAAGGATTTTAATACATAAATTTTGTAATTGATGTCCATTTTTGTTAAACATATACTCATTTTTAGGTTTTTGTGCCTTCCATATTAATTCCTTGCATTTATAGGAGTCTTAAGTTTGTTAAAATTAAATTTTGAAAACTACTCACTTTGAACTTGATCCAAAATGGTGTGATTGGGTAGTATAGGTCATATTGATTACCTACACACATCAAATGACCACTTTGTGTTAATTTAATTTATTCATCATCCCTCACTCATCCTTTATCACTTATTACTCATCCCTCATTACCCATAATCACTCTCCCATGTCATTCCTCATTATCCCTCATCACTCCTTCATTGACCCTCAGTATCCCTAATTATCTCTAATCACTCCCTTATCATTGATAATCATTATTTCATTGACCCTCACTATCTCTCATCATCCCTAATCACTCCCTCCATATCCTTCATGGTACCTAATCACTCTTTACTCATCACTCATCATCCATAATCTCTTTCTCATTCTTATTCACTCCCTCTTCATCCCTAATCACTCCCTCATTGACCTTCATTATCTCTCATCATATCTAATAACTCAAACTTATCATACCTAATCACTCATTAATTTATTATCACCATACCTCATCATACTTAATCACTCCCTCCTCATCCTTCATAATCCCTAATCAATCTTTATTCATCCATCATCATCACAAATCATTCCCTCATTAACCCTCACCATACCTCACTATCCCTCATCATCCATTATTGATCCTCACCATCCCTAATCAATCCCTCATCATCTGACATAAGTATATACCCAAAATATATATTTGACTCCAATCATATATTATTTAATCCATTATAATAGAAATTAATTATGTTTTAGGACTTGTGTTATAAATACCCATTTGTGATAGTTAATTTTATTATTGAATGAATTAGATGATCTTATAAATTTATAATCAATTAACATAAGTACTAATACAAAATAGAGTCTAAATTTTAGTTCATAAAATTATCTTTATTGTGTAACTAACTAGATGAAAAATTATTTGGTTCCATCTTTAGTAGTTTCATTTAAAAGATAAAAATTATGCACAAATCTCTTGTATAAATTTCTAATGCTAAGAAGATTTGAATTAGATGTAAAGTTATTTATTGTTTCCCATTTCTATATGACTTGAATCTTGGTAAAGTTCACACATGAATTCCTTGTGTGTGTACTGTGTCCCAAATATTTTATATCTTGCATGGAAAATGAACATATATTCATGTTATCATAAAAATATGTTTCTAAAAAATGTGAAACACTATTTCAGCATGGTGTAGATATTCATCCCATGTTTTCTAAAGATTAAGATGTCATCAAGGTAGATTAGAAGAATGACATAGGTAAAGGGCCTAAGGATGACATTCAACATCTTTAAATGAATGAATTATTTACATGATTTAACATAAAAGGCATAATGGTAAATATATGGTTGACCACATGTAAAACATCACACAACTCTAATGGTGAGATGTCACAAAGGATTGCATCTTTAATTTTTTTGAATTTATACACCAAGTGACACTAGTAGGTGATCCATTTATCAAGGCCTACACTAGACTATACACTAGCGTATGATTATGGATGACGTATTATTTTCAAGTTCAAATTTTGAAAATATGCTTTAGGATAAATTAAATTCTTTTGAATTTCATTGGAAATGAAGAAGTGTATTGGATCACCATTGATCTACATTTATTAATGAAATAATAATTTTATTTCATATAATTTTTGTTGGGGGAAGTAGAGATATTTTTAATACCGACCATATCACTGGGTTCATAATCTATTATCTACTTACCTTTCTATAATTTTAGATAAATTATACCCACTTCTTGAGATGTTTAAATAGAGAACTCATAATGTGACACTCTTTATTAGAATGAATATTAAATTTATTAATCAAGCACCACTTTCCAATCTTAAACAAATTGTTCTAATCATTTGAAAATTATTTTCCACTCTCTGGTATGATGATTCGATCAATAGACATACAAATAGAAGGCCTTCAATGTAATTATTTAGATCATAAAATGTACTCATATGGAAAGTAATTGATTGGTTTTAATAAATCACATAACTTAGTGATTCTCATGTATGTACTACCAATTTTTGGTGTTATGGTGGTTTTAATTGCTTCTCTTTTTTAGGTGGATTTTAAATTTTGAATTAAATCATTTCTAATATGCCCATATTTTATCATATGTGTTAAATATTTATGTTTTAAATTTGCCTCCACAACATTTTGATCACTATGTCTTATATTTTATGCTAGCACTCAACTCTCCACTTGTAAATCCTAAAATTATTAAACCCTAATAAAATACCACCATCAAGGTATTAGATGGAGTGATTATGGAAAAAGCATGGATGAGGAGGAATTTAGTATAGATGACGAGGGAGTAAATAGGGATGATGAGGGATGGTGAGGGTTAATGAGGGAGTGATTAGGGAGGATGAAGGAGTGAATAGGGATGGTGAATGATGGTGAGGATTAATGAGGGAGTTATTACATATGATGAGGGATAAGGAATGAGTGATTAGAGATGATGAGGTATGATGAAGTAGTGATTAGGAATGATGAGGTATGGTGAGGGTCAATTAGGGAATGATTATGGATAATGAGAGAGTGATTATAAATGATAAGTCATGGCGAGTCTCAATAAGGGAGTGATTAGGGATGATGAAGTGATGGTGAGAACCAATGAAGGAGTGTTTAGGGATGATGAGGGATGGTGAGAGCCAATGAGGGAGTGATTAGGGATGTTGAGGGTCAATTAGGGAGTGATAAGGGATGATGAGGGATAAGGAGTGAGTGATTAGGGATGATGAAGGATCGTGAGGGTCAATGAGGGAGTAATTAGGGATGATGAGGTAGTGATTAGAGATGACTAAGAATAATTAGGTTTAATAAAGGAGTGATTAAGGATAATGAAAAATGATGAGAGAGTGATTAAGGGTGATGAGGCATGAGTAGGAAGTGGTCAGGGATGATGGAGGGATGATGAACAAGTGAAATTAACACAAAGTGGTCATTTGATGTGTGTAAGTCATCAATGTGACCTATGCTACCCAAATCACACCAATTTGCATCAATTTCAAAGTGATTAGTTTACAAGATTTAGTTTTGATAAACCTAAGACTCTTAGAAATGCTAGGAATCAATCTAGAAGGCACAAAAACCCTAAAAATGACTATATGTTTACCAAAAATGGACATCAATTACAAAAATTATGTCTTGAAATCCCTAGGTTTAATACTTAGATCTTGAAAATGTCTATGTAATGACCTCTTTGAATTTTGAAAAACTATTTTCCACATCATAAGGTGTGTAACTATGGGACTAACTCTATTGTATGTTGAGTGACCCTAATTTCTTATGTTTAAAAAAATAAATTTAAAGTATAAGAAAATAAATGTAAACTTATAATTAACATTTAGAGTAGTAAATATAAGCTTTTGACCAAAGTTGTCTTCATGTACAACTCCCACATGTTTTTATGTGTAGAATACTAGGAACATGATCACATTATTAATAACATGATCACATTACATGTTAACCAAAATTCAATCCATTTGTTCAAATGTGCAAAATATTAGGAATGTGACCGTGTTTTTATTTTACAATAATGCAATCATGTTATCTATTAACGTGATCACATTATACATTAATGAAATAACATTATGGTTCAATAATTACCATGCCATAATGTAAATAACATGATTATGGTTCAATAATTCCACCTTTTTGTGTTTGATTCCTAAGAAGATTGGTGATGATTCTCCTGATCAGTTTAGACCGATTAGTTTCTATAACGCTTTATATAAGATCATATCCAAAGTCCTTACTTCTAGACTAATTCAAGTGATTCCTTTGATAATTTTTGATCAGCAAAATAGATTTATCGCAGGTAGACAAATTCTCAACTCTATTATCATAGCTCATGAGAATATTCACTCATTGTCTTGCTCTAACAATCAGGGATTTATAATGAATGTTGATATTGCTAAAGCCTATGATAGGGTTGACTGGTTATTCCTTTCAAATAGTCTTTTAGCTTTTTGTTTTGACAAAAAGGTGGTTGGTATTATATATCAGTTGATTTTTACTTCCTCTATTGCCGTATTGGTAAATGGAAGTTCATCCCACTTCTTTAATCCATCATGGGGATTGAGACAAGGGGATCCTTTATCCCCCATCCTTTTTGTAATTATGGCTAATTGATTGGGAAGATATATAGGGGATTTGGTCCATAAAGGTTTATTCAAGGGTCTAAAACCATCTTCCAATCCTCTAATTTGTTCTCATGGATAATTTGTTGATGATACTATCTTTATGGGTTCAGCAGAAGTCAAGGAAGCAAGAAATTTGAAGCAAGCTATTAATTTATATTCTTCTACTTCTAGTCAATTGATTAACTGGAACAAAAGTGTAGTGTTATTTATTAACACCCCTATCTAGAGACAAAATAAAATTTCTAAAATTCTTGAATGTTCTATAGGATCTTTCCCCTCTTCTTATTTGGGTCTGCCTCTTGGCCTGAAAGTCCCTGATGCATTTTGGGAGGATCTTATTAATAAGTTCAACAAGAAAATTGTAGGATGGAAAGGAAACCTCTTAAGTCAGGTAGCAAAGTTAACTCTTCTCAAAACCTATCTTCAAAGCATACCTACTTATACTTTAAGTCTATTTAGAATTCCTAGTAAATATGCAGAGGCTATTGAAAAAATTCAAAGAAATTTCCTATGGATTGGTACTGAGGAAAAAAGAAGAATGCCTTTAATTTCTTGGGACAAAGTATGCAAACCTTTTAGGGAAAGGGGATTAGGAATTAGGAAAATCATAAGTATGAATAAAGATCTTTTAGCCAAATTGGGATGGAGAGTTTATCATGAAAAAAAAGAGTGGAGTACTATATGGAAACACAAGTACCTCTTCAACGCAAAATCCCTTTCTGATTTCTTTTCTTATCCTGATGTAATCCATCCCTCTTCCATATGGGGGGCTGTTCAGGGGACCAAAAAAACTTTAGAAAAAGGATGTTCCTGGAAAGTTGGTAATGGACTTAAGGTGAAATAATGGGATGATGTATGGTTAAAGGATTATCCTTTGATGGAAGATTTCCAAGATAAGGATTTAGTTTATCGATGTAAGCAAAGATATGGTATTCTAGTGGGTCAGTATTGGTAGAATAATTCATGGGTGAACTTAAATGATGTTAGTCAAGACTTCAACAACATCCAATTATCTCTTAATGCTGTTTCTCTTTATCCCTATCTGGAGGATAAGATTATTTGGCATGATGATCCTAGTGGACAATTTAAAGTCTCTACTATCTTTACTTCAAAGGAAAAGGGTAATCAACCTCTATGGTCTCAAGCATGGATGAAGGGGCTTATCCCTAAAATAAATATCTTCTTCTGGACGTTGCTTTAAAATAGAATCTTAACCCTAGACAATTTATAGAAAAGAGGAATAAATGTGGTTAATAGGTGTATCTTATGCAAAAGTGGATTTGAAGATAGATATCATATGTTTTTAAACTGTCCCTACACTCAGCAAGTATGGACAGAGATCCTTAATTTTTGGGGAATAACATGGGTACATCAAAAAAGTGTGGATCTATCTTTTAAAAGTTGGTGTTGTCCCTCAAAAAATCCTAATGTTAATTTCTTCTGGAAACTAACACTTCCTCATATATGGTGGGGGATATGGAAAGAAAGAAACAATAGAATTTTCAGAAGTAAAGAACATCCAGGATGGGTGCTTGGCTAGAATATTATTAGAGCTATAAAGGAGAATTTTAAATCATAGAGGGATTCTAATCAAACCTTTCAATTTGATAACCCTTTAGGATCTGAAAGGCCTAATCTAAAAATTGATAATCCAAGATTGAATTGAAATGGAATGTCCCCCCTAAAGGATGGATCAAAGGAAATTTTGTTGGAGTAGCTAAAGGGAATCCGAGAATAGCGGGATGTGGAGGAATTCTACGAGATCATATGGGAAATGTAGTTGATGCCATTGCTATCCCAATTGGTAAGTCGAATAGTCATATTGCTGAAGCTACTGCAGCTCTATATACTATTAGACTAGCTGTTGAATTGAGATTTTCCAAATTATGGCTGGAAGGTGACTCGTTGAATATTGTAAACATTCTAAATAATAAAAACTCAAGTTCATGGTCTATTGAGGCTAAGGTGATGGAAATTAAAGCTTTAATTCTAAAGTTTGAAAAAGTGACCATATCCCACACATATAGAGAATCCAATGGAGTTGCTGACTAGATAGCTAATCATGTTGTCCAAACGGGGCAAAAGGTGAGATGGCATGATGCACTAAACAAGAATGTTGATTTCAAAGCACTTATCATTTATGATGCCATTCATTCTAAAGAGGGAAAGATCTACTAGGATTAGTAAATTAATGATTCAGAGGAGTGGACTTAAGGTGGATCGATTACATTCATTGAATAGGTACATTCATGAGAATGCAACATGGAATTTACATGTGCCAGCATATAGGCAATTTCCAATTCTTGTAAAAAAAATTGGGTCCATTGTTTTTCTCACAGTGTATGGGTGTTATTGGAATATTGTTTGTTGTGCAAAATGAAGGGTGAACTGAGGAAGCAAGAGCCAAAAAACTATAAAGAATGGAAGGACATAAAGGATGTTTGGAAGATTCTTCAAAAAGGGAGAGTGGTAAGCTATATGGAGCGACTCCATGGATCTAAACCCCATATTACGATGGCATTCTTCAAAAATTGGGTCGATGATAGAGTAACCCTCCATGGTGTTATTGTGAAGCTTACAGAGGATTTCATCATTGAGGTTATAGGGCTCCCCATGGATGGCATTAAATTCTAAAAGCAAACTAGTATTTCAAATGTTGCTTATAAAAAATTCCCAAAAATGGATGCAGAGGAGAAGCAATTGGAAAAGAGTGGAGATTTCTTCGACTTAGAGCAGATAAAAGGAATCTGGAGAGACGTTCTTTCCTGCATTCATGAGTATTCTATCCTATATGGTAGAAGTAAAAGAGTTCATCAATTTCATTTTGTCTTTCTTAATCATTTTAGGCATAAAGACATAATCTCCTTCCCTTTCTATTTGCACTTTTCGCTGCTTCAAAATCTGTTTGCTCATAGAAAGAAGGAAACTCGACCAATTTTGCATGAAGGACTAATTCTTATTATAGAGGGATAATACAAAATCAACGCTATAGTATTGAATCCTTATTCTGAAAAAAATAAGGATTCACAGGGTAAGAAGAATGGAAAGGTGAAGGGGAAAGAAAAAGTAAAATCTAGACCCTCCAGTCTTAAAAAATAGAATGTTGAAGAGGAATCTGAGTGGGAAAGTTCAGATAGTTCTAAGAAGAATGTTGTTGAGGAAGAAGGGATGGAAACTGGGGATTTTATTTCAAATTTGGAAGGGTATCAGGAAGATGAAGACAAAAGCGAGAAAGAAAATGAAGGGGAAAAAATAGAGGGTAATACAGAACATAATAATTCTAATCATGAAGATAATCAGAATGTGGTGGGGGGAAGTGTTAAAGAAATTAATAATTTACTTGATGATTTAGCTTTGACAAGAGAAAAGGAACATTTGGTTCTACTTTCCAATCTTGCCATGGAGATTAGAGAAAAAGAAAAGGATGATTATGACCAACATAAAGACCCTACAGAGACAAAAGAGGAGAAAATGATGGAAAGGGAGAATCAAATTGAAAAGGATGAGTCCTTTCCACAGGAGAACACAGATGATAGGTGTGACACTCGCCAGAGGGATAATAAGATCTCCTTCATGAATTCAGACAAATTCAAAGCAGATGCAATTTTCCAAGTTGATTAGTGGATTCATAAGGAAATGATAGAGCTGCAAAAGAAAGTTGAAATAATGCAACATAACCAGGAAGCTGATAGGATTAAAATCAATAATTTGGAGAAGCAAATGAGTGATATTCCAATTAAACTTAAGGAATATGAGAATAATCTAAGAAGGCTCATTAAGGAAAGTAGAATGAAAATGGAAGAGGTTACTTCTAGCATATGTGCGGTAGTAGCTAACCTTGGAAAATGAGCTAATGAAGAAATAAAATCTCTGGAGGGGCCAAGCAAGAGGACCAGGCAGAGCTTGAGAAAGAAAGCACAGCAAGAAGCTGCTACTTCAGTGGCAATATCCATATAGGATACATCAATGGTTGGAAATGAGACTGTGAAGATGATCTTGGAACTAGAAGACTAAGGTCCTCTTTGTTGTTTTTGTTTTTGTTCTGGTCCTATTTGCTGGATGTTTTAACTGGTTCTAAAAGTTGGATCTTTGTTTTATAAACTTTTTTTGAGTTTCTAGGTCTCTGTAAAACCTGTGATCTTTCTTAAGGTTATAGGCTGTGGTTTCAGGTCCCTGTAAAACCTGATTTTGATACTATTTTATAGTTTGTTTTAGGATTATTTTTTCTGTTGGGTGTCATCGTATCATCTTTCTATCTTTGTTAAAGGGTTTTGGGGTCCCTTCAAAACCTGCTTTTACGTTAATCTAAAAACATGATCTTGTTAATTAAATAGCATGATCACATTAATTAAATAATGTGATCCCATTATTGATTAACACAATCGCATTATGTAAAATGTCCACATAATTATCCCCCAACTCTATGCACTTACTTTGTTTTCATTCCCTACGCAATTCATTTTTTTGACAATGTGTTTTATTCAAGTTTTTTTAGCAGTGCATTATTATTATTCTTAATTAGAGTGTGTTTTATTATTTTAATGCATTTTTGGTAGGTTGTAACTATTTATTTGTCATGTTCTAATCATTATAATTTTATTGAGGTATACTCCTTGCATATGGATTTTGGCACCACTGTTCAACGCTCATTTCAATTAATAAGTAAACTTATTTTTTGTTTTATTATTTAAAAAAACAAAGCTTTGAAATATTATAAAACATGGAGTTTCATTTTTCATTTTATAGTTTCAAAAAACAAAAAAAGATTTGAAATGTTATGAACCAAGAGTTTCATTTTTTGATCAACTTAAACAATAAAAAATGCTTTGAGTATTATTTTTTCAAATATCTTTCAAATCTTTATAACACATGGAATAAAGGCTTCCTATGTAAAATAAATCAAAATTTTTAAATTTTTCAATGTTGTGGTTAAAAAAAATTCAATACATAATTTTAAAAATATTTATAAGGAAATTTGTTTCATTTATTCAAAATCATTTTTTTTAAAGTGTCCAATTATTCATCTAAGATTTTTTTTGGTTTATTAATACATTGCCAATAAATTTATACCTCATTATATTTGATTTTCAATAAAAATTACTAATTTACAATAATTTTTTTTTTACCAATTCTCCTTTATTGAAAGCATTCACTCTAAATTAACTAATAATAATCTAGCTTTATCTCTCATCTTAATTTTTTTAAGATGAATATTTTTAATGTTATTTGGATTAATCAGTGTTTCTAATTATTAATTTTTTTCAAGGATAACACAATTTATATATTTTTCTCTAACAATTTTAAATTAGTCATTTTTTAGTTTTTTAAAACACTATATAAAATATTTCTCTTAAAATGATAAAAATTGTGCCCTTAAACATGAAATTCATTATCATAATGATACAATTTATTTATTTCCTAGTTCTTTTATTGTATTTCAAAATTATTTTCAAAACTAAATGGTGAACATGCAACCCTCATTGGATGATCTCAATAATAAATTTACATATTTTGCACATGAAATTATCTCTCATAATGGTGAAATTTATTGTGCTTCTCAAACACTGTAAACTTCTTTGAACACTTCTTCTACCAACCTTGGATTCAAAATCATGCACAATATGGATTATTCAAGTGGTGGGCTTGGTAAGTGAAAAAATGATATTTTTTATCTTATTTTACCTAAATCAATGAAAATTGTAAAGGTCTTGGCTATATTATTTTAAATGATTCTAATGAAAATTTGACATCTTATTATCCTCTTTACCATAGGACTTATAATGCAACTTATTTTGATTATACTACTTTTAATTCTTGTGCTTTGGTTAAAAATAACAAACTTTGAATTTATTGTGGAAAACATGGGCATCATATATCTAAATGTTATAAATTTCATCCATACAAATCTTGTGTTAAATCCACTCATGACACTTTACATTGTTGAAAAATGACTAAATATCCTATTTCTAAGGGTAAATCTGTTTGGATTCTTAAATAAAATAGATTTTATAGAGACTTTAATGTGTATTCATGTGATGATTCTTATATTGCTTCATATTTTTTTATCTTTTTCAAGCGACATATTTGTTTCCATTTTGATTAAACTCAAACTCTTTTATGCATTCTATATTTTTTTGTTGCAAAAAAAATATGCTTTTAACTAAATTATTTTCATGTATATTTTCACACTTTGTGATGGAAGTTGTCATTTATTTATATAACCTTGTTATACATCTACTTTTTTTATTGATACTAAATTTTAACTGAAGCTACAACCGGTTCTAGGGCATAAATCAGGGGCCTAGTCCCCAAGAGAACTTTGAACCAATATAAATAGTTATCACTTGATCACATTTTGAAATGATCGAGTAAATAGCTATATATGGCCTATAACTTCCCTATGGATTCAAACTTGGGTGGGGAGAGGCACAACCAAACCACTTCACCAATCTTTCTACATCTCATTGGCTACATTTAATTTTATTATTTTATGTATATATATATATATATATCATATTTTGATGACATATTGGTTACTTAACTTGAAAAATTAGTGTTAACTTATTTTTTTTTATAGGGTTTCATGGGTCATTTCTCTTTCTTATTATTCTTTGTTCCATTATATATTGACCTCTTTATTTGAAGAGGATTCTTGGAGATTTTTTATGATCATAATTTCATCTTTGTGACTTTTGGTAATACCTTCTCTTCTTATTTTCTCTCCAAATATTGTAATTCCTCTTGAAATAAGTTTGTATTAATGGGGGTATCATTTAATTTCGTTATATCCTTAGTTTAAAAAGGCTTTTTCCACTTTTGTAACCACAAGCTGAGCTTAAGGGGGAGTGCTAGAGAGTTAATCTTATTTGGGTCCCTTCCTAAGTATTTATAAGTGTGTTAGGTTACCCTTTATTTGGGATAATTTTTTATCCTATGTTTTATTCATGTGTGTAAAATTATTATTTATGTAAATTATTAATTCACATAAATATGGATTCTATGAGGTGTCACTCAACTCTTTGTACTCATTAGGATTTTTAAAATTGATTGCATGTAACTCCTCTCTCTCCATATGTCACACACATCCTTTTCACTTGTAAAATAATTAGGGAAGCTTGGAACATATATTAAAGCTTACACATGTAACACCTTATTCCTTATATCTCTTTTCATTGAGCTCTCCTCCTTTCTTCTTACCTTTTGTATCTCTAAAATATTGTTGCACATTCTTTCTCTTGCATCTTTGAGACTACCTTTTGGCTTAAGGCCATTATTTTTGTCTCTCTCTCAAATTATACATGATATGTACTTGGAGATTAATTATTTCAATTATTATAATATAATTGTAGATTTTTTCTCCATTCAATGATTTTCTCACTTTTTAAATATCTTACCTCAACTTTATAGTTTGATTTCACTTCAAAGTAATTTTTAAAATTTTTTTTTCCATTATATATTCAACATTTAAATTGATCTTTAGAAACACATATTTCAAATATTAAGACCTTTTTTTCATTAAATGGTGACTCAACCAAGGAAGGGGCACCTCCCTCATTCAAATTCCTTTTATTGAGCTTTGTTAACCTTCATTAATAATAGAATTTTAAAAGAATAATATCTTATCTCCTTGTTCCTCTTATATACATAGAGAACATGTTTTATGCATAATAATATAAAATGATAGCTTACCTTCTATAAAAATGACATTTTGTAACCCTATAAATAGTGGTAATATTCCTATAAGTGACCTAGCTAAAATTTTGATGTAATCAAT
This sequence comes from Torreya grandis, assembly GCA_037957365.1. Lineage (NCBI taxonomy): Eukaryota > Viridiplantae > Streptophyta > Pinopsida > Cupressales > Taxaceae > Torreya > Torreya grandis. The sequence continues at coordinate 345,214 of JARHVA010002089.1, read as the reverse complement.
CTAGATCTATTTAGTATAATGAATTGAGAATGATGTATTACTCTTTTGGACATTTTGATCTAGTAAAAATAGGGAATTTTTTTTATCGAGATTGATTTCTTATGAAGTAATCACATGAAATAAATAAACTAATTGAGAAAAATCATTTTTTACAAAATACATGGGATAACTAGATCGAGAAGGATTGTGCTAGTACAGAAAGTAAAAATACCAAGTAGAATGAGAGGAATTAAGGAAAACATTAAATCAAGGAATAAAAATATAGATAATGAATTGATGGTGATGATTAATATGTATAATAAAAAAACATGGGTATCTCTTAAAAATTACCATAAATCAACCCCACCGCTTTTCTCATGCACCTCTTAAGACTTGTGGTCTAGCAAATTAATGCATTGACGAGTATTGAAAAAGAGATCACTAGTAACTAAAAATATAGGTTTATATAATAGGTGTTTACCGTAACACAAAAAATTCAAATAAAAGGCTTCCTTAATCCAAGAAATATTCATAATGTTCTAATAAAAAAATTTATTGCATGTTCCTTAGAAATTTGTTAATGTATCAAGACAACCAGGAAAGAAAAAAACATGTTAATTTTCATATCTATGTAAAATATTACTAAGATAAAAATAAAAATTCAAAACCAATGTTTTTCTTCTTAAATTAGCTTGATTTAAAATCATAACTAGATAAAGATTCGCAAATTTTTAAATTCTAGTTAAATCTTTCTTAGAATTTGAAAGAACATGCCATGTTAAAACGAGTTTACACTAAACCCACATAATCATTCATTATTTTATATCCAATAAAAAACCAAAAATTCTTAATAATAATTATTTATTTATTATCTCTTTATCCCTATCAATCAAGGAAATAAATTTATTCAATAAAATATAATCCACTTTTATTACCTACATAGCCTAAAGATTATATAGATGTAGTTATGTGAATGGTTATTAAAACACAATAAGTGTATATATAGCCTCATATATATAATTCAAAATAATAATTCCAATTTGTACCATTTTAGGATAGGCAATAGTAAAAAAATTATGTTATTAAGATTGGAATACACTTAATTGCTATTTTTTTTTGCATATGTTGAATAAGAAAAAAATATACAAAATTTTAGTTCATTATCATTCCAATGAAAATGGTGAATAAAAATTAACTACCTAAGATTATTTATTCCATATAATATTTCAATGTTAGGGTTTTATTTTTATATCTAATTTCTAATTATTCATTAATAATACACATTAATCATGACCATGTTAAACAAACATTATTGGTTAACACAAGTAATAAATTTAATATTTTCATATTTTTCTATATGGACATTGATATTATTTGGACCAATTATGTAAGAAAATGGGTAACAAGAATCAAATATGAATTCACTAATATGGCTAAAGTTACCAATGAAAAATACCAATCCTTCCTCAAATCATATTATTGTAATATCCAATATTAGATCCTTATTGTTACTACTTAATGCTAAAGGCCTTGCATGAATACATTTGTTCTTCCTATTATGGATTGTAAAACATACCCTATTAACCCTATTGATGTACATATCATGAATATTGATACTGATGATAGAACTAGTAAAGATCAAGAAGATATCATGGAGGATGAAAAGTTAATTCAATATCTTAACAATGTTTCATATCATATTTATGGAATGGTATATAGTGTTAGGTGATTATAAAAAGCTACCTCAAGCTTATACATCATGTATTTAGACCACTATTACCAGTATTATTCATCTGACTACACCTTCAATGATCTATGTGACATCCACCCAAATTTCAGGGGAAAATAAGGAATCAAACAAATTATGATACCTATTACTACATATAAAACCTTCTCCCATTACATGATGGATATACATGTTAAATTTATAACCTAGAATAATTCACATTTTATTGATAAAAATGGTATAACTCCATATAGTGTTAGGTGATTATAAAAAGCTACCTCAAGCTTATACATCATGTATTCAGACCACTATTACCAGTATTATTCATATGACTACACCTTTAATGATCTATGTGACATCCACCCAAATTTCAGCGGAAAATAAGGAATTAAACAAATTATGATACCTATTACTACATATAAAACCTTCTCCCATTACATGATGGATATACATGTTAAATTTATAACCTAAAATAATTCACATTTTATTGAGAAAAATGGTATAACTCCATATGCCAAGCTATTACAACTATAGTAAGGCACATTAAGAACTAGTCATGCCATGGATTCACACACTTTTATTCATAATCCATTGACCCTTGAGATAATAGCCTACCATTTTAAAATGGATTTAATATATCCCATGATACCATTATATGAATCTAAAGGTGATCTTAAGACACAAATTAGATCATTACATGAAACATGTTTGGACTATGCATATAATGAAAAAGTTTTGGAAAAATTATTTCCAAGAAATATTAAGGACTATGCATTAATATTATTATATGATCTCCATAGAAAACCCATAATATCTAGATAAAAAATTTATATAACTCTTTTCCATCAACATCAATGAGAAATTATCCTATGTAAAAATTTATAAGATAAAGTGAGTGTCCAACGAACCAATCAGTGACTACGTGCTTTGATACAAGATCATGCTAGCCAAGATGACTAATGTTATGTTTGAAAATTAATTATAATATATATTCAATTTTTTTTTTATCACTACATATGTGATAATTATATAAAAGTGATTAAAATCATTTGATGAGATATGCCATATACTAAGGGAAAAATAAATCAAGTTAATTGCTTTGAACAAAATCAAGTATACATCAACTCCAAAAACTACTTAAATAAAAAAGTTTCAAATATAACCAAATAAAAAGGTGACACCAAGTGATATAAATAATGATATGAATATCATAGTCAATGCTATGTTGTAACCTATAGTATAATTATAATTGAAACCTACACCAAAGAGGAAATTTTCATAGTTATTGTTGCCTATTTTGACCACAAGTCAAAATAAGTCAAAACCTATAGTATAAAACTTGTATATGGTTCTATTAGGGTCTTATAAGGTGTATCATGGTATTAGATAGGGGTCATTTAATGTGTTATTACCTTGGTCATATTCATCTTTAGTCCTATGTCAATTAAGGTTATGTTTAGGTCATTTAATGAGGTTTATATGGTTTTCCTAAGTAGAAAAATGTTCCAAGAGGTTATTAAACATCACATGTGTTATTAGGGGTTATAATTAATGTGTAATAACTAAAAAACTATATATTTCTATGTTAAATCAAGAAAATAGTTGGAAAAGTGGTAATTTTAGTAGTTTTAGTTGGTTTTACAGCTTATATAGGAGTTTTTGCATGTGTGGAAGGCTTAGAAGTGACACTTTATGTAATTGAAGCTCATTTCCATGTTAAATAAACTTTTGAAGTCCCAAAATTGGCCTAAAACCATTCTTATTCTCCATCACTCTTATTTGCATGCAAAGATGGTCAAAGGGTTTTCTCATGGTATTGCCAGTAGGAGATGAATGTGGTCAAATTATCTTTTGGGATGAAAGTAATCTTTATCTTATTCAAATTCATGATATGATTTATAGGTTTGTTTTAACAAGATTTATGAACCAATGATAAGAGTGTTAGTCACTTTTTCTACATGCTTATCCCCACACCCTGTAGGTTTCTCTAGTATGTATAAACCAATTGGTGAAAGTGTTTTTAAATTATGTATACATTCTTATATCATAGTTTCCATCCTTGGTTACACATGTTGAAGAATATTTATGAGAAAATTTATTTCATATTTCTAGTAAAAGACACTATCATAGTTTGTAGATAGGTTTCCCTTAGCAATGGAGTTATTTTTCATGTTTTGGATTCCATATCAAAGGTGTGTTGATGTTTCATGCTCTTCATGGTCATGGTAATCAAATTCATTTTCAAATCTTGGTTTCAAGATTATCACTTGGTGAGAAAACATAGTCATAATCCAATATAGTTATTTCCTTGTAGATATTCACCTAAAGTCAGGTGAATGAGAGTTTTGAGCACATTCATGGTGAGGTGATGAAGGTTTAAAGATGTTGAATACACTCTTCAATCATGAGAAATCAATTAAAAGTATTCAAATGGTTGATATTAGTTGAGACAAGAAATTATCTAATGAACACAATCCTATATATTACATATACACCTAAGTGGTCCCAACAAAGGAATGAGGAGTTGAATTTAGGTGTTTGAAACTAGTTTGAAGCCTCTTTGAGTTTTAAAGCATTGAAAAGTGCCTTTGAGATAGTCTAAAGGTTACATGACTAAATCCAGACTTGAGAATCTTATTCATATGAGGAGGAAATGACTTAAGGGACCAATTACCTTAATGTCTTCAAATAAAAACTTTTCCTTTATCTTGAACTTTCCATGATGAAACATCTTGAGGTGTAAACTAGTCTAACAGTCTTTATTATGAAGCCTAGGCATAAGGGTAGTGAGTTAACATGATATGATGATTGTTTAGGCAGGTGAAGGTAATATATAAATTCTTCCATCTTGAACATTCTCCCACTATATAATGACAATATTCTATAGTATTCTAAGTTGAAATGATCCTATAACACTATGAAACCTAATGGAGGTGAACCTATAAGCAAAGGATTATTTTGAGAAGATAAGGACACTATGATATTGTAGTCATATAAAATGCAAAAATTAATAATTTGAGTGTGGCTAATGATGCCCAACCCATAAGCCCTTCTTTCTTACTCTCATGACCCTCATAAGCATCTTTTCACTGATTCCTAGTCATACATAACCTTTAGACTTAATACTAGCTCATCTAGACTACTCTTTTCATGACTAATTTGTCCTTTTAAGCCCTATTAGCTCATGAAAATAGTTCTAAAATTATAATATAACACCAATTCCACTCTTATCTACTTTTAATGCTCCTATCCAAAAGCATTTTTGGCCCCACTGGTTAATTTCCTCTGATTCCCCATCCTTATCCTTGTCAGACTAATGTGAGCACATTCAACCCATGAAAAATAGATCCCTATAAAATCCCATTCAAATATCATTTGGAAAGGGGTTGGAAAATATCACTAAGCAAACAATAATACAAAAAAGACTACTCAAGAAAGTTTCCCTATTCTCTACACACAACTAGCCAATACACTTACAAACTTATTCAAATCCTTACACCAGTACTTAACCACCTCAAGTTCATCTAGTTTTAACCACCTCAAGTTCATCTAGTTTAGAATTTTTCATATTCATACACTCAATTACATAAATCACATCAAGTGGGAGAACTACACATGGCTTGATCCCTCTTTGGAGTATTGGTATGTAGGCAACATACCCACACAAGGTGTGTGTATACACATTTAGTGAATCTTACACACACTAAGCCCCCATATCTCTTGAAGTTGGTAAAATCACAATGGAATATAGGGTCTGAAGATAAAATATACTCTTCAGGGAGATCTATATAATTCTAGATATTGAAACTTCATGTACATGGTCACATAGACTTGGTGAACAAAACCCAAAAAGCTTAGATCCTCAGGATAATAATGGTAGAGGTGGACTACATTATTGGTGCCACTCATGTCCACTTTAAATGTTCCCATCCAATCATAAAATGAAGGTTATATCTTAGTTTGTGATAGTATCTTAGTCTTGTATAGAGAATCTCAGACCATGTATTAATCATATCAACTAGTTTCTAGCTAAGCCTTATTTTTTCCATCTTATTACTATTTTTAGAAAGGATAAAATTGTAATCTAATTTACACAAATTAGTATCTTAATTATTGCATATTTAATTAATAATTTTACTACTCAAAACCTTTAACTGAATTAAGAATAATACTCCAATATTCCTAGAATTGTTAAATCATTTGGTGAACCTAACTTACTTCGTTTGTGCATAAAAACCCTAGAAACCCTAGGGTAAATTTTATACTAATTTTTCCTATATTTATATAATTTTTTACCTGCATAATAAAATGAAAAATTAGCATTAAATTCTAAAATTTTGTAGTAATTTTAAAATAATTTTCTTTCAAAACCCTAGTTGCCCATACTAGGTCTTGGTATTTTCCCAATAATTTTCCAATGATTTTCTGATTTTTTACTATCATATTAAATCAAAAATTCATCTCAAATTTTAAAATTAAATAGTAATTTTCAAAAATATTTATTATTCAAAACCTAGTTACATCTTCTAGGTATTCTTCCATAACAAATTTTCCAATAAAATTTTAATTGTTTACTTGCATACCTAACTCAAAAATTCACTTTAAATTTCAAAATTCCATAGTAATTTTCAAATTAAGCATCTTTCAAACCCTATCTACATATACTAGGTCTTATTTTCTCCTTGAGATATCACCTTACATCTAAAATCAAATTTCAAAAAATGGATCTCACTTATTTTCAAATATTTCTTGCATTTTTAGCAAATAATAAGGAGACCATACTTGGTCCTATCATGTACATAAATGATGAAGTTTACCATATGCTAATACAAAGCTTAATTATTTGCTTTTTATGGGGACTTTTCAAAATATGTGATGATATTAAGAAATTCAATGTTAAACATTATAATTCACCTCTCTTTCAAAGAAAAGTTTACTTATATTTAATATAAGGTTTCATCTCTTGCTTTCTATCTCTCATATGGAAATTTTTTCAAGTTTATCATGCTAAACACATTAAAAATGTCATAGCACATGCCAAAGTTTCTTATGCATTCATTCACAACTCCATGCTCTCAATCCCTTGCTTACTATCTCTCATATGGAATGTTCTTTATAATCATATTGCTATAAAATTACATGTATTTCATCTCATATACATATTTTCTACCTAAATGTATCTAACTCTTTGGCTACTTTTGAGTATCTTCCTTCTCCTCCTCTCCCCCAAGAGGGTAATAACTAATTGCCCTCTAACTAGGACCATGATATCATCCCTCAAAAAGGTGAGGTAGCCTATACTATTGTTCCTAATGCATACATTTAGCCTATAGCTTCTTCAAACCATCTTCAACATATGTGCTTACATGTTTAATCAAAAGCAACTCAGGTTCACACTTGCAAGATTCTAAGGGATCAAATAACCAGTATGAGCAAGTTAATTTCAGATTTAAAAATGTAGAATAATCTATTACATGAAAATATCACAACATTAGAAAGTCAGATTATAATATAAAAGCCTCAAAGGCACCCTAGTGTCAATCATGTCTATGCACCTTCACCTAGTCAATTAGTTGCAAGTAATGTTACATATCAAAAAAAATAACAACAATTTAACTCTACACCTAGTGATTCAAACAACATGTAAAGTTTAAATAAGATTTTAAGTGAGGTACTAAGGGAAATGATTAAAACTAAGTTAATAAAACTACCTCCTCTACATCTAGTGAGAAGATCTAGATATTACTGTGCATATCATAGAATGCATGGGCATCACACAGATTCATGTTTGGCATTGAAAAATCCTATACAATAGATAATTTCTAAAGAGGACCCTATACAAGGTAAATTAGTAAAGTAATCCATAGTGACATAGCAACACATTCACAAAGGGTCAAATTTAGAAACAATATAAAAGTGGTTACCAAAGCATAACTCAGAATAACAAAAGGATCAAAAATCAAAATCAAAGAAACAAATAGTACCAAAATCATAGGTAAAGCCAAAAAATATATGAAAATATACCTCTCCAAGATGAGGCTTAACTTTTAAAGTAGTATGGGTTTGGTCAAAAATATCTACAATAGTTTGATTTTCAAGGTCAAGGGTTGGACAATCATGCTAAAGTTATCACTACTCCTATTCTACCAGTTGATAATGTTTGTCACCAAGTTTTTGGATTTATTAAACATCCTAATGAAAATCATTCACAAACATAATTTATCAAAAGATAAGATCCAAATACAACAAAGATCAACACTAGCATTCCAGTGGTTCAAAATCAAGATGATAATGATGAGTTGAACAATATAAGTTATTATGATTTTTAAGATACCAATAATGAATATAAATATTTAGATTCATATTCACAACCATTCCCTTGTGCTTCACAATGATGCATGATTCTTTTGTTTGATATAGGACATTATGACAGGGAGTCTCCCATGAGACTCATCGGTTAGTATCATCTCTTCTTAGCCTTACTTGTATATAGTTTCTTTATGATTAATTATATATAGCTCCAAATATCAAAAATTCTTCAACAATTAAAAATATAAAAAATAAAAAAAAATTCATATATTTAAAAATACAAAAACATCAAATAATCCAAAAATACCAAAAACATTTTTATTATATGCATTATCGATGCTTTACATCTGTACTACAATGCTATACTTACATTTTTTGTTATATGTTATTTTTTGTCAATTTATCTACATTACCATGCTTCACTTGATCTTATTTAAGTGTGTGTAATGGAATATAGATATTTTATTGCTTCACTCTACCCATTGAGGGGGTATCCTACTTCTACATTTGAGACACACATCGATATATACCCACTAGGGGCATCTTATACATGACTACACCATGTAGGTTATGTCATCCCTACACCACACACTCTAGTTATCATGATGATGTAAATTATTTACTTACATAGATAACTCTATCAACATTTCACTAGTATATAGCAATTGTGTATTTTTTAACATATACCTAGTCTTGTAATCCATGTCTTATATACTTTCCCTTCCTACTTTGATTAGTTAGATGCAATTATATTTCTATTATTTACATGATTTACTTTATTTCTTAGCGTATCTAGATTATTTGCATTTCTCAATTCTTATTTGTCTCCTATATGTGCCTGAAGACATTTTTTGATGTCCTTTGCTTATATTCATGTGTGTGGCTTAGGACATTTACCAATGTCCTTTGTCTATGCTCTTCCATGTGATTGTGGCCCTCATGCCAATCCTTGCTTATTTAAATTATATGTGTATGTAGCATTTAAACATGCATTATATGCTTTCTTTCCAATTTGAGTGACATGTGCCCATGTCCTTTATTTTCTTGGCCCCTTGGACACTCTTGTATGATTCTTGATTCTTGCCTTATGTTATTATTGCTTATTTGATTTTCATTATTTACAATGCCATGATCCACATCATGAATTATATTTATATCTTAGATGTCATGATGGACATCATGATCCATCCCTCCTTGACAACTAACAACTAACTAGCCTTTCAATTCCAATTCAGTAAATTTCACATGTTATTACATTGTTATATCTATTTAGGCATACCCCTATTTATCTAACAATCTCTCATTACACACCATGTTAAATCTTGACATATCCTATCAATTATCATTTTTATATCATGTATTTTGTAGGATAACACACTTATAGGGCTATTTATTATGAGGTTAGTCATTATAGGGTCTTCATTCCTACCCTCAGAAGAGGGGAAAATAAACAAGGGTTTTGTCACACAGATCAGAGCTCTTAACAGTCAAAATTTCAACTTTTAGAACACCTAGAATAATAACCAGACATTAAACTGGATAGAATAGACTAAGTAGATAGTGAAAATGTCAAAATAGTTACCAGATTTGGCCCAGGACAACAATGTCAAGATTGCACTACAATACCGATGCCATTAGTGTCCATTTTTGGTGCTCTTGTCTAAACATAAAAAAACTAGACTTTCTAGAAGTAGGTAGAAAATTAGGTGTAGCTATAGTTTTGCATAGTTAGAATAATTCATAATCAATAGTTTTTAGTGCACTTTTACTTAGAGAATATAGATATAGGGGACATCATGCAAAACATGATGGATCTCACTTATAATTTTAGATACAATAGTTGGTGTAACTTCTAGATCATAATCCATGTTTTAGACACCAGTGATTGAGGGCAATGTTCACAACACATTTATTTTCTTTTCTTTTTGAGTTTAGCATTTCCTAGGCATTCTTAGCAATTTCATTCCTTATTCCATTTATAGGTAGTTAGCATCATTTTAGAATGGCTTTCATACAAGCCGTACTTCCACATTTTGATGTGGCTTTAATATAATCCTAGTGCACTAGTTTTGGAGTGGTTTTCATACAAGCCTAATCTCCATCTTTAAAAATGGCCAAGAGTGGCCTAGTTTCCAACATGCATTTATCTATCCATGAAAACATTATTAGATCATAATACATTCATGGGATTTAAGAGTTATATCATACAACATATATTTCATACCAGTATTAGTTCATAGCTTCACTTCATGGGATAATGATGGAGCCAAAGGACTAGCTATCCATTACATTCTTGAGCCACCTACTTAAAGGGATTGGACACATAGTCTAGACATCGATTAGTATATGAATGATCACATCGATTCACTTCGTTGGTGATGATGGAGACAAAGGGCCAACCTTTTCATTATTGAGCCACTTTTGGGGAATTAAACACTCAATTTTTTTCATGATATTACTCTTGGTATAACACACATCCAACATCACTCAGTATTACTCAACATCACAACAAGTTTTGTATTGGTCTACGTACCTAGTGAGTTGTATTCATTCCTTTCTCTTCCTCCCTTTTTTACCCAAATTTTATATATTCTTATTTTAAATATAACATATATAGTAATAAATTATCTACTCTTTATTTTCTATTATATATTTACACTTCATAATGTGCTCTCTCTATACACACCTAGAATCACATAGCTTCATGGGATGCACTAGTATAGGTAAGTTCAAGTACACTTCATATTTTTCCTTTACCCTAGTATATCACTTACTATATCACTAGAGTAAAGGGGGAAAAAATGTAGTCATATAAAATGCAAAAAATTAATAACTTGAATGTGGATAATGACACCCAACCCATATACCCTACTTGCTTGCTCTCATGACCCTCATAGGCATATTTTCACTGATTCCCATTCATCTATAGCCTTCCATACTTGATTTTAGCTCATCAAGATTTCTCTTTCCATGACTAATCCATCCCTTAGAGCCCCATCAATTTAGGACAATAATGCCACACTTGGACTATAGCACTGGTGCCACTCCTTTCCAAATGCATTTTTGGCCCCAAAGGTTAGTTTCTTTTGATTCTGTATCCTTATCCTTGTCATCCTAATGTGATCACATTCAACCCATGACCAATAGATCCCTATAAAATCCCATTCAAAGATAATTTGGAAAGGGGTTGGAAAATATCAATAAGAAAACAAGAATATAAGCAAGACTACTCAAGAAATATTCCTTATTCTCTACATATATCTAGCCAATACACTTAAAAGCTTATTTAAATCCTTACGCTAGTCCCTAGCCACCTCAAGTTCATCTAGTTTAGCATTTTGCATATTCATACAATCAATTACACAAAACACATCAAGTGAGAGAACTATATATGGTTTGATCCCTCTTCAAAGTATTGGTATATAGGCAATGTGCCCACACAAGGGGTGTGGATACATGTTTAGTGAATCTTACACACACTAATCCCCATCCCTCTCTCAAAGTTGGTCAAAGCACAACGAACTATAGGATTTGAAGAGAAAATATGCTCTACAAACTTATAGCTATTGAAACATCATGGACAAGGTCACGCAAACCTAGAAAATAATACCTAGAAAGCTTAGATCCTCAAGACAATAGTGACAAAGGTGGACTATAGCACCAGTGCCACTCCTATCCACTTTGGGAACTCTTATCCAATCATAAAATGAAGGTTAGATATTGTTTTGTGAGAGTATCCCAATCTTGTATAGAGAACCTTAGACTTTGTCTCAGTCATATCAATCAGTTTCTAGTTAAGTATTATTTTTTCATCTTATTAATATTTTAAAAAGGTCAAAATTGAAATATAATTTACATAAATTAGTAGTTTAATTATTGCATATTTATTTACCAATTTTACTACTCAGACCCTTTAACTAAATTAGGAATAATAATCTAACATTCCCAAAATTATTAAATCATTTATAAAATGATAGTCAAGGGAGTTAATACATAGGATTTAACTCAAAATCACTACCTATAGGCTCCATTTTCTCTCAAAAAGGTCACCTATAGTCTGACTATAGGCACCTATAGAATTGGTGATAGAAGACTAAAGTTTTGAAACCCTATAAACATGAATGCCCACATGAAGTGAGAGTGATATAATGATATTGATGGGATATTTGGATGTTAAACACAAATATAAAGGGTTAAATAACACCTACATGGGTCTCTATGGCCTAAGGATGGTCACTTGCATCCTACTACAATGGAGATACAAACCTAGGATAGTATGCTAGAAAGGTTTGAACATAAAACCTAATAGATGATATGAAATGAGTTCAAAAAATTGAGAAATAGGAAATTTAGGACTTAAATGAGGTCTTATAACATGAAATATAAGGTCTAACATGAAATTTTCACCTATATGCATGTCATCTTTATGAGCAATAACACAATCACTCAATCTACTAGTTAAGCCTAAGATTGGAGAAATTTGAGGAGTTGGTAGAAATTGTGAGTGTTAGACATGTTTAGAATAACTTCACAATGATGGTGAATATACAAAATGATGATCATCATAAGGAAACATATCAAATAGTGTTTCAACACATAACCTATAGTCAATACATAGACTTGGTGCATAGTTAGTGGGTTAAAAAAGCCTAGCTTAGGGTTATTGAAGAATTGATGCTGCTAATGAGGTAATTCAACCTTGAAAATTAGTAAAAAATGTATTAAATTCCAATTCCTAATTTATCCCCTCATATATTAATTTTGTCTTGGATAATAGGGGAAGTGCCCTTTATTTTGTTTCAAATAGAGGGCACTCCCAGGAAGTCTATACTATAGGATTGGGTGAATAGATGACAAAAAGAGTCATTAGTAAGGATTTGAACACTAGATAAGGCTGTATAAAGTTGGAATGAGGGATCACTAAGGTGTTTAATACCTCACATCTATTATAAACTACACAGGGTGGTTTTGGGCATCAAAGACACAATTAGGCCTATTAGGCCTAGACTACGCCTAAAGCTATAAAGGGGTATTGATACCACTTTTGGGATCATTTAAGCCTTCCTACATATTTTATAACCTCTAGGGGGAGACATAAGGTGAAATGGAGCCATTAATTTGTAAGGAGATCACACATGTTAGTCTAACTTGACTTTTTTCACTTTAGGCTTACTTAGAATGCACTCTTAAGCTCAAAAAACAATCTTTAAATGTTCACACTAGTACAAAAAATTAACATAGATACCCAAGGAGTTAGGAGATGTTGAAGAGGGTCATAAAAATACTTATAGAAATATTTTTTTATAGATTTAACATTAGGTTTTTATGAATAAAATCTAAGAGTCAAAATTAGCCTAAAACCCTCTCAAACCCTTATTTCTGACCCAAGGAAAGAAGTGGATAGAAATGCATTCATGAGGGATATTTTGGTTAGGAAAGTGATTTATACTTTTAGATAACTCCCCCATGATCCTTACCATCATATTAGTTGGTACCCTATTTATACTGACATGATACACAACATGTTTTCTTGACACATTGTATGTGTTGTACAAATTTATAGGAGATTTGAAGGGTTATAATCAATTTGGAAGGTAAATTTGGACATAATATAACCCCTCATTTTAATTTATTTCTTTAGATAAATACATAGACACTTGTACCAACTCCTTCACTTTAGGTAGTCTATGGAAGACAATGAGAATGGGAAGTGACCACTAAGTGAGAAAGTGATAAGTCCAACCAGGAGGCCTTTTAAGGTCTGACTACTGGATTTAGGGATAATATTACTCTTGAAAGGTTTCATATCACCCCATTTCATAGATTTTATTGCACAAATAAAGACCACATTGGTTATAAATGTGAAGACAAACCTGTAAAATAGTGATGGTGATTTCAAATGGTGAGAACACTTATCCAAAAGAAGACTAGTGGTTAAGGACACATTTAATGCATCTTGGATATTATTTATAATGACACCTTCATAGTTCATATGTATTAGTTATTCCTAGTCTAATTTGGAGGGATCAAGAGAGGACTAATGATGGAGGTAGTTTCCAAGAAGGTAGTTGAAGGTTCCTATGCTAGATTTGAGGAGTTTTCATGCTTTAGAGGGAAATTTGTCCAAAGAGACCTTTCATGGTATACTCCATACTTAATTAATATACAACATAACTAGTCTTCATGATTTTATAAGTGGAATTGTGACCCTTTAACTCCACTTCTATCTCTCCTCACTCACATTCTTTAAATACAAGCCATTTTAGCTCTTGTAATTTTGTCCATATTTGGTATGACAAAGGCCTACTAGTTTGAGTATTGATATTTTCCTTTGAATAAAGAATTGAATCTAGTTTTGGTTCTATAATTCCTTGCCTAAGTGTGTGAAGTATTAACAAAATGAATAATAAGTGTTAACCACCTAGCCTTACATTCATATTTATCTCTCATAGTATGTGCAAACAATTCACTCACCAACATGTCACATGGAGTATAGTCAATGTCCTTGCATTTCTTTAAGTGTTTAAAGTTGTAATAGTGTATAGGATTATTCTTATTTACATTTCACTTTGGGAAGTGCATTAATATCACCTACATGTTGTTTTAGGTCTTTTTCCTATGGATTTTGGCTACATAAATACATTAGCTTGCTTAGGGCTCTAGAGGTCATTTAGGAGGATTAGTACCACATTCACTGGAATGTGGGATTTCACTATCTCTCCAATCTATAAATACCTCTCTCCTTTGTATTATTCATTAAGTCTACCAGTATTTAGTGAGATAGAGATCCATTATTCTTCTGTGTATTTTGATTTTGCTTTTGCATCCTCATAATTCTATTTTGATCTTGTATCATTTTCATTACTCTCATGGAGACTCTCTTTATGTAATATTCTCATTTGATGGTTTCAATTACTTTCAACTATGTAATGTGTTTGCTTTATTGACTTGCATGATCACTCCACCATGACCATTCATTGATCCAGTGATCTTGGCAAATTCTATTATGGTATCAAAGTGCCAATCTAATATTTGATTGTCTAGTTTGTTTTCATTATTAAGCAATTTTTGAAATCTAAAGTTTATTTCAAGCAAATTTTTAGTGGGTTTATGAAATTATGGAGTTGTTTTAAATTAAAGATCTCAAAAAACTTAAGATTTTTAAAAATCCATCAGTCACCTAAGTAATAAAAAAAAATTGTAAGGGCTATTTTTTATAAAGCAAAATCTAAGAATACTAATTTTTTTGGAGAGATCTGCTGAAACAAAGTGTTTTAGATATATTTTTTGGTCTATTATGTCATTTCTTGTTTATAGATCTAATTGTTTACTTAGAATTGTGATCTTGAGCACTTACAACCTCACACCTCCCTCCTTGGTGCTTCTCCATTTTGGTGCTTTAGTTGACATATCCCTATCTCATTCCTCTACCTCTAACATATATTTTCCATCATCTTTGGCTTGCACCCTTTATGACCTGCTTTGGTATCGTATTGTGAGTTTTGAGGCCATAGACATGTTTGAGTGCATATGATATCATATTATGGGTTTTGGTATCATATTGTAAAATTTGAGGAGAGGAATGTGGGCATAAGATCTAACTTTGTAACTATTCTCCATGCATTTAACCCTCAACGAGCACCACACCCTTCCATGACATCACACATTTAACTCAACAATATTGGTTCCATTGATCAAGACAAGGGGATCCACTACTTGCAATGCTTGTTTCTAAGAGATCTATACCAGTAGTAGAGTGGCATTATAAAATAAGTGTAGAGGTGTGTGCATCTACACAGTGGCATTTGATTTGAGCATTGGAGTTTTTTGTGCTTAGGGTTGGATTTGATTAGATTTGTCATGGTAAAGGGGAGTCAAAAGCATCCCAATCTTGCTTTCATATTGAAATAGATGGTATATGTTTTCTTTTGGTTTTCAACTATATGTATTCAACATACTCACCTATCAAGGTGCTCTTACATGGTCACAATATCTAGAGGTTTATATCCAAAGACTCTATTTAAGATTGGTTTGGAGCCAACACTAGATTCAAACCCAATAGTTTGAGATTGATTTCCATGTAGCTATTATCCTCTCCACAACATGATGCACTGGTACATCTACCATTTTTATTGTTCTACATTTCACCATAATCTCACTAAGCTCCACCTCAACCTATTTTTTGACTCTACCTCTTCACCATATTAGCTGGATCAGTCATCAAGCTAATTGTGTTTGAGATTATGATGGTTTATAGGTGTTAAGAGTGGTGAAGGCTCTACTGTAGCAGCACTGAAGGTTTTTCATGGATTATCAGAGGCTTACATGTAGGTTCAAGGCTTGTCTAAGGCCTATATGTAGTCTAATAGCCTTCCATCTTATTTGTTGGCCTTGTAATCTCCTTCCAATGGTAGTCTCCAAGCCCATAAAATCCAAAAATGGTGGCATTGAGTTTATCTTCTAAAGCTCATTTACAAAGTAAATTAAAACCTAATCTGTGGCATATAAATATTAAAAAATAAAATAAAATTAAAGCATGTTTTATTTTCATTTAAAATAGATTTGCATAATTTTTTAATTAAAACCCCTTCCAAGAGACTTTCTTAGAAAAGCACACATAGGGGGTGATTGGGCTAGGTGCTTTTTGAATTTTGTTGATGGGAGGAGATCTGAGGTTTAGTTTTGATTCTAATGGGTGGTTACATGGCATAATTTATGTTTGAACCTAATGAGTATTTAAACTTTAAGTGTAATTTAATTAAATAGACCATTAATGATGAATAAAGTTTTTTGCTATAACTTTTGATTGGTAACTTAGAATTGGGTGCCACTTTTTTCAAAAGTGCATATTTTTTCATCTTTTCATTGGTCTAATTTTTTTTTTAAAAATTCACTAAAGTTATAAAGTGCCAAAATTTGGGGGGGGGGTTACTTGGCTAGTTCACACAATGAATTCTCCTCATACAGATGCATTATTGGTAGATTTTGACATCCTCCTACTTGGCCTATTTACATTTCATGTACAATAATTTGGTTAATTGAATTGATTGCTCATTCTTGTGGATGTATTTTTAGTTTAGCTTGACATCCATTTGAGTGTGTATTGTCATTTATGCACTATTTGCTCATACCTATCTGGACATATTATCAGTCAAGTCTGATGTACTCACATTGAACATGCTTTATTATTGAAAAAATAGGGGGAGTCATTTCTAATTATCTTATATATTTTATTGTGGGCCCTACATTATTTCATGTGGACATTTAGTTTTCATAACTATTACCTATGCCCATTTAGTGACTACTTGCACATATTGCTCTTATATTCTTGGATGAATTTTTAGTAGAGCCTGACATCTATTTGAGCATGTATTTTCACTTGTGCATAAATTTATCTCATTTGACTGGACTCATTTTCAACATAATCCAAAGTCCATCTTTAGAGTGTGCACTATTACTCTCAGTTGTGGTCATATCGACTCCACTTAAGAGATTCCTATTGAGGAGAGTTGTTTTATCTCTAATGATCCTTCTTGGAAAGGACTATTATGATTCATGGCATGATTATATGGAAAATTTACTCATGGATTAGGAACTTATTCCATTTTTATATGGACAGATTCCTAAGCTTATTGACCTAGGTCAACACAATGATTGGGCCAACTCTTGTGCCTATGTCTATGGTCACTTATTGTTGCATGTTTCATGGGATTTACATCACCACGTAGAGCACACAAAATGTTCCTCTACTATTTGGATCACTCTTTAGATTATTTTTAGAGATCCAGCTGAGACTTATGTCACACCTCCTCCTCCACTACCCATCATCTCTTTTGAGATAGTTGTACTCTTACCTATTGATTTATTTCTTGTGATGAAACATCTATGGTGGATAGTGTTCTTCCTTATATCAATCCCCTACTATAGGATGATATTTTTCTAGACCTTGGTTATCCTATTATAGTATCTACTTTTGTTCTTGTGTTTATTGTTGATCTTTTAAAGCCTTCACAAACTTGGACTTCAGAGGAGTCTACTTTTTCTAGTATAAGTACACACATTGAGAGTATTAATGACTCATATGTTCCTGAGGATGTTCATCTTATAGATTTGAGTGTTTCATTTATAGACTAATATTTATTTTTGATAGTTGTTAAGGATTTCTCTCCTCTTCCCATAAACATTATTTTAGTGAATGTTCCATGTCTATCTTCTCTGACTATTCTCTCTTCTTCATTTCCATCTTCTACAGTTAGTCCTCTTATATCTGATCAGACTTTGGCACATTAAAGCATTAGCAAGGAGACATTTTAGAATTTTTCATAGATCCACATCATGATTCTTACATACATTCCACTTGAGTGGGAATTCAGTAGTTTGACAGCTTGAGGTTTCTTTCCTCCAAAAGGAAGAGACAACATTTATTTTAGAGGGACTTACTGTAGCATTTGTCATGTGAAATTCTACATTCACATTCTCTCTCTTCTATGTGGAAGCACACTTCCTTCATTTTTTAAAGGATTTTTGGGATCATTGCTATGTACTTGGAGTGCTGATTATTTTAGCATCTTCTTCTAGGGGGTCTTTTTGTCTCCTCTTCTTATTTTGTCTCTTTTGGGGGAGAGTTTTTCCCATCGGGTTTTCTCCTTTTCTTTACTTTATGAGAGATTACATTTTACATGGGTACCTCATCAAGCCTTGTTACTGGTATCCATTTTTTATATCATTGCCTACCTAATCTACTCTTATGGGGGGTGTTGGTGTAGGTCATTTTCCTATGGATTTTGGCTACATAAATACATTAGCTTACTTAGGGATCTAAAGGTCATTTAGGAGGATTATTACCACATTCACTAGAATGTGGAATTTCACTATATTTCTAACCTATAAATACCTCTCTCCCTTTGTATTATTCATTAAGTTTAATAGTATTCAGTGAGACAGAGAGCTATTGTTCTTCTATGTATTTTTATCTTACTTTTACATCCTCATAATTCTATTTTCATCTTGTATCATTTTCATTACTCTCATAGAGCCTCTCTTTGTGTAATATTCTCATTTGATGGTTTTAATTACTTTCATTTGTGTGATGTATACTTTATTGACTTACATGATCACTCCACCATGACCATTCATTGATCCGATGATCCTAGCAAATTCTATTACTACATGTTTGAAATACTTATGTTGGAGTCCCATAGAAGTTTGAAGCCAGTCTTGTGAGTAATATTTCATAGTGAAGATCGAGGTAGTCTAATGGATATCATTTTTGTGTATCACCTGGTTAGAGTAGGTCATTTTCATGTTTCTTTCTATCTCTTTGCACATAAACAATTAGTTAGTATAGGTGATAAGTACTTAAATATCAATCTAGGAGCTAGCCCTTAAAACTATAGGTCTACATCTACTAAGGGTAACCCATAGGCCTAGAGGTATTCCAACATTGACCAAATATTAGAGTAGGCTTGAACAACCTCCTCTAGGGTACAATATTTGGTGCCAATATTTTTGGCATGCCTAGTGGCACCATTATCCTAAAGATAACTTGTCAAGGTGAATTCTAGTCTTGACAACATCATAGCTACATTTGGTGTGCAACTCAACATTTAGTGACTCTGTTTAAGGTAAAATCTAGTTGTATACCATTATTTACTCATAATATTATACTCATAATTTATGTTCCTTACTATATCATATTTTAGTAGAGTTTTCAATCCCATCAATCCACCTCTTCAACTTAAACTTCCTCTTGAAGTTCAACATCCCCAAACTATTCTACCCTTTTAAGAGTAAGATGACTTTACTAGCTAAGAAGACCAAGAGAGTGAATAAGAAATTGAAGAGAACATGGCTAGGAAACATGCCTTCCTAAACTTGAACATTAAAAATCCAATCCATCTTGATGCATATGATGGCATCCCCCATAATTCTACAAAGAGTGTTCTTACATTCAATGGTGAAGGCCATATCACTCCTAGTGGGCACGTTAGTGATATATCAAACTTATGTAGTTTTCACAATGTCACTAAGGTCAACATTTATATTAGAATCTTTTCCATATCACTTAGAGATAAATCACTTGATTGGGGTGGATGTATCACAACTTGGGATGATTTTGGAGAGATTCTAACTTCAAGGTTTAAGGGCAAGAGTAACCACACTTCACTCATTCACCAACTCAACATGATTCAAATATCCTCCAAGGAAATAATGCACAATTTTAAAGAGATATTCCAAAGGAATTGGAATATATTACCTCCTCCCATGAGACCACCTATTAATTTCATGTTTCTTACATATTTGAGGGATATCAACACTAACATAACCATCATGCTAGAATCCATGGGTAGTTTCACCTTACTTGAAGCATATGACCTTGCCATTAGAGTTAAAAATGGCCTCTTATAATTTGGGAAGTTGCCTCCAAAATTGTCCATGCCTCTACTACCAAAAATTTATATTCCTTCTCCAATTGTTTCCCAAGTACCTAATGCCAACACCAAGTCAAAGACTACTCCTAAGAAGGTTAAAGAGATAATTAATTGGGAAGCAAGGTCTAAGTTATTTGAGTCTCAACTTAGACAAGAAAATATGCAAAAAGGTGTGAATAAAAATACCTATCCCTATCATTAGAAATAAGGTCAATCATATGAACAAGGGAGAGGTCAAGGGAAACCTAACTGCAATAGGATTTCCAATGCATATAATCCAACCTCTACTTCCAACATAAGAGAAATGGTACTGATACATAACAATTTGATCTAAGGAGAAGAATGGTAATAAGGTCAGTTTATGTATACCAATTAAGGTGGAGAGAAATCTCAAGTTACTCAATGAGGAGTCACTCCTCAAATATCATTAGATGATGAAGCTCTCATGCAAACAAATTAAGGTTAGAATCCTCAAGGAGTAAGTTTCACTAAATTCCTAGTTAAAGATACTTATGTGCTTAATCAATCAAATTCTATTGAAAAAAATACTAGATAAAATATAAAGGCTCTAAGAGATGCTAATGGTGTTCCTAAAAGTGCATACATCCCTCCTACAAGGTAATAAATCATGACTGCAAGCATGTCAGTCCCTACAAATCTTGCATCTCCTTTAAGTTAGAATTTTGGAAAGTTTTCTCAAGCTGCTTAAATACCTCAAGTTACAAAAACTTCCTTGCCTCCAAGAACTCAATAAAAAGTAAGTATTTATGATCTAAAAATTGTGGACTCTTTGAATAATTCTAAGGCATCCATTTCTCTTTGGGATTCCTTCACATGTCTAGCCAAAAAGAACTCTTACAAAATAGTTATCCACTATCCATGTTAGTCATCCATCACCAAGACATGGTCATAATAATTTTTATATTAATAATTCTCCTAATAACATTATGGAACCTCTACTAAGTCTAATAAACCTCTTACCTTTTACCTCACTCTCATTATGTGGGATAACATTATTCATAACTATATAGTTGATAGCAGAGCTAGCACATCAATGATACCCAAGGTTGTAGATGACAAATTGGGTCTAAATTATGAACTAGATATTAAGGGGGTGTTTAAATTATATGGTACACCTACCAAGTAATTAATATGGATCAAAGGGTTGAAGTTTTTCTTTCATGATTGTCCTAGTTTCCCCATCCTCTAAGATATTATGGTTGTTGACTTGCTGGCCACTTTGCTATCTGCCTCTCAAGGTATTTCATAGCCAAGATAGGAGGCTACCTCTTAGCTTATTGGTCCTTATTGGCCTTTAGGACAAGGTATGGAGAAAAATTAACCATTAGGACTCAGCCACTTGATAAATTTCACATTGAACCCTTTGTTGAAGCAAGTTCCAATTTGAATTATGTTATCAATGATAAAGAGGAGTCTATTATGGATGATGGTTCTTCTTCCAAGCTTGAGGTCATTTATAATTTTTTTCTAGATGAGTATGGTAGTAACACATTTTAACATGATCCTTATGCCTTCATGGAGGAAATGGATTTGGGAGTATATTGCTTACATGAGGAATAAATTCCAATACCTTCACTCACCAAAGAGGAAGGTGAGAATGATGGAATGTGGAAAATGTTTTTTGATGGATAAAGAAGTAATATTAGTGTAGGATATGGTGTTATGTTGTTTTAATCATCCAAACAATAATACTATTCTTCATGGAGGTTCTATTTTAGTTGAACTTATAATTTGGTTGATTATGAAGGTTTGATTTATGGCCTTTAATGGGCAAGGAGAAAAGGAATCAATAATCTACAAGTATATGGAAATGGTGAATTGATTGTGCATTAAGTTAGGAATGTGCATTAAGTTAGGAATGTGTTTGCTATTAATAACCCTTTTCTATAGTCCTATAATCATAGGTTATGGTATTTTCTTGCAGACTTCAATGCATTCAACATATAATCAGTCTTAAGGGAGCAACATAATAATGTTGATAGACTAGATACTATAGGAGCCTAAATTGATACATCTACAACCATAAAATAAGGAAATCAATCCCACATCAAGGTCATTATCAAACCTTACATACCTAATATTGAGGTTTCTTGGTAAGTGTTTGATAGTGACAAATACATTGCACATTTATTGCAAAATGAAGCTGTGTTCTCCTCAAGAAACTATAAAAACCTCCAAGAATAGTTTGATAATCATATTTTATAGTTGAGAAAAAACAAGATACCTAAAGTATTTGTGACCTTATAAATTATATTTAATGAAGATGATCAAAGGAAGAATAAAAATGTGAGCATGTCTACAAAGGAGGAAAATAATGAAAGGGTCTTAATCTTCAAAGACAAACTCTTCAAACTAGGCAAGGTATGTTCCACATCAAAAAACAAACATTAATTGATTTGTGTAGAGAGTTCCATGACATATTTTCTTGGGAATATAAGGACCTAAGAGGGTTTTATCCTATCCTAGCACACCATACCATTGAATTATAACCTAGAGTTAAATTGGTTAGGCAAAAACAAAGCCCTATCAACCCCAAAGTTGAACAACTTATGAGGATAGAGATTACCAAACTCCTTAAATCTGAGATAATATTTCCTATCAAGCATTCAACATGGGTAGCAAACCTTTTTCTTGTTACAAATAATAATGGGGAGATAAGACTTTGTCTATATTTTAGAGATATTAATAGGGTGTCACTCAAGTATCACTATCCTTTACCTTAAATGGAGTAGATTTTGAAAGTTGTTTCAGGTTTTCAATATTTATCTCTCTTAGATGGATATTTTGATTATAATAATATTTTAGTGAATGAATATGATTATTTCAATACATCATTCACTATAAAATGGGGCACTTTTAATTATAAGAAGATGCCCTTTTGTTTTATAAATGTTGGTACCACCTTCTAAAGGGCAATAGACATGGATTTCAAAGTTCTAATCAATGATATGTTGTTAATATATCTAGATGACATAACAACGTTCTATAAGGATGAAAATGATCATATGAAACACCTAAGGCAAGTGTTTAAAAGGTGTGGGTAGTACGGAGTATCTCTTAAACCTAAAAAATGCATCTTTTTTGTCCATGATGGTAAGATTTTAGGACATATTACTTACAAAAATGGTCTAACTATTGATCCTAAAAGGATAGAGGATATTATAGGAATATAATTTTCTATTCATAAAAAAGGAATCCAAAGCTTCCTATGTAATATAATTTTTTTGAGAAGGTTCATACCTAGTTTTATATCTTTGGTGAAACCTATCATAGATGTGCTCAAGAAGAACCAAGTTTTCCCTTGGATTGAGGAGGGTAAGAGTAGATTTGGATCCATAAATAAAGTAATTTCAAAAACTCCCACTCTTGTAAACCTTTATTTTTCTAAATATTTCATGTTGTAGTCATTTTCTAAACTTGATACTATCTCAGCTATGCTAATGCAAAATAATGATGAAGGTATAGAATAACCAATTGCATTCTTTAGTCATGGTTTGTAAGATTATGAGGTTAAGTATAAATTTATGGAGAAACAGGTCCTTTATAATGTGAGAGGGATAAATAAGTTTAGGCATATGGTTTTAGACGATAGGATTCATATCATGGTGACTCATCCTAGCACCAAGGAGTTCCTTTTGAGAAAGGACCTTAGTGAAAAGAGGGAAGGGTAGATTAAAAAGGTAATGGAATATGATGTTGAAATAAAAGTAATAAAATTGATAAGAGGTAAAGGTATTTGTGAACACCTAGATTCAAACCTCCATGAGTCAAAAGAATAAGCTTTATTCAATCATAATTTCTTCTAACTAGTTGACTCTATGCTCTACAAAGTTGGACACAAGATATCATCCAATATATTCAAAGTTGTGAGTACCCTAATGGTTTGAGAAGACCCATAAGGAGGTATTCAAAATTTTAAGCTATCCATTTTTATCTTCTATATGGTGTGATTTTTAGAAGACATACTAATGGTGTAGTATTGAGATGCATTGACAATGACCAATTTGGAGTGTTGCTTACAAAATTCCATGATGGAATACTAGGAGGTCATTTCTCCCCAAGAACCACAACTTCCAAGATCATGAGGGTAATATATTATTAGCTTAGCCTCTTAAAATATTTTTATGATTAGGTAATAAGGTGTGTACAATGTGCTTTCTTTATAATAAATAGAAACTTGAAGATCTCCTTTTGAGGCCTATTCAAGTAAATCAACCGTTTATGAAATGGGGTCTTGAATTCATTGGAATGATAAATCCCCCATCAAGTGTTGGTCACAAATGGATACTCACAACAAATGTTTACTTCAAAAGGTGGGTTGAGGTAGTGGCATTGAAGGAAGCCAATGAAAATTCTATCTTTGATTTCTATGAGAATATTATAACAAGGTTTGGAATTCCTTCCATCATCATTTCATAAAATGCACTTGATTTCATGGGTATTAAAACAAATAATTGGGTAAATAAAAATGGCATATAATTGAGCATATAATAAAACTATTACCCTCAAGGTAATGGGTTGGCTGAGTCTACTAACAAGACCCTAATCATAATCATCAAGAAAACCTTGGAAGACAATCAAAGAGCTTGGCACACTAAATTGAAGACAACCCTATGGGATGAAAGGATAACCTAAAAGAAGTCAATAGGGAACTATCATTTTATTCTTGTCTATGGGAGAGAAGTTAGGCTACCTATATCCTAAGAGTTGCCTGCCTTAGAGCTGGTACATCAATTAGAGTTGCTTGAAAATACTCCAATGGAGGTGAGGTTGATAGAGTTGATGGAGCTACAAGAGACTAGAGAAAATGCTCAAAAAGCTATGGAACATCACCAAATGCTAATGAAGAGTTATTTTTATAGGAAGGTAACTCCAAGAGTATTCCAAGAAGGTGACATAATATTAAAGTGGGATGAAGATAGAGTAAAGCTAGGAAGCCATACCAAATTTGATACCTTATAGAGTGGGCCATATATCATCATCAAATAAAAATAAAGTAACTCCTTTTAATTACAAATAATGAGTGGATAATATTTTCTTATCCCTATAAATGGGATCCATTTAAGTCCTTGCTATTTAGGAGATTAAGTTTAAACCTATAAATACTAGAGTAAGTGTGTGTTTTTTCTTTTATTGTGTGAGTGTTCCCTAAGTGTTTTTGAGAACAAACATGTGTTTGTTTAGGTGTGTAGTTTTGTGTTTTATCTTATTTTTTGGTGTGATTTAAAAGGAAATTCAATGTCTAACTTGTGCATAGGTGACTCCATATCCCAATGGATGGGAGTAGGATATTGTTCTTGGCATAGCCAGATTGCCACCCATAGGAAATGACCAAGAATGTTGACTATTTTAACTAAAAATAAAAAAAGTCAACCACCTATAATATAAAAATTGTAAAAGGGTGTATTATGGTCTTATATGGTGTATCATGGTATTAAATAAGGGTCATTTAATATGCCATTACCTTGGTCATATTCATCTTTAGTCCTATGTCACTTAAGGTTATGTTTAGGTCATTTAATGAGGTTTTTATGGCTTTAATAAGTATAAAAATGTTTCAATAGGTTATTTAATGTCCCATGTGTCAGTAGGGGTCATAATTATTGTGTCATAATTGAAAAACTATAGGTTTTTATGTTAGAGCAAGAAAACATTTGAAAAAGTGATAGTTTGATCAGTTTTAATTGGTTGTACGACTTCTTCAAGAGTTTTGGCATGTGTGGAAGGCTTGGAAGTGACCATTAAATTCCTTAAACTTATTTCCATGTTTTATCAAAATTTTAAGTCCCAAAATTGGCCTAATACCATTATTCTCCTCCATCACTCTTCTTTACATACAAAGATGGTCAAATGATTTTCTCATGGTACAACTAGTAGGAGATGAATTTGGTCAAATTATCTTATGGGATTAAATTAACCTTGATTTGATTAAAATTAATGGTATGAGTTCTAAGTTTAGTGTATAAATATTTATGAACTAATTCTAAGAGTTTTAGTCACTTTTTTTGTATGCTTATACCCACACCCTATAGGTTTCTCTCCTATTTGAATTAGTCTATACAAAAAAATTAATGAAATTGGTTTTAAGGGATGTAAACATTATTATATAATGGTTTCAAACATTTTTTTCACATGTGGAATAATATTGATGAGAAAAAGTATCTCATGTTGCTAGTAAAAGACACTATTACAGTCTACATATAGGTTTCCCTTAGCAGTGGAGTTATTTTTCATATTTTAGATTCCATATAAAAGTCGTGTTGATGTTTAATACTCATAATGGTCATGGTGATTATAGTATTGGTATCAATATTATCACTTGGTGAGAAAACATAGTCATAATCTAAAATAGTCAGTTCCCTACAGATATTCACCTACAGTTAGGTGAATGAGAGTTTTGAGCATAGTAATGGTGAGGTGATGAAGGTTTCAAGATGTTGAATACAATATTCAATCATGAGAAATCAAGTTTAAATATTCAAATGGTTGATATTAATTGAGACAAGAAATTCTATAGTGAACATAATCCCATATACTACATATACATCTACAAGTGGTCCCAATAGAGGAGTGAGGAGTTGAATGTAGGTGTTTGGAATTGGTTTGAAGCCTCTTTAAGGTCTAAATACTTGAAAAGTGCATTTGACATAGTATAAATGTCACATGAATGTATTTAGACTTTACAATCATATTCATATGATGAAGAAAAAACTTAACGGACAAATTACCTTAAAGTCTCCAAACAGGGACTACTTTTATTTTGACCTTTCCATGATGGAACATCTTGAGGTCTAAATTGATCTAATGATCTTCGTTATGAAACCTAGGTATAAGGGAAATGATTTGAAATTATAAGATGATTTTTTGGGTAGGTTAAGATAATATATAAAGTCTTCCATCATGAAAATTCTCCCACTGTAGAAAGACAATATTCTCTATAGTATTATAAGTTGAAATGGTCCTATATCACTTTGAAAACTAATCGAGATGAACCTGCAAACAAGGGAATATTTTGAGATGATAAGGACACTATGATATAAAATTAAAATAAATGGATTTTATTCATAGGTTTTATCTCAAAATCACTACCTAAAAGGCTCCTTTTACTCTAAAAAATGTCACCTACAGTCTGACTATAGGCACCTAC
Organism: Torreya grandis; assembly: GCA_037957365.1. Taxonomy (NCBI): domain Eukaryota; kingdom Viridiplantae; phylum Streptophyta; class Pinopsida; order Cupressales; family Taxaceae; genus Torreya; species Torreya grandis. The sequence goes on along the minus strand of JARHVA010002089.1, from coordinate 317,601 downwards.
AAAATTGTTAATAGGAGACTAATGTTTGGAAACCTTGTAAACATGAATGTACACTTGAAGTGAGTGTGATAAAATGATATAAATATGATATTTATATGTTAAAAATAAATATAAAGTGTTAAATATCACCCACATGGGTCTGTATAGCCTAAGGATAGTCACCTACAACTTGCTATAGTGGAGAAACAAACCCATACTAGTATGCTAGAAAGGTTGGAACACAAAACCTAAGACATGATATGAAGTGAGTCAAAAAAATTAATCAAGAGGACATTGAAGAATAAAATAATATATTTTAACATTAAATACAATGTCTAAAATTAAATTTATACCTACAAACATGTCCTTTTTTTGAGTAATAGTATAGTCAATCAATCTACTAGCATATCCTAGGATTGGATAAATTTGAGGAATTGTCAAAATTTGGGAGTGTTAGAAATTTTGAGAACACATTAATGGTAGTTATAGGTAAAAATTTCAAATAGGGTTTCAACACATAACCTATAGTTAATACATAGACTTGGTGCACATTCAGTGGGTTAAAAAAGCCTATCTTATGGTTCTTGAAGAATTAATTCCCATAATGAGGTAATTAAATATTTAAAATTGGTCAAAAATGTCATCAAGACCTAATTGAGCCCATGATATATTAATTTTTTTTGGGATAATAGGGGAAGTACCCTCTATTTTGTCTCAAATAGAGTGCACTCCTAGGTGGTCTATATTGTAGGATTGGGAAAATAGATGACAAAAAGGGGTGTTGGGAAGGATTTTAACAATAAAACATGGTTTATAAAGTTGTAATGAGGGATAATATAGGTTTTTAATACCTAATATCCATTATAAACTATATAGGGTGGTTTTGGGCATCAAAGACAGTCAAGCCTATTAGGCCTAGACTAGGCCTAAAGCCCTAAAGGGGTCTCAATAAAACTTTTCAGATAATTTAATCCTTAATAAATATTTTATAACCTATAAGGGGAGAAATGAGGTGAAATGGAGCCATTAATTTATAATAAGATCACATAGGTTAGTCAAACCTAGCCTTTTTCACCTTAAGCTTACTTGGAATGCAATCCTAAGCTCAAAAAGTTATCTTTAAATGCTCACGTTGGTATAGACACTTAACATGGATACTGAAGGAGTTGGGAGATGTTTAATATGGTCTTAAAAATACTTATAGAAAGATTTTTTCATATATTAAACTATAGGTTTTTATGAATAAATGTTAAGAATTAAAATGAGCCTAAAACCCTTGTTTTTGACCTGATGGGAAATAAGTGGATAGAAATGAATTAAAGAGAGATATTTTAGTCAATAAAGTGATTTTTAGTTGTATAAAATTCCCCTAATATCCTTCCCATAATATTGGTTGGTACCCTATTTATATAGATAAGGTACAAAATAGGTTTTCTTGATAGATTTTATGTGTTATGTAGGTTTAGAAGAGAGTTTAAAGGTGGGAATCAATTTGGAAGGTCAATTAGGACCCAATATAACCCCTAATTTTGATTTATTTATTTAGATAAAAACATAGAGACCTCTACTAGCTCCTTCACTTTAGGCAGTCTATGGAAGATGATGGGAATGGGAAGTGACCACTAAGTGAGGAAGTGATAAGTCTAATTAGGAGGCCTTTTAAGGTCTTCCTGATGGATTTAGGGACAAGAATACTATTTAAAGGTGTCATAACACCCATTTCATGGATTTTATTACATAACTAAAGATCAGCTTGGTGTCAAATGTGAAGTCAGACCTGTAGAACTAGTGATGGTGACTGTAGATGGTGAGAACACTTGTCCAAAAAAATACTAATAGTTAGGGACACATCTAATGTATTTAAGTTGTTTTTATAACCCCCCTTAAAATTTCATATGTGTTGGATGTTCCTATTTTTCATTGGATCACTCAAGAGAGGCCTAATGATGAATGCAATTTATAAGAAGGCAATTGAAGCGTCCTATGCCATATTTGAGGAGTTTTCATGCTTTGGAGGGACATTTGTCCAAAGATACCTTTCATGGCATTTTCAATACTTCATTCCATTTTAAAAAAATTAGTCCTCACACTTTTACAAGTGGAATTATGACCCTTTAACTCCACTTCTCTCTCTCCTCACTCACATTCTATAAACGCAAGCCATTTTAGCTCTTATAATTTGGTCCATGTATGGTATGGATAAGCTCTATTAGTTTGAATATTAATTTTTTTATTTTAATTAGGAAATGAATATGGTTTTAGTTTTACAATTCCTTGCCTAAGTGTTTATAGTAGTAATAATCTGAATGATAAGTGTTAAACACCTAGCCTTACATTCATCTTTCTCTCTCATAGTATGTGCAAGTAATTCACTCTTTAAAAAGTCACATGGAGTATAGTTAATGTATTTGAATTTATGTAAGTTTTGAAATTTTTAATAGTGTATAAGATTATACCTCTTTCCCTTTCACTTTGGGAAGTGTAGTACATATCACTTGCATGTTTGAAATACTTATGTTGGAGTTGCATAGAAGTTTGAATCCAATCTTGTGCGTAATATTTCATAGTGTAGATCAAGGTATTATAGTGGATATAATTTTGGTGTATCACATGATTAGAGTAGGTCATTTTCATGTTTCTTTATATATATTTTCACATAAATAATTAGTTAGTATAGGTGATAAGCACTCAAGGATCAATCTAGGGAGTTAACCCTTAAATCTAGAGGTCTACCTTTACTATAGGCAACCCATAGGCCTAGAGGTATTCCAAAATTTCCAAAATATTATATTAGGATTAAAAAACCTCATTTAAGGTGTAATATTTGGTGCCAATAGTTTCCATCACCTTCACATGTGCTATTAAAGAATCTGTTTGAGTATAACCTTATAAGTCTCCTTCCTCCACAAGATCTCAATATAAGTACACACATACCAATTGAATATGATGATAATTAATATTCTGAATATAATAAAACTATAAGGCATTTAATTAATATATTTTAAATCTAATAAATAATATATAGCATCACATAGATGAAAACATTATCAGTTATGACACTCCCATAAAGGAATCTAGACTGCAACAAAATGGAAACCAAAAGTTGAATATATTTAGTGATCATTTTCATTAACATGAAATAATATAATCTAAGGAAACTTTAGAGGCACTCTATGCATATTATATTCATCCTCTATAGGTGACATGTGATCATCCACTAGATATTTTCATTGGTATACTTAACTATATTCCACCTCATTGTCCCATGATCACATTTGATGCCAACTAGATAATTAAAGATGATTCATATTTTCATGTATTTTTAATATAATATCACATAAATGAAAAACATATAATTAGTGTTATGATTTAAAATGGTCTAATTGAGAATGTTTTCAATATGACACACCTCTAATCCCTTGGGTGAATATGACAAGATGTACAAGATACATTGAAAGTATCTAAAAGATGTTGATAAAGAAACATAATACCTTGAGATGCATAATATTACCTATTAAGGTGGGATCAACCACATTAGCCACATAATTTTGAGTTTTATAGAGTAATAGGTTATTCAACATGTTTTTAAAATTCCCCTAGATTTAGATACTTCATGTAGTTCCCTCTTATGATGAAATTTTGTATTTCACAATAACACCCTAGATTTATCTCCCAAAGGATGATTGGAGGTAAATCAAGGATAAGGATGATTAATATTTTAATAAAAAATATGATGACTATATAACCCAATGGACAAGGCTTGGTTAAAATTATTTAAAGGTTTGTTTATATAAAATATACTAGGAAATTGTACATAATGAAAATTAGAAAACATTGTTTGGCTCTTACTCAATCCAAAGCTCATAGCATTTTGGCTCAACATTCATTATGATTGGCATAATTTATAATTCATTACTAATTTCATACTATGATTTTTTGATATGATCTGACATTTGTTTCATGATGCTTATTTTATTTAATAAAATTTAGATAAAAATTTAAGAAATCCACCAAAGAATATTTGTCTAACTTACCAAACAAATAAATGTAAGCATTATGATAATCAAGAGATGGATTTAATTTAATGCATTTTAAACCCTTATATTTTTGAACATAAGGAACCTTGTTGGAAAATGGATTTTATGTTTGAATTATAATAGGATACTGTGAAGGCATATATATGGAAAAACTAATTAAGAAAGTAAATGAGGTACTAATTCCTTAATATATATTATCTCAATGGTTCACATGATTATTTTTGTAGTATATTACCTTCACACAAATTATGATAAGCATTGAGATCTTAAATGTTCAAACATATTTTGAACAAAAGATCAAGAATTTCGTCTTGGTGATTTCAACTTCAATTTTTTTTCAAAGCCAATGATGTTACTTCCTCGATTAATGTCACACCAAACTACATGTGTCCTAAACTTATTGCCAATATCAATTATGTATTAAAATTATATATTTGGTCATTGGGTTTTTGATGACTACACATTAACCTAAATTTATAACATTTGAAATGGAAAGAGTTATAATCAAGATAAACTTATTAGTTATTATCCCATTGCTTAACATGTAATACTATCCCTTGAAGTGTCTAATATCACTTTAAAGTACTGATAGAGTCATGCTTTTCACAACTAATTCGTTACATCTAGAGTAGTTGTTATTTAAGGACTCCATTTTTATGACTCAATTGGTGTGTTTGTTCTCGAAACAAGTTGGTTTTAGATGGACTCTACTTATTTGAATATGCAAATGAATTAGTTATCAACACCCTTAGGTTGTTGTATACCAATGAAAAAACATATGCATAATGGATTTCAAATATAATTATTCAAAGACAAATAATAAAAGGATAGTCTATGGTTAAACCTATATGAACTTAGATTGATGATGAATTTATATGATCCTTGGACTTAACTTTTAATTTTGTAAAACTTGTTAATCTTAATATTTGGGGTAACAAACTAAAAATTAATGAAGTGGTCATAAACACAGTTGGTAGATTTAGTCAGCTACAACCTATTTGGTTAAATTAAAATATGGTCTCAAAACACTATGGTAAAACTCTATAAAATACCATATTATAATTTTCACCTTAGTTAAAAATTTATAATTCTAATTTCACCAATAACTATATTAAATCATCTCTTGTATTTTATGTTGGGATTTATGGATCAAAGAAGCCTATTAGTAATAAAAAAACATGCCCTTTGGAATATGTGAAGGAACTTGATTTTTCAAATTTATCCATCCATAATATTTAAAATAAGGTGTTTAATCCTCTAATGTTTCCACTTCTTACATCTTTAAATATTTGAGGAAATTTATTGAATCATAATTTAATATAGAGTATTTTGGATTAATTACATGGTTTTGTAAGTTTTAAATCACTTGAGGTTGACATTCCTAGGCCCTTTGGTAGTAGTGAAATAAATAATATGAACACCTTTACCATTTTGTCTAACATAAATGGTATTAGTGTATTCACAATCATGAAATAAGAAAAGTGAGTCATTGATGGCAACATTCAACCTATATTTTTTAAATGGTCCAATAGATTTCTATTTATTTATTGCATTATTCAATAAATGTGGATTTACCTAATGTATTTAATACTTTATGATGAATAAAATACATATGAAACTCATGCTCGGTATATGATGGATGAGATTAGATCTAAAGTACTAAATAATGAGGTGCCACATTTTAAAATTGCTCCATTTTATTCATGATTGATGGGTAAATAATTTTAGCTATAATCCATTCTCTGATGTGTCCAAACAGTGATTTAGACAAGAGTGAATAATGTACACTTGACTATTTTCCTGGCATTTAATAGGACAATAAATTATCTTCACACCTCACTACTTGGTTTCATACCCCAAAAAATTATTTTATCTAGATAATGTCCAAGTAGAAGAAATATCAAACCACCTAGATTTTATACTTAATGATGATGTACAAAATAAAATATTGTGTGGAAAACCATGGAAGTTGTGAGGAAAAAAATATAATATCAGGTCTAAAGATAATCTATAAATATTATTTAAATTTCATATATTTTATAAAAAGGTCTAACAATAATACAAATAAAAGTGGGAAAACCCTACTCAATTCAAAAGGAGTCTTAAGGTCAATTTGAGTTAGGAGTGGTTATATAAAAAACTAAAGGGTAAAAGTAATATAAAATAAAATAATGTAATAGATAAAATGGTGGGTTGTGTATGTAATCATAAATGTATCATGTCTATAAATCAATCCTAACTTAGAGAAGATACATCATACCATACACTTTTAATTAGGGATACATTTGTTAATCAAGAGCATGCCCAATATGGGGATACAATAGACCTAATTAGGGGATATATTAATGAAATATACCATGATAAGGAGGGTTACAAAGAATCTAGGCTAATACAATCATGAAATAACCCTAAGAGGGTCTTGAATTTTAATATTTCACCTATACTAGTTACAAGTAAAGTAAATCTAATCTAGTGCTCACCAAAGCTTGTGGCACAACATGAGCGGTTAAAAAATAACAAAAACATGTATAAGAGAATATCAATTAAGATAATTATGAGTAAGACTGTAATACATGTTATATAAAGAATAATATTATTCAAATCCAATACTTATGTTACTTTTATCTACTAAAGAGAGGAGCAAAGTTAGAGAATACTTCCCTGAATATGAACCCATCTAGAATAAATCTCTCCCTTGGCAAATGGGGATTTAAAATAGGTTCTTATGGTTTGTAATAATAACTAAGGAAGGCCAAAGTATCTAAGACTTATCCACAAAACTAGATTCTCCAAGTAGAAACCCTAAGTTAAGACTCCTCAAAGAGAATGGTGGAATAGTAAATTATAAATAAGCAGGAGTGAGTAATAAATATTGATTGTATATTGAAATAATGATGAAATTGTCTTGTATATAAAGCTGGATTTGACCCTAAACCATTTCAAAAATATTGATCAATAGGGTTGACCCAGTTGACCTAGCATACTTTTAGACAATAATTAACTAGGTCCCAAGCTAGGTTAGCCAAAGGCTAGCCTAATTCTTAAGTGAAAATATATTGAAACTATACAAGGTCAACCCAGTATACCTAGCATATCTGACTGACAAAAAGGACTTAAGGTGAGGAAAAGAGGGATGGAAAGTGGAAAAATATTAGGGGAGTGTGTAAAGGAGGATCAATAGCTTAGGGAATGGTTTTATGAGTTGGTTGGATTGGTAATAAGTGGCAATAAAGGACAACAATCCTATGAAACAATAATGGTCTACCCACCCCTTTTTTTAGAGTACCCTTTAATGTGTGCACTTAGAGAGATTGAGTATTGATGGATATCTACAAGATGTAAACATCGATATTTGATAAAAGTTTAAAATATTATGTGTATACATATTTCCCACTTGAAGCTCATAACATGTCACTAAGGTGCAATAGGGGATGGTGCTTTGATAAAGAACATAGGAACACATAATGCTGATGTTAAAAAAGTTGTAGCATTCAAAGCATAAAATAACTAAAAGTAAATGACTAAAAAGGAAATAACTAAAAATTAAATGTGTTGCATACCTTGACTTACCTTTATCATTGGATGGTTGTCTATTGTGTTGTTAGTTTTGATTGTGTAGGGTGTAGAGACTACTTTCGACAAACCCAAAAATACAAAAATAAAGAGCAAAAACAAACAAATGAAGGAAATCCAAGATAACTGGTGCTATGAGGATGGGATGTACTTAGAAATTTGGTAAGCTAAGGTGATAAGTGATATGTTAGGCCAAATAACCAAGTCAAAAAAAAGAGTAAATTAGGTAACCAAAAATCCAAGGCTACTAAAGACCAAAAAACTCAAACAAGTAAACCTCAAGTAAGAAAGGCAAACTCACCAAATCAAACCAAGGGTACATGTCAAAAAGGATGATAATCAAACATATAATGAAAATGTAGTAATAATCCTTACATAAACAAAGATGGACAAGAGAAAACAAACGGTAAAACAACATTGATGAGTGAGAAGTAACAATCCTTATCTCACTCAACAATGGAAAAAGGTGCATAAAAAGAGAAAACTACATTGTAGAGTGAGAAGTAACAAGCCAACCTCACTCGATAATGGAAAAAGGGTAAAAAATCAGGTGTCTATAATAGAAGGGTAGTAAAACAAATGAAAAATGGTAAAAGGAAGAAAAATAAGTCTAGGAATATATTTCTATGGTGTAGAGAAAGTAATTTGTAATTACTCAAACATGTTATTTTTCTATAAGGATAGATAAAACTAAAATAAAGTAGTGATATCATGTCTTTAAGATGTTAATAAGAAGGAAATAAAGAAGGGGAAATAAATTTAGAATAATAATTTTCCTATCAAGGGGGAAATGAAATGGGTGGAGGGGATAATGAAATAAAAATCAAGGTAGAGTAACTCTTTATCAAAGTCAAGAAACTCAAAATAGGATAGTCAAAACAAGAGGACTTTCAACCTTAAGTACTCTAAAGAAATTATCTTAGCCACACAAGTCTTAGGTCAATAAATTCAGTATAAATATCATTCCATGAAGGTTATATGAATGAAAATTAAAATGGACCTACCTTCCCACAATGTGTTCCCCATTCCTCAGGACCCCTTACAGAGTTATCGGTCTACTATAAATACTAGGTACTTATGTGAGAAAGTAGGTATCACCATAGAGTTTTTTGAATTATCCTATTCTAATCTACTATCCTACTATTCTCAAATGGACCTCTGCTCTATATGATTCCAACTATAGAGTCTAAACTTTGATTAGAGATAGGATATGTGCTTGGAATCACATCTTTTGGTGTGATTTTGACTTTTGAAATTTGTATATTACCTTTTGTATATATCATTGCCTGTTGTTTCAAATGATTTGGCTTTTAACTTTATTGATGGATTTTTCTATTCTTTCTCCATATATATTTGGAAAACCAAACATGGGTGCTAAATATGACTTTCATTTGAGTACTTGGAACTTGGTTACTAAGAGAGATAACTTCAAAGAGCATGGGGTCTAAAAGTCTCATAAATATAGGTTAAATAAAAGTGTTATCTTGACTTCAACCTTGTTTTATCCAATGTGGAATGAAAGGAAAGGAAATCAAGATGAGTGACACATGGAAGAATTTAAATTACTTCAAATCGCAAAAAAATGTGACAAAAGGGAAACAAAGGGATAAATGACAGTAAATTGTGATTTCTTATCATAAAAATGAGGGAAATAGAGGAAAACATGTTAAAATAGATTGTTTTTCAAGTTCTATCTATCAAAAGAAGCAATAGATAAAGTTGAGAACAAGGATCAAAGACACATTCTTATAAAAAGAATGATAAGATGGTAATTTTATAAGGAAGTTTAGGTCATATCCATGGTCTTACACTACAACTCATAAAAGAGAAACCCAAAGGATGTCAAAAAACATGTGAAAAATAAATGTGATAAGAAATATGGTATTTTTTAAGGAAGACCAAGTCATTTCCATGGTCTTACAATTCAACTCACAAAAGAGAAATCCAAGGGATGCCAAAACATGTGTAAAAAGAGTATGAAAATAAAAAATACTATGGTATAATATGAGGAAGACTAGGTCCTATCCAAAGTTTTATAATACAACTCATGAGAGAAGTGGAAACCAAAATACCAAAAAGGAAGGGTTAAAGGTTTGTGATAAGAGAAAACCATTGTAAAGGGAGATATCTATGTAGCTAACCTACATTTTTTTTAGATAGATAGCATATAGAAAGCATAAAAATAAGGGATGGATACTACACTAATTGATATATAAATAATGAGCATGTGAGAGACAAGATTATGTCTCAAAAGGTTTCTTGAAGTTGAATTAATTTGGTAGCATGCCATGGAAAATAAGAGTGGGTATCATAAGATATTCTAAAGAGTAAGTAGATGTAGGTATGGGACTTGCAAGATGCCCCAAAGTCTAAAATGATATGTGGGTGGACATCTTAAGATGCCCTAAAATCTAAAGTAATGAGTGGATAGGCATCACAAGATGCCCCATAAGATGAAAAAAGGAAGATAATATAAGAAAAGATAAGAAACAAAGAGAACCTCATATAGTGTCTAAATAGATTTAGTTTATCCAAGAATAATCTAATAGGGGACATGATGATGATTTGAGAGAAATGAAAAAAATGCTAAGAAAGAGAAATAGAGAACTAGAACGATAAAAAAAGAAAGTAAAAAAAGGTATAGAGTTGATTGGGTTGACCTAGTATAGAATAGAGGGTCTAAAAACTATACAAATTCAATAGGGTCGACCTAGTACAAAAAATAGGGGTTGGAAATTGTACAGAGTCAACATGGTCGATCTAGTATAGTAAACAAGAGAAAATAGATATTCTATAAGAGACTATGTCCATAGGAATGACTGTGTATTGAAACAAGATTTTTTTTGAAAATAATTTTGAAATCAAGAAATAAAAGGAAATAGATAATCAATTGGTTCAATGAGGTTGATATAATTAAGGCACACAATATAAAGCCTTGCACTAAAACTAGCTAATGCAGGTTTTTGTAATACAACACATAATTTGAGTAAAGAGTAAGCAATGAACTTAGAAAGTATTAACTAACTAAGTGGACAACCTAAATGTTATTAGATTATTATAATATAGTTTTAAATGTGATAGGAAGTCGGCTGTAAGAAAGGAAATAAAAAGCAACCTAAGGATAGTTTTAGGACATTTAGGCTAAAAGGGATCTATATTGGTAATGGTATAGGCTTGGTATCAGGGCCTACCCACTCACTTCATACACCATAGGAATAAGGGTGTTGGGTACTTATCCAAAATATACCATTAACCACATGTTTATACTTGGCTAGAAAACCAAGTTGGGTCCCCCCTTGGTGATGAAATCCAAGTAGGTTGGCCTTGTGTAGACAATTATTAAAATTTTTGTTTAAGATTTTGTGATTTGGTTGAGTGTACATAAAATAGAAAATAATGAAACTAAATGATATATTGAAAACCACCTATTTAGATAATGTGATCTATTGTAAGCATGTAAGAAACAAAATATGAAAGTGTGAGCTAATTACTAACATATGAGGGTTAATTCCAACTTTGAAACATAGTACAATGTTGATTCAGTTAACAGTGTATGCACAAAATAAAAAATAGGATTGATAGGGTCACCCCTATACTATTAAAGAATTTTTTTTGATAGTGAACTACATTGAAAAATTCAACCTAACTTTTTAGACTACACACAAAATACATAATTATGTCAACAAGGTTAACCTAGTTGACTATACAAGGATAGTTTTAAAGACTAAACTATGAAAAGAAAGTATGTAAGCAAAGAGAGAAAGGATAAAAAGGAAAAGGAAACTTGGTGGGTTTGAATATGTAGATAAGTGAGATTACTATCAAATAACATTAGTAAATACTTGAAAATCCTATTAACTATGTTGACTGGGTCAATCAAGCTTTGCATAAACTTGTTACTGAGTGCCTAAAATGTAAAAGGTTGATTATGTTGACCTAGTAGTATAAATTTGATGCCTAAAAGTGTACAAGGTTGACTAAGTCAACCTAGTAGTCTAGACTAGATGTCTAAAAATCTAAAAAATTGTACTATGTTGATTGAGTTGATCTAGTATCCTATACTTGGAAAATAACCTACACATAATGAATAGAGTCATATGGATGTGACTGTGTGTTAAACCTATGCACAAAATTTAGAATTGTATTAATACAGTTGACCCAATATTGGAAGTTTATTATAATAAAAATTATTAAATAATGAAATAAGTGAAGCAAAATACTACAATGGTTAGATTCATGTCAGGTTCACTAAAATGTTTTAAATCATAAATGCATCATGTTTATAAATCAATCCTAACTTAGAGAAGATAGATAATACCATACACTTTTGATTGGGGATATATTTGTTAAGTGGGATCATGACCAATATGGGGATCCACTAAACTTGATTAGGGGATATCTTACCACAGTAAACCATGTTAAGGAGGGTTCCGAAGCCTCTAATTTAACATAATCATGTAATAACCCGAAGGGGGTCTTAAATTTTAATATTTCACTTATACTAATAACAAGTAAATCTAATCTAGTGCTCACCAAAGCTTGTAGCACAACATGAGGGGTTAGTAAACAATAAAAAAATGTATAAGAGAATATAAATTAATATAAGTATGAGTAAAACCCTAATACATGGAATATGAAGAGTAATATTATTTGAAGCCAATACCTATGCTACTTCTATCTACTGAAGAGAGGAGTAAAGTTAAAGAATATTTACCTGAATGTGAACCCATCAAGACTCAATCTCTCCCATAGATAATGGGTCTTTTTAATAGGTTATTTTGGTTTGTAAGGATGACTAAGAAAGGCCAAATCATCCAAGACTAGATTTTACAAGTAGAAACCCTAAGCTAAGACTTCTCAAGTAGAATGATGGAAGTGTAGATTGTAAATAAGTATGAGTGAATAATAACTCTTGATTACATATTGAAATAGTGATAAAATGATCTTGTATATATAGGTGGATTTGACCCTAAACCCTTCTAAAAATCTTGGCCAATAGGTTAAACCCAGTCAACCTATCAAAATTTAAGATAATAATTCATTAGGTCCTGAGCTAGGTCAACCAAAGGCCAACCTAATTCCTAAGTGAAAATAATCTAAAATTGTATAAGGGTGACCCAGTCGACCTAGAATAACTAATTAACAAAAGGGACTTAAGTGAATAAAAAATAAATAGAAAGTGGAAAACGATTGGGGGTGTGTGTAAAGGAGTAATAAATTAAGGAATGGTTTTAGGATCTAGTTGGATTGGTAATAAGTGGAAATAAGAGACAACAATCCTGTGAAGTACAAATGATCTACCCACCCCTTTCTAATGCACCCTTTAAGGCATGCACTTAGAAATATTGAGTCTCGATGGATTATTGTAAGATGTAAAGAATCAATATTTAATAAAATTTTAAAATATTATGTGTATATAGGTTGGTTTTAATTTCTCTCACTTAGAGGAGAGGACATGCTGCAACTATGTGTGCTGTATATAATTTTCAAAGATTGTTAATGAAGTGTTGGAAAATACATGTACATAGATTGGTATATTAAATATTTTAATATTATTTAAGCATGGAATGTGCATGGTTGTTTAAATAAAGAGTAAATAATTAAAAAAATTATTCACATTTGTGTTTGTAAAAATCTAAATTTCACAAGAATTATATTTTAAAATTGGCTAATGAATATTTTATCCAAAACATATAGTCAAATTATAGATCATACTTTGTGTTTTTAGATAATATTTAAACTCATCAAAACATTTTTTTATATATTTTCATTTATATTCTGAGAGGAGTATTCCAAACAAAGACTTTTTGATGCCAAATGAAACCCTATTTGAAAGAAGGAAAAGGAAACTTTCTGTTCATTTCCAACCATCAATAAAGAGGTGTTCTATAGTAATTTTTACTTGAAAAAACTATAGTGGTGTGATGCATTCTATTTTTTTAAGTATGTATTTATTACCTTTATAAATATGTAGGTATCCTTTTTTAAATTATCCAATCCATTCCATTTTAATTGGGTTATCTAGGTGGTTTTATTTTTTTAACTCCATTATAGGTTTCCCATTCTCTTTTCTATTTCATTTCATCTCACTTCATTTATAAATTTATCCTTTCTCCCACATTTTTTATTTTTGTAATTTCTTAACCCTTTCAAATGTAGAGAAAAATCACTAGTCACTCAGTTATTTCTCTAATGTTTAAAGTATTCTACCACATTCAGCTAGGTGAGTTAATGAAATAATCTAAAAAAAATGACTATATAAAATATTTCCAACATTTTTAGTGATTTGTTGGGGATAAAAGTGACTTGTGCATTAATTTTTCATAAATCTCAAGCAAAATTCCTTGGAAATAGGTTGGTAACTCTATTTAATAAGGGTACATGGAATGGAACCCAATTCTACCTAAAAATCAAAATCTGACAATGATGCATCTAATGTTTGCATTGAGGAAATAATACATTTTGAGGATTGAGAAGGTTATAAAAGGAGAGTCAATTATTATTCTCAATCATGAAGTTCTATAGTTTTTAGAGGCCATGAAAAATAAGTATGAAATCATTAAGATGTTATGAATCCAACATACTGATAAAAATTTGTTATAATAAGTCTATAAGGCTTTTTAATACTATGAAGTTTTTATTCAAAATCAATATCTAAAAGCTTTTGATGAATAATTTATTTGTGATCCACTAGATTATTTCCCTCTCAAAATTGTCATTGAATAAAATTAGGTCACTAAGTAATGTATAAAAGTAGACATGTAATTTTATATAGTTTCATATCACCTTTGATAAATTTTTGTGAGTAATATGTTTACATTAAGGATGAGGATATTCATCATAGATAAAATGGCCCTACGTTTGTTGAATTTTTGAATCATAAAGAAAATATGTAAACCAATAAAAGAGACATGGACTTACCTCAAGACATGAACAATAATAATTCATTCAATAATGAATTAGTATATATCAAAAGTATTTTTTCAATAAAAAATGATTTTCCTGAAGCCATTCTTTAATAGTTTTTACTATTGTTCTAATTCACAAACAAGAAGATCTCAGTGATACATGTGATAACTTACCTCTTCCATATAAGATAATAAGCATATATCAAAAGAATAACTCTTTAATCACTATATTTAAGAGGATTATAATCATCTAGTTACATGTAAATAAATTTTTGGTTAACCCTCTACAATATTGAATTAAATCTATTGAAAAAAACATAAATATAACAATGAAAATCATATGTTGTAGGTTGTTGAGAATGAAGATGTTTATTTCACTAAACTAGAAGAATAAAAATTGAGAAAAGTTAAAGTATATGATAAATGATTAACTGATATGATATAGATAGGTGAAGAAGAATGTGATGCATAATAAATTTTCAATACCTTTTTTCTAATATCAAATTCAAAGTCATGTAAACTCATATAGGAAACAATTGAAGAGTTTCCTAATATGTGTATTTAGGGATATGAAATTAATAATATTGATAACACCATTTATGGTATTTCACTAAATTTTATATATAAATAAACATGGGAATAAGATGATGGAATTGTTTTGAAGTATTTGAGTCAAGAGAGGTAATCAATTTTTAAAACTATGCAAGTGGGTAATTTAGTTTCTATAAGTTCTTTGTCCATCCTAAGATGTTAAGTGGTATTTTGATATTTATTATTCTCATTAAAAATCATGTTCATATGATTATCCAACTTATATACATTGTTTTCACCTTATATTATTTGTTATTATCCAATCCTCTAAGATGCTATGATTATAAACCATTATTTCATGATGGTACCTACTCTCTTAGCCAATTAGTAGATTTTTTAGTAGTTCTATATTTATCTATCTCGTGTAAATAGTTATATCTTCATATTTTGGAGTTCTTTCCCTTTCCATTTTATGTTTGCTATTTTTTATTTTTAGTAAATATGATAGCTTGTTTGTTGTTCTTCCCTTTCCATGTTTTTGTCCTTTATACTCACAAATGTTTTTAGTTGTGTTCTATATATATATATATATATATATATATAATACCTCTCTGTAGACAACAAAATGATTTGAATAAAAATATTAAGATATCCATTTATTTATATTAGACAAAAAGATTTCACTTTTTGGATATGTAAAATCATTTTTTGATCGTTCATTATTAAAAATTATATTTATTTGGACATCTTATTCGAACCCAAATGAATAAGGAATCTTCTATCCTATGAGAGTTTTACTATGCAAGTCTTATTTAGTTTTTAATAATGGCATGCACAAAAGGCCTTGAAGAATTTTTAACCTAGTGGGTATAAAATATAAAATATTTGACAATTTATTCATATCAAACATTGTATTATTGAATACATTTATTTAAAGGTTTATTAATGTCAATTGAGATGAAAATGGCGTTGCCAATAATTTTTATGTACACATCAAGATTGATAGGTAAATATTCACATGTGTCTCTTCAAGTGACCAAGAAAATATGCAATTAGTCTAAGAAAGAAATTTTTCCTAATAATATGTGTTTTTTTATCATGTGATTGAGATAGGAGAACTAGTTTCCAGTTGGCTAGATATAGATATGTAGGATTTTTAAAGTGATATAACTCAAAAACACACGTACATTTCTCATATGATTGAGAAAGGTGAATTGGCTATTAGTTGGCCAAATTGGAATATGATAACGTGTGACACACACTATTTCTAGGGATCAAAACAATAGTGAAGGCACCATTTAATAAAGAATTTGTATTTTTCCTACAATCCATTGGGGAATGTGGTCCTATAGATAGATCTAGTTATTGTCATTAAATTTTTCATTTCATGTTAACACCCATAATTACAATCCTATAAGGATATTGTAGATAAATCAATATAGGGATGATTAATTTTTTTAGAATATAGATTTTGAATCTATATCCTAATGGACAAAGCTTGATGGAAATCATCAAATTTTCCATTTTTAGAAAAATATATTGGGAAATTACACATAATGGAAATTCAATAAACATTACTTGAAACTTAATCAATCCAATTCTCATAATATTTAGACTTAACATTCATTTGATTTTGTGTATATTGGAATGCAATAATTATTTCATACAATTTTGTTTGATATGATCTGGATCTTTTATCATACGTCTCTTATTTAATATAATCAACTTCAGAAGGAAAGTTAAGATATGTCCTAAAAATATTCATCTATCTCAAAAAATTTAGAGATGTAATAATTATGCTCATCAATATATGGCTTAAATTTCATGATTTTAAAACCCTCATATTTTGGAATATAAGAAAGCCTAAGATGAAAATAGATGTTATGTCTACATTGTAATAGGATATTTTGAAAGCATAGATATGGAAAAACTAATTAGGAAATAAAATGGGTATTATTTCCTAAATATAGATTATATTGATGGTTTACACCATTTTTTAGTATATTAATTTAACACAAATCATTTTATTCATCAATATCTCATGTTTTCAAACATATTTATAAAAAAGAGTAAGATGTATGTCTTGGTTAATTTGGCCTCACAAAATTTATCAAAGTGGATGACCTTACTTCCTAAGTTGTTATCACACCAAGTTACATATCCTAAACTTATCATCAATATTACTTATAGATTCAAATCAAATATTTGGTTATTAGGTTGTTGATTACTACTCAAAATCAACTGACATTCAAATCATTTTATATGCTAGAAATAATAAGTAAGATAAATTACTCAGATATTTTCCCATTTCCTAGTGTTTACTCTTCTCCATTGAAGAATATAATTAAATTCATGTTGAGAAGATTTAAACAACAATAGATGAACATTTTTCTCATTTAATTTATTCCATCCAAGTCATCAGTTCCCAATGGACTCCATTTTTCCTACTTGGTTGATGATTTTTCTTTTGAAACATGATAATTCACAATATAATATACTTATATGACTCAATCAAAGAATTAGTTCCCGACACCCTAGATATGACAAATACCAATGATAAAATCAATGGAGCAAGGATTGAAAGTAAAAATGTGTAAATCTAAAGAAGACAAGGATAGTCTATGATTATACCTAGAGGAGCTTTAGATTGATTATGAAATTCTACATTCCTTATAATTAACTTTTATATTTTTAAATCTTGTTGATCTTGATCTTTGAGATAACTAACTGGAAAGTATTGAATTGGTTATACAAATAGTTTATAGATTCAATTAGTTTATAGTTATTTGGCCAAATTAAAATCTAGCCTCAAAAAATTAGGGTACAACTCTAATAAATTCCATATTAAAACTTTCACCTTAGTTAAAAATATATAATTCTCAATTCACAACAAATATAGTAAATGGTCTCTTAGATTATATGTTGGGATTTATTGAGCAGAGAATCATATTAGTACCAAAAAAAGAACATGTCTTTTAGAAGATGTGAATGAACTTGATTTTTTAAGTCAATCTATCTATAATATTTCAAATAAGGTGTTCAATATTCTATATTTTACACTTATTACATATATAAATATCTAAGGGAATCCACTGGATCAAAATTTAGTATAAAATATGTTGGATTTGTTATGAAATTTTGTAAATTTATAATCACTAGAGGTTGATAATCTTGGGCTCCTTATAAGTAGTGTATTAAATACCACAGACACCCTTCACAGTTTTTATGACATTAATGATATTATTGTATTAAAAATAATGAAAGAATAAAAGTGTGTGATTGATGGAAATATTTAACCTCTATTTCATTGATGATCTAATGGGGATTCATTTACTAATTGCATTCTATAAGTAATGTCAATTTACCTAACATCTTATATAATTTTTGATGAAGAAAATATGGTTGAAAATCTTGTCAAGTATGTGATGTATGATCTTATCTCAACATTGCTATACAATAATGTCATAAATTTTAAAATTATTCCATTTAAATTCATGCTTGATGGGAAATTAACTTCAGCTAAAATCCATTATGTTCTTTAGTGAATCAATGGTGTAAAAAAGGATGAAGAATATACATATCAGTATTTTACTAGAATTTAAGAATATAACCAATGATCTTCACACCTTACTATGTGGTTTTTATCTATAAAATTATTTTATCTAGATAATGTCTAACTAAAGGATTTATAAACCTCCCATAATTTATACTTATTGATGATGTGAAAATGTAGATATTGTGTGGACAAACATACAATTTTATGGGAATAAAGTGAAATAGCAGATCCAAATATATGCATGAAATATATCAAAGTCATATATTTTGTAAAAGTGATTAACAATAATCAAAATAAAAATTGGAAAAATCATCTAAATTCAATAGGAGTCTTAAGGTCAAGTTGAGTAAGGAGTAATTATGTAAATACCTAAAGGGTAAACTATACCTACTATAACATAAAATAATTTAATAGATACAATGGTGGGTTGGTTTTTAATTCTCTCACTCGAAGGAGGGAACATGTTGTAACTGTGTGTGTTGTATGTAATTTTCAAAGATTTTTATTGAAATATTAGAAAATATATGTGAATAATTTGGTGTCTTAAAATATTTAAAAATAATTTGATCATTAAATATGTATCATTATTCATAAATAAAAGAAATAATTAAAATATTTTATTCAAATTCATGTCTGTGACAATATGAATTTCACAAGCATTTTATTGTGTCATTTAGTGAATAGATTTTGTGCCCAAAATGTGAAATTAGATTAAAGAGAATAATTTGTGCTTTTGGATAATATTTACCCTTTTTGGATTTATTTTTATGTGTTTTCATTTATACCTTTTACCTTAAAACCTCTATAGTGATGTGATTTATTATCTTATTTAAATTATGTATTTATAACCTTTCTTAAGATAGAGGTTTCCTTTGTTGAATTGTCCAATCCATTCCATTTAAATTGGGATATCTAGGTGATTTTATGCATTTAATATGTTATAGGTTTCCCATTATATCTTCTATTTCCTATCATTCTCACTCCATTTTTAGAATTTTCATTTATCTAGTTTTGTTGGCTTTTTTATTTCTAGTTAAAATTACAAAGAAATTAAAAATCCCATCATATAAAGGAATTGACACTTTTAAACTTAGAGGAAAATCCCCAATCACTCAGTGATTTCTCCAATGTTTGGAATTTTATTACCCATCTAGTTAGGTGAGTCATTTAAATAATCTAAAAATCATAGAGACATAAAATCATGCCAACACCTATAATACAAAAAATTAGTCATAATGATAGGTTTATTGTATGATTATCCTATATTGTTAGTGATATCTCATCCTCCATTCCCACCACCACCATTATTAGTATATACATATATAACATATAATTATTTAAGATGGATGATACATATATTAAAGAAAATTAATCAAATATGGTTGATACCCCTATTAAAGATAAATATATAGAATTAATTGTTACACACACACACACACACACACACACACACACACACACACACACACACACACACACACACACACACACACACACACACACACACACATGATATATTAATGAAAATAGCTATTCAACATTGATCATGTCAAAGAGTTACTCAGAGATCACAAAGGATGCCATCTCTTATAGTACATTTTCAATTAGCAACACAACTAGTTCAACATGTTCCATAGTTAATAGAGGTAGCATGACAACCATCTTAATATAAAATAAACACCATATATTCCTTGATCTTACATATATATTAGTCATACTCTAAGTTCTGCAAGAAACTATCTTGATAGATATAGTATATCACATGAATCCTTATCATATCCCAACCCACCCATAGTTTATACCTCCCATTCATGATGGAGCACCATTACACTTCTTTATATAGGAAATTACCATGGCCCTCCCATTGATGATATCATTGGTAAGATTTTATAATTCTAAAATATTCCAAAAATACAAAAAATCAAATAATAAAAAAATATACAAACATTCAAATATTATAAAAATCCAAAATTAGGACTTGAGCATGACATGCTTTATAGTTTATACTATTTACATATGTTATTTATCTCATGTTTTATATATGGAATATCCTTTACATACACATGAATTTAATGGTATATGATTTCTATATAGGACATACATATTACACATGAACATACAAATGTTGGTTTTCCCTCTACCCAATGGCCATGTTGATTCTAGGTGTATCTTGTTCCAAAGGTTTCAATATTATAGATTATATATTTATATAACATTTATACCATATTTTGTTACCTATATCACATACACATGCCTTGTTAGTTAGTTATTACATAGTGATGCATGGTATGCCATGATAATGTGGTGTGGCATTGATATATATATGGATGGTGTAGACTAGTTTATTTAAATGCTTCATTGATTATGTTAATATTTTACATGATAGGATACTTTTTGTTTGACTATTTTGTATGGATCTTAGCCTTTTTTTATATTACATATTTGATGTCCCTTTATTTATACATTTATATGACCTCATACATGTGGCCTTTGGCCTTGTTTGTTGTGTAGTTTTATGTCCCTTGTATGTGGTCTTAAGCCTCTTTTGTGACACTAATAATTATGCTTGTTGATATTGTAAACATTAAATGGTGGTATGATCTATATCATGAACTATTACTATGTAGTCTTATATTAGTTACACTTATATTTTTTGATTAAGTGATACACTTATATAGACATGAAACTTGCATGCCCTACATTAAATAATTTACATAGATGCCTTGATGGACACATTTATTGTAATGACATATTATCTAAATTATCAAAGGATATTACATGATGTTATATTTATACATGACATGATATAGTTAACTCTTATTATGAGATGCACTACTTATAACATGCACCCCTCTTCTAAAAATGGGGTCATTATAGTGGCTTGTCGTAGACACATAAGCCTCCATGAGCATAAATTAATATTAGAGTACTGATTTTAGATGGCTTAGATACATGATATATATTATAGTATTGATACATATTATAGGGGAATAAACATGCATATGTACTCACTTTACATATAATTATAAAAATATTCATATACACTAGGCCACATATGCATGGTATATACATATAATTTATTGGAACATGATTATAGGGTTTCACATACACATATATTTGAGATACCAGTTCTAAAATTTAGCATATGGATGCATATAATTATATATCAATTGGTTCAGATTCAATGGGAATGATATTGATTCATACACGTACACAACACCATAGTTTATAGTTAAATGTAAAATGCATTCCATTTCACTACATACTTATCATATATATAGTAATTATGGGTGCATATAAATTTTCAATTCTCATTTTATCATGCATTTCATTATACATTTAGGTAAATTACATAATCAACCCTAAGCTCATGATGGAAAAATCAACATTGCTCTTTCTATTTTGATCATGAATTTTATTTTCATCTAGAGTGAAATTGATAAAACTTTAGTGAAACATTATATTTGAATATAAAATTTATGTATAGTGGTTGATTCACTTTATTTTTGTGATCTTGGTTTGATGGTTCTCATTTTTACTTGTGTAGTTATTTATTTAAACAAACCTAGCCTGATGGTTCTCTTTTTTTCCTACATAGTGATTTGGGTTAATGAATTATTTAATTTTACACATGTTCATGCTTATTTGTGCATGTTTCCTTCCAAACATAAGATCCTACATAGTTATATAAGTTTGGGGCATGATCACCTTAACTCTCTATGTGCTTTAATCAAGGAAGCACAAATCTCTTGAATGATTTAAGGAAGCATAATATCCAAAACATTTCAAGGGAAACATGGTTTCCACCAACACACAAGTGTAATATAAACCTTTTTATTTATAAATTTTTATTTTAATTTTAAAATAATCATATAATTCACACTAACTACACATGATTATCAATTTTTCTATTGAGTGGCCTGCATGATTAGAGCTTCATACATGAGAAAAAGTGTGTTATACACACTTGAGGATATTTTAACATTTTACACTAGACATTAAAATAATATAATAAAGGGGGATAAGGGGGATTATTTTTAGATATTAAAATATGGACTTTAGTACTTAAAATAAAAATATTGACACACATTTACCACTTATGACTTGATCACTCAAACAAGGTCATAATCTGCCATTGTCTCACACTTGCATGTTATATAATGAGTAAAAACTTTTGTTATGTTATTAAACACATAAAATAACCTCACTAAAATTTTAAAACCAGATAAATGTACTAAAAAAACATACCCAAACTCTCACTTTAGTGTTCTTATACATATGTCAGTTCTATTAAATATGTTTAGTATCACAAATTGATACTGACCTAATCTAGTTGGTAATGAACCACTAAAAATAATTTATATTTTATAAAATAAAATAAATAATTAGGGTAATATCATCATCCTATTATGTTTATGTCATGGAGAATCATTTAATTGGATCCATATATAAATAAATTAATGTCTCATTCAAAAGGGACTTGCGACTGATCTATCATACCTATATATATTTTTTCACACAAAGATAATATACCTTATTATTAAAAATTAGAAAATATATAACTATAATAATTCAAAATCCAAGTTTTAATGACTAAATATCCAATTCAAATAAATCATTGTCAAATACCAAAGTCACATCATTAGTGTAGTCATATAAAATATCACTCGAGTGCAATGCGTATTACTTGAGACCACCCATCCCTAAATTTGACATAAACCTAAATTAGGGCACCTTTAAAACATTTTAAAACCTTTGTGTAACTATAAAACATCCACATACATCTTATATTTATTCATATACCTTTACTTAGGGATCCAATCTTCTAGTGCTCTAGGTTCTGCCACCTAGACACTAATTTGATTCTTTGGACACTAGTGCCCCATGCTAATGGCCAAGGGATTTTACTAGTGTCCTTTACCAAATTTCAACCCAAAAAGATATCTTTTAAATTATTAGGACATATAGGGTCATCCTAAACCTATTTCACACTCTTCACAAACACCATATTAGTATAAATATATGACTTTTATCCCTTTATCCACTAGATGTAAATTAGATGCAAAACACACAAACAAGTTCATAATAAGTAGTGCACAATCAAGGTTATTGATCCATATTCTAGCCTAATTTTACATATAGTTATATATAACCACCCTAAGTTTAGAAGACATAAATTTCCAATCTTAAGCCTCATTCAAATAACTCAAGTTGACACTCATACTAGCATTCAGTTTCACTTGTACCAATACTTAGATTGGGAGAAATAAATTGGGCTTGATCCCCTCTCAAGGTATTGATATGTAGGAAAATATAAACATAGTATGTATTTGAGGAAGTTAAATCTACCTATTTAACATCAAAATTTTACTACTTATGCTACTTGAATACCCTAACAACATGTATATCTAGGGTTGGCATACAAATCAATCTAAAATAGGTCTAGAAAATGAATCAGTTTTTGTCTACATAAGAAAAAGCTTATCATACTTAGACACAACTAATCACATAAATTCACATCACTCCTTTCATAAGGACACTAGCACTAAAAGTAGGACACTAGCAAGGTGTGCTACTATCCAATAAGATTTTTGATACTTGGATCTTATTTGAGACACTCAAATCAGCTTTCACATCAATTTTAAACCCTAAAATCATCTACCTCGATTAGTTTCTACTAATAACTTATTTATGTCATTCATTTATATTTTTAAAAATATCATATTAGGTCAATTCTTTCACAAATCAATGGTTTTATTTATTGCATATTTTATACCTTGATTTATTGTACTCAGACCCTTTAACAACGTAGTGTTTACATTCCATAACCCATTAAAAGTTAAATCATTTGGTGAACTTGACTTAATTTGAATAGTACAAAACCCTAACCCTAGACTAATTTTAGGGTTTATGTTTCTAGCCTTATAAAACTCATACTTAGATTTTAGATCCCTATATTTTGTATAATCATGATAATAATGACATAAAATGTTTAACACTTTCTAATTCAATGTTTTTAAGTTTCATTTGCATGCTTATTTCCTTTTCATATGAAATCAATTCAAAAAGGATATGCACACACACATGGTTACACACACACATACATATATACACATGATGTCCTATATCAGTTATAATATATTTTATTTGATTTAATCCATAAATTAAATACCCTACCAACCATCTTTCAAGTGTCAATGTCATATATTATGCATAGGAAATAATCTCCTCATCTCCATGAAGGTGATAGATATTTTCTCTCTAACTAGGTCCATGATATCACTCCTCTATTAGATGAATCAAAATATACTATTATTAATAATTACCATACTCAGATAATCCATGCGTTTACCTCTTGTTTATAGGGTGTGTGACTACATGTTCAATTAGAAACAACTAGGTTTTTCACTTGTGAGACTCTAAGGGATACAATTATTAGTATGAGCAATCTAATTTTAGAATTAAAAAATCAAAATCACCTATTACATGAAAATATTATAGTATTATAAAATTATATTACAAAAAAAATCCTCTAAGGTACATTAGTGTCAATCATGTATATGAATCTTCACCTAGTTGATTTATGGCAAGTAATGTTACACATCAAAACAATAAATCACAAAAAAATGCATCTATAATTAGTGATTCTAAAATTACTCAAAGATCAAATTGAATTTAAAGCGATATTTTAAGGCAATTTATTAAAGATAAGTTGATCAACCTACCTCCTCTACATTTAGTAAGGAGATCCAAATACTATTG
The DNA here is from genome assembly GCA_037957365.1 of Torreya grandis. Lineage (NCBI taxonomy): Eukaryota > Viridiplantae > Streptophyta > Pinopsida > Cupressales > Taxaceae > Torreya > Torreya grandis. The sequence continues at coordinate 292,255 of JARHVA010002089.1, read as the reverse complement.
TGTATACCATAGAATGCATGGTCATCACATAGATTCATGTTTGGCATTGAAAAAACATTTAAAATAGATAATTGATAATGAGGACCCTTTACAAGATAAATTAGTTAAGAAATCCATAGTGATATAAGATCACATTAAAAAAGGGTAAAAATTAGATACAGTACAAAAGTGGTTACCAAGGCATAAATCAGAATAACAAAGGCCCATAAAGTAAAATTAGAGCAAGAAACAATAAAATGAACATAGGTAAATAAAATTAAGGATACAAATATACCTCTCCAAAATGAGTTCCCACTTTCACAATAATATGGTTTGGGAAAAAATATCTACAAAAGTTTTATTATCAAAGTCAAGTGTTGGGTAAACATGCATAAGACATCACTACTCATATTCTTGTAGTTGATAATGTTGGTCAACAAAGTTTGATATTCATGGAACATATTAAGGCAAATCATTCATAGATATAATTTATCAAGGAAAAATATTGTCATACATAGGTAATGTTACAAAAATATCAAGAACCTAAGTTGTATATTCAAAATTAGGATAAGCCAACAAGCATTCTCAAAGAGGGTTCATAACAACAAAGTATTCAAAGCAAGCTATACTTGTAGTGGATATAGTTTCAAATAGAAAGATCCCTATCAATAATCTAGATATTGCTAACAAAAATGAAGAAGATAATTGGAACAACATAGATTATTATGATGCAAACCATTTATAAAATGAAGATGTCCTCTATGTTACATAGAGGCATCATATATATGACATGTGGGATTTCTAGCACGATTCCTTACCATCACACAAATTCTTATCCATATTACTCTCACTGTACATAGTTTCACTTATTTATAACCTACTTATACATACTTTCATCCATTCCTAGTTTACTTGTACATAGTTTTTATTATATTTCTCCTTGTATATAGTTTCATTTTAATGATTGATTATACATATCTTATATCATTAGAAAACACAAAAATAATATAATATGTTCAAAAAAAAAAAAAAAAAAAAAACATTCAAATATTACTCAAAAACATAAAATTTAGATTATTTTGTTGGAAATATTATCATTGATGTCAAATATCTAGCATTATTGGTGATAAAGGCATCATAGCATTTATTATCTAAAGGTGTTTTTAATGTTCATATTTTAGCTAAATGTGTTGATATTTATTTAATACTAACAAATATATTTTTTTTTGTATAAAGATAAAAGAGGGCCCTTGAGGAAGTCAAAGAGTCACCAAGTAAATACAAAAGAGGGAAAAGATGCATTTTCCTATGAAGGGTCACCTTGAGGAATTTGAAGAGTCACCATATAAAGATAAAATAAGGAAAGGATGCATTTTACCATGAAGGGTCACCTTGAGGAATTTGAAGGGTCACCAAGTGAAGACAAAAAAAGAAGGTTGCATTTGTCTATGAAGGGTCACCATGTGAATTTTCAAATGAAAGGATTTAAAGGGTCATGTAAGTTTGGCACCATTTTCTATGAGGAGTGAAGGGTCACAAAGGGTGAATACCAAGGATATTTTGGAAAACTATAAATAAAGGCTTGGGAAGACATTTGTAATATGCAAGAGAGTGCATGGTTTGCAATTATTTTATATAAGAAAAAAGGAGAGAATAGAAAGAGAAATTTTAGAGTTCTATCATTTGTTGAGAAAGCAACATTGAGATATAGTTGTGTTTTATAAATAAGAGGGGTTGGTGCTCACAAATTTTTGTAAGGGATTGGTGTTCCTATGGTTTGGTACTCACAAATAGTTGTTGTGTTGGTACTCGATAAAGGGGTTGGTGCTCATGCATATACTTGAGATTGTTCTCCATGGTTTTTCCCACATTGGGTTTCCATGTAAAAATTTGGTGTCTCTCTCTCTCTCTCTCTTATGTGGAGCATGTTATTTTAGTTTTATTGCATTTATTAAATGTATGGTTAAGTGGAGTTTGATTAAGTAAAAGATTTATAAGATATATGATATACTGATTCACCCCCCTCATAGTATATCATGTGCTTAATAATTGGTATCAAAATAGGTTCTTTAAAAAAGAGTTTAACAGCTTCGAGGTAGATCAGGGAAAGCACGATGGATGGTTTAAATGAAGGTTTTTATATAAATAAATCACCTTTGTTTGATGGGAAAAATTATGAATTTTGGATCATAAGGATGAGGACTTAATTGATATCCCTTGGATTCAACATTTAACAAGTAGTGGTGGAGGAATATGAAAAGCCACAAACACTTGTAACTACTTTGACAGAAAAGAAGGCAAGTGAAAATAATGCTAAAGTTTTAAATTATATTTTATGTGGTTTATGTGAATCATAATTTTTTAAAGTTATGAAATTTAAATATACTCATGAGACTTGGATAAATCTTGAGAATATTTACAAAGGTGATGGAAAGGTTCAGCATTCTAATCTCTAAACTTTTAGAAGATAGTTAGAGAGTTTGAAGATGGAAGAGGAAGAAAGCATAGAAATTTATCTTTTGTGGGTTGATAAAATAGTTAATTATATTCAAGGCCTTAGAGAAAAGTTAAAAGAATCAGTGGTGGTATAAAAAGGTTTTGAGATATTTACCAATGAGATACGATGCAAAGGTTTTAACAATCGAGGAGATGAAGAATCTAGCCAAGATAAAAATAGATGAACTAAATGGTATTCTTATGACATATGAGATGTAGAACGAATAAGAGAAACCTTAAAAGAGGGAAGCTAATTTCAATACATCAAATAAAGACAAGGCTAAAATTCAAGAATCAAGTGATAGTTCTAGTGATGAGGAAGATGATAACGGAGCTCTATTCATCTACAAGACAAAAAAAAGGGCACAAGTAAATATCAAGAAAAATTTACATTTAAATTTTTTAAATGTGGTAATATTGGATATTTTTTATCTAAGTTCATATATAATAATAATAGTGACTATTATAATTAGCTACAAGATCTAATGAATCTAATAGAAAGCATAAATAAGAGATAAAATAATAATATTAATAAACAATAACTATATATTTGAGATAATAATAGAAATGAATAAATAACTTAAATATGATGAATTACTTTGATAAATCAATATTATTCTGATATGGAATACATAAATATCCATTGCTTATATAGAGCAAGGCATGCATGATTAATTTTAGGGAACTCACATAACACGTGTAGTTCAACTGATATCTATCTACATGAATAGTGGAGTACAACTCCACACTAACAAGATAGGTGTCCAAATTGTGTAAATGATCAACACAAGTTGAATATTAGTTAAAAAATATTATCCTATCTTACCTTTAATAGTGGAGTGGAACTACACTATAACAAGATAAGTGTCTAAGTTAACTACTAGCTAAGCAAGCTTACCCTATCTGGTGAAAATTATTAATAAACATAATAAACTAATTACAATAAGTAATCAGTAAAACAAAGTAATAAATAATAAATACAATTAAATGAAATAAAGCAAATAAATGCACCAAAACCCCCCATAAGTGAAGCCTAGGTAGGGATATGTAGATAAAAGTCCCGACAATGTGTAGACATACTAGGTACTCTATACAAATAGATGAGGTAAGGAGAAAACCTGAAGGAAAAAAAAACTCCTCCTCAAAATGAAGGTATAGGATACCCCAAATAAATAGCTGATGTCCCCTAAATAATTGATGTCCCATACCCCAAAAGAGATCATAAGTGAAGATACTTGCTCTCAGTGAAAGGTTTGGTAAAAATATCTACAATTTGTTCCTCCATAGGACAATATTGAAGATCAATGATCTTCATCTAAATTAGCTCCCTGATAAAGTGTATATGGATCTCTATGTGTTTGGTTCTCTAATGATGAACTAGATTTTTCAAGATCTAGATAGTGCTATGGTTGTCACAGTAGATGACTCATGGCTTCTGAAATGGAACACCAAGCTTAGTGAGAATATTCTAAAGCTAAATAGCCATAGTAGTGGCATTAATAGTGCCACGATACTCAGTCTTTGTAGATGAAAGAGATATATCATTTTGTTTATTTCTCTTCCAATAAATGGTGCTAGATCTGAAGGGAAAACTATAATTAAAATTAGACTTATGATCATCATAATTTCCAGTCCAATTAGAATCTATGTATCTCACCAAGTCTAAACCTATACCTACTATATAATGAATCCCATATCTGATAGTTCCCTAAATGTAGATCAAAATTCACTTGTTATCTCTCTAATGAAGCTCATGTGGTGTTTGCATAAAGCATGAAACCATGCTAACTACATATGAAATGTCAAGCCATGTATGAGTCAAATAGATGAGGTTGCCTACAAGCTGGCATTATAATGTGGCATCAACCAAGGGAGTGGAATAATGAACCTCAAGTCTAACGCTAGATAAGAAAGGAGTCAATGGAGGCTTACAATCAGCCATGTGAAATTGAGCTAACAAGTCCATGACATACTTGGGCTGTGAGAGTGTAATCCTAGAAGAAGACTATGATATCTAAATCCTAAGAAAATAATACAATAATCTCATGTCTATTATAGAAAACCTATCATAAATTATAGCCTTAACACTATTGATGATGGATTTTGTGTTCCCTGTAATAATGAGATCATCAACATAGAGTACCAAGTACAATAGTGAATCCTCTTACCATAGAATGTAGACATTCAGATTTGAGTGACATCTTGAGGACCCAACTAAGAGAAGAAATATGTCCATCTTAGAATACCAAGCCCTAGGGACATGTTTTATACCATAGAGAGACTTATTTAAGTATCATAATAGTGAAGAATCCTAAATGAACCCCTATGGCTACTCCATATAAATATCCTCCTGAATATCCCCGTGAAGAAATGCACTCTTCACATCCATCTGATGTATAGCCCAACCATGAGATGCACCAATAGATAGTATCAAGTGAATATAATTCATCTTAGAAATATGTTCAAATGTTTTTATATATTTAATTTCTTCTACTTGGGAAAAACCTTTGTCCACTAAGTGTGCTTTAAACTTATCAATATTTCCATCTGTTACAAACTTAGTCTGATATATCCACCTGCATCATACTAATTTTCTTCCCTTAGGAAGAGGAATAAGATCCTAAATATTGTTCCTAATAAATGAGTCATATTCTTCTTCCATCATTGAATCCCACTCAACTATCCCTATGGCTTCTTGAAAAGGTTGTGGATCAAAAACTGTGACAATGTAGGAATGTGGAAGATCATGCTATGACCATGTTCTCCTTCTATCTAATGGATCCCTAACAAGAGGGTCTACATCCACCAAAGTCTATCTAGCCCACAAATGCATCAATGGGTGAGGATTTGGAGGAGGAGGAGGAGGAACATGACCTACTAAACCTTATTGGGGAGGTATTACCTCATCATCCTTGTGAGTCGATGAACTAGGAGTATCATCATCACTGCTATCTGATTCTTATAAGGAAGAAGAATGAGAAATGTTAGAAGACAAGTCTGAAGGAATTTTTTCAAAGTAAACACTTCTCACTATAATAAGCTCATGTGAATCTATATTAATGAGTTGATATCCTTTAACACCATCAGGATATCCCAAAAATATGCAAGTTTAGTTTTTTTTCTAAAGCATGATGCTTGTTTGAAGGTATATGAGCCCATGCTTGACTACTAAAGACTCTAAAATGATGCACATCTAGTTTCCTATTACACCAATATTCAAGAGGTGTTATCCCCTTTAAATATTTGTGAGGAACTCTCTTATATATATGTAATATAATTAATCACTTCCACCTAGTACTTAGGTACTACTAATTTTTCATGAATCATACAACTTGTCATCTCTATTAAGAATCTATTCTTCCTCTCTGCTACACCATTCTACTGAGGTGTGCATGTAACTAAATGCTGAAGATCAATTCTTTCAAGAGCACATAATTGTTCAAACTTATTTTTCATATATTTTCTCCCATTATCTGTGCATAGAATCTTGACATACTTCCTAGATTATTTCTCTACTAAAGCTTTAAACTCTAGAAATCTATCAAATACTTCACTCTTGAGTTTTAGAAAATAAACCCAAGTATATCTAGAATAGTCATCAATAAATGTGAAAACATAGTGGGTTTTACTAAAAGAAAAAGTAGGTAATGGACCCACTAAATCACTATAAATTTTTTTGAGGACTTATGTAGCCCTCCAAGCCTTCCCTTTATCAAACTTATCCTCTGGATGTTTGCCTCAGGCACAACCATGACCTACACCCCGTTAAAACTGAATCTATAGAAGTCTTATAACCATCTCCTGCTGACTAAGCTACTGCAAATAGTGGTAGTTTAGATGACCAAACTATTCATACCATAAATTAATCACTGAATTAGTGTGTGAGAGCAAAGATATAGAGGAATATTGAAGCAAAAAGTGGGAGAATGAATAAAGTTGAGTATTTTTGTCAACTTTTCCCATTGCAACTAAGGCATTATCCTCCAATTTTTTGATTGATATAGAATCGGGTGTGAAATCAACTTTCCTAACAGTATCAAAGTGAGTGATTTGGTAAAGAAAGAAGGTTAGTTAATAGCTTTGACACATAAAAGATATCCTCAAATACACCACTATCAACATCAACTATACCTTTTCCTATAACATCTACCTTATAATCATCACCTATGAGAATATGAGGCAAGGAACTTGGTTCTAATCTAGAAAATTGGTCTTGATCAAAACTCATATGGTATGAAGCACATAAGTCAATGACCCATAAATTAAGAGAATTTTCTAGTGAAACTAGTGTCGTAGCTTTCCATTTCCCTAAATTTGAAGGAGTGGAATAATCCTTTGAAAAGGATTGATTGATGTTAGTCTTTTTGAGAAGACCTTTAAGTTCATCAATTTCTTTCTTCCAACAATCTTGTTCACTATGAAACCCATTTTTATAATAAGGGAAAGGAGTGCCAGTCCTTTTTTGTGAATCCTCTTTCTTATTAGTTGATTTATAATCTTCTTGTGAGGAGGATTGTTTCCCTTTATTCTTATTTTTTTGTGACTTATTCTGATTATTCTATTTCTTTTTACTTGAACATGTATTTGATGCTGATGTTGAAACTTACTTATGCTAAGGTTGACTTGAAAATAGAGATTGAGATTTGGATGAGTTGATTAGACCCATAGCTATTAAATTTTCTTCTTCAACCATTAGAATCTTAGAGAATACCTCAAAGGTAGGTATTTGATAAGATGTGCCCAATGTGAGCCGATGATTATGAAATCTAAAGACAAAGGATGAATATTCAAGATCTAATTTGTGTAAGGCACTAAAAATCAATTGAATATCCTTTTTATCAATTTTACATTCATAAAGTTATGCTCTAAGATCTATGAATTTAGTGATGTAGTCCTATGTTGTAGAATAATTTTTAGAATCCAAACTAATGATTTCATTGTCAATTTGGTAACCATGAAACTCATCTATTTTGCCAAATAATGATACTAATTTATCCCAAGCCTCTTTTGGAGTTGTACATTTTTCAATATGGAAATTCAAATCTAAAGACATGTAAGATTGAATGCATCCAATTACTTTAGTAGTTCAAAGAGAGTACATTTGTCAATATGGAAATTCAAATGTAAAGACATGTAAGACTGAATGCATCCAATTACTTTAGTAGTTTCAAAGAGAAAGTGTTGTAACTCTTTTGTATTAGTAGGTGGAGTAAGAAGAGTTGTTATGTAAGGCGTATATCCTAACATCATTAATGCATTACAAGCATTTTGTTTCCATGTATTATAGTTGTATGATTTTAATAGTGGGAACTTAAGATTCCCCATGATGCAATTAGAAATAAACTATCACAAATTAGAAATCAAAGTACAAAACACACCACAAAACCCCTCTGAATTACTTATTTTTAACCCACCAAACAATTATTTTTAGCACTTTATAATTGAGTGCAACTACAAGGTTGGATTATAATTTTTCTAGTTGACAAAAATCTCATTTAGGCCCTCTAGTCTAAAAGTACAAAAAAATATGCACTTTATTATAAAAATTTCTACACCAATGTGTTGTGCTAAAAAAAATTAACTTTAAAAAAAATGGGACCTAAATTCGAGGTCATATGTAAAATTTATGAGCCTCTGAAGTTGTAAAAATGAGGAAAAATAAGAGCTACTATATAAAAATATAAATTCTAGAAAAATATGGAAAAAATTGAAAGTATAACAGTGAAGATCATGTAATTTTAAGCTATTTCAAAAACAAAATCCTCAAAAATACCTCTCGATGTTCAAATGGTGGGCTCCCAAAGTTTCCCTTTCAAATCTGCCTACTGATTTATGAGGTCTACTCCACACACACACACACACACACACACACACACACACACACACACACACACACACACACACACACACATATGGTTGTGTTTGGAAGATGTCAAAAGCTATATATCCATATAAAATTTATCCAATTTGGACACAATCACCCCAGAAGACAATGTTTTTTACTCTTAGGTACAGTCATACGGACCGTACAGATTGTACAGACCCAAATATATATATTTGGGTATGTACAATCTGTATGGTCCGTATGACTGTACCTAGGAGTAAAAAACATTGTCTTCTGGGGTGATTGTGTCCAAATTGGATAAATTTTATATGGATATATAGATTTTGACATCTTCCAAACACAACCATGAGGTCCATTTTTCTCAAAAAAACTTTGATTTTTAGGTACTTGCTAGATTTGGGCATGGTGCTTTCGGATCAAACCCTTGCCAATTTTGCCTCCTGTGCCCAATTTGGATAAAATTGTAGATGATTTTGACTATCTCAAGCACTCTAAACTCAATGGTGAGATAAAAAATTCTCCACAAATCTCTAATTTTTATCTATATATAAAATAAAAAAACCTATCCTATATCTAGATATTTTTCTCTTGAATATTTAACAATCTATAGATTCAAGATAGCTCTGGTACCATGTTAGAATTAGCTATAGGATCTAATGAATCTAATAGAAAGCATAAATAAGAGATAAAATAGTAATAGTAATAAAAATAATTGTATATCTGAGATAATAATAGAAATGAATAAATAACTCAAATATGATGAATTACTATGATAATTCAATATTAATCTGATATGGAATACACAAATAGCTATTACTTATATATAACAAGGTGTGCATGATAAAGATCAGGGGACTCACATAACACATGTAGCTTAACTAATATTTGTCTACATGAATAGTGGAGTACAATCTACACTAACAAGATAGGTGTCCAACTTGTGTAGATGATCAATACAAGTTGACTATTAGTTAAAAAATCTTATCCTATCTTACCTTGAATAGTGGAGTGGAACTCCACTATAACAAGATAAGTTTCTAAGTTAACTACTAGCTAAGCAAGCTTACCCTATCTGGTGAAAATTATTAATAAACATAATAAACTAATTACAATAAGTAATTAGTGCACTAAAATAATAAATAATAAATACAAGTAAATACAATAAAGAAAATAAATGCACCAATAGTGACAATGAAGAAGTAAAGTCTACATACAAGAAGAACTTCAAGGCAAATTAAAGAAGGAATTTGAGAAGAAGAGTTTATATTCTAAAAATCCTAGTTCAACCAAAGATAGTGGAGTTAGTGACTCAGATAAATAAAATATTCTATTCATGACCATACATGAAGATGCCTCCTCAAGAAAAAGTATAGTTGATCAAGAACAAGAACATGATGAAGCTGAGGTGAATCTAGAAGGAAAACTCATTTATGACTTAGAATAATTACAAGCTCTTGAGAAGAAGAATCAATTATTGAAGCTCTAGATTGAGAAAAATGAAAAGGAGTCAAAGGAAATAATTGAAGATCTAAAAGCACACATTAAAGAAGCCAAAAATATTGAAGAAGATCTAACAACTCAATTGAACAAAGTAAGTGAAGAATGTGAAAGGTATGTTGTTGACATTGCCTCTTTAAAAGCATATTTTGAGAAAGCAAATAAATAAATCAATGACAAAGCAACCAATGATTCAAAATTTGAGAATAACACTAATATATTGAATAAGATATTAGAAAGTCAAAAATCAATATCAGATAAGATATACATCAAATTTGAAAAGAAAAAGAGCTATACTAAAGCTCTTACAAAAGAAGAAACAAAAAGGGAAGAAGTTAAGAATGCAGAGGATAGCTCAAACAAAGAAGGCTAGAAGGAATAGAGCTATAAAAGAGAATCTGGTCAAAGATACATAAATAAAAACATGTTATATTTTCATGGTTATTATTTTTATTGTAATGGTTATGGTTATAATAAAATAAAATGTTAGAAAAGAGCTAAACATTTTAAAAATAATAAGAAGAAAACTCATGCAAAGTCAAGAAAAAGTCACAACTCTTTTGCTCCTCTATCAGGCTTTGATGAAGAGGCCATAATATGTTATAAGTGCAATAATTTTAGACACATAGCCTGGTATTCTGGGAGCATGTTTGAATTAGTCAAGAGGGACCAAAGTTTCAAGGATCCATTCATCAAGAAGAAAGTTTAGATAGGTTCATGGTAGAAGAAACAACCTAAAAAGTCTATGTTAGTCTAGATAGCTTTGCATATAAGAAATGAAGAAAAGCCATGGTTCATTGATAGCGGATGTTTGAGGCACATGATAGGAGACAAGATCAAGTTCATAACTCTAAAGAATATCAATGGTGGCATAGTGAAATTCAAAGATAATACCATTGCTAGAATAGCCAAAAAATGTACATTAAGTTTGGATAATGGTATAACTAAGACTTAAAATGTTCTATATGTAAAAGTTTTTAAACATAATCTACTAAGTGTAAGTCAAATTTGTGATTAGAGACACACACTAAATTTTTATGCATAAGGTTGTGAAATTAGGAGAAAAAATTTAGAGGGTAGGCAACAATTTGTATATGTTATTAGATATCAAAGGTCAAAAATGTTGTATGAGTCAAGTTGAGAAAAGTTGGCTATGGCACATGAGAATGGAACACAAATTTTGAAAATATTGTCAACATCAGCAAGAAACAAGTAGTTAGATATCTTTCAAATATTACAAATCACTCCAACATACTTTGTCAACCATATCAACATGAGAAGCAGGTTAGAAGATTGTTCAAATCAAAAGAATACTCAACCACTCAGATGTTAGATCTTGTTCACATTGATTTGTGTGGACCTGTGAGAACTCAAAGTACTCAAGGTGAGAAATATTTCATGTTTCTTATTGATGATTTTACACGTATGACTTGGATGAAGTTTGTGAAAAAAAAATAGAAGATTTCAGCCACTTCAAAGCATTTAAGTCTTTTATTAAGGCTTTTATTGAGGATGAAAATAATTTGAATATTAAGTGCCTAATATTAGATTGAGGAGGAGAATTCATGTCAGATGAGTTTATTGAGTATTATGAAGAACATGGGATAAAGAGACAATATTCAACAACTAGAACTCCATATCAAAATGGAGTAGTTGAGCGGAAGGGTCATAAAGGGTGAATGCCAAAGGTCTTTTAGAAAGCTATAAATAAAGGCTTGAGAAGCCATTTGTAATATGTAAGAGAGTTCATGTTTTGTAATTATTTTATATAATAAAAGAGGAGAGAATAGAAAGATAAATTGTAGAGTTATATTATTTGTTGAGAAAGCAACATTGAGAGATAGTTGTGTTTTATACACAAGAGGGGTTGGTGGTCACAAATATTTGTAAGGGGTTAGTGCTCTTGTGGGTTAGTGCTCACAAATAGTTGTTGTGTTGGTGCTCAGCAAAGGGGTTGGTACTCCTACAAGTTGTTGATTAAAAACTTTGTAATTTGAGTTGGTGTTCATTCATATACTTGAGATTATTCTTTGTGGTTTTTCCCACATTGGGTTTCCATGTAAAAATCTGGTCTCTCTCTCTCTCTCTCTCTCTCTCTCTCTCGTGTGGTGCATGCTATTATTTAATTTTTATTACATATCTTGAATGTATGGTTAAGTGGAGTTTGATTAAGTAAAATATTTATAAGATATATGATATACTGATTCACTCCCCCTCTTAGTATATCTTGTGCTTAACAAATTTACATATTCATGTTTACATTATTTATACCTACTAGGTACTACATATTATAACTATCTTAGTATAGTTGGTTTTATCATACATGCATGCTTCACTTTTTCTCTTCGAGTGTTCGTAGATTCTTACAAGACTCAGGTCCATCACACATATCTAGAATGGATAGTATCTATCTATTGGGGTAACATACACAGACACTAATTTAGCATTGATACATTCACCCATTTGGAGAATCTTATACACAAATTCTACTTTAATAGGTTATATCATTCAATACTACTCATATTTTTTGTTGACTACTACTACTACTATAGACTCAGTTTTGTAAATATTTTCTCTTATACATATTTGTACCACATGTTCATGCATACTTTCATTTTTAGCTTTCCTAGTTTAGAATTGATTATGTATTAAAACATTCAAACATGTCCTTAAATATGTCTCTATACCAACCTACTTGTTATTTGCATATGTGGACATTTGAACATGTCCTTGTATGTATTTATTTCTTAGATTTAGTGACATATGCCCATGTCCTTTGTATTGTGTCCCCTTGGCCTGCTTTGTGTCTCATGTGTGTTGTATGTATTTTTTAATGTATGCATCATAGCCATGACACTTGTATCTTATTTTTTACATAAGTTACACTCAAATTATGATGCCATGAGGTACCTCATGCATCTCACCTTCCTCCTTGGGTGCCTTCATAGACATCATGTGACATCCCCCTAGGTAGTTACTCAGATTATTCTCAGATAATGTAGTTCATACACATGCTTACATTATTATATCTATCTTAATACACTTGTGAATGTTATATTTAATACACATCATACATTACCAACTTATGTTTAGATTATCATACATTTTTATGTCATGTATATACATTATATTAGTTTATTATGAAGATATCATATATGTTCAAGCTAACACACATGATGCAAAGATTTTATTTTGAGGATAGTTATTGAATAGGTATAAAAACTCCCCTCAAAAGAGGGGAATTCATAGGGGTTTTTCATAGAGATAAAGACATTCAAGTGAAATTAGAGTAAAATTTTTAGCATGTAGACATAGAATTATAGAGCTCAGAATTAGGAAAACACAATGGAAAATCATTAAACAAAGATCAGAGTCAGTTTGGCAAAAAAAAACACAAAGGGCACTAATATAGAACTAAGGACACTAGTATAATGTATTAATATATAAATAATCACATTAATGTCTAGTATCCCCATAAATAATAAAATATATATTTGGTAGAATAATACAATAGTTACAATCCATATTTTCATAGAATTAGTCATAAGTTATTAGATTTGATCAGTTTATTCTAAATTTTGTATAGAATCATACTAGGTTTGATCAAATTGGGGGCATCATGCATGGAAAGATCACTCCTATTTTAGTTTTAAATTATACACACACACATATTAATATAACTCAGTCTAGAATCCATATGTATAGATATCAAAATTAGGGACATGTGTGTGGCACATTATTTCTACATGATTATTTTTTCACCAACTCATCTTAGATGGAATTGTAAACTCCATGTCATTCTTTATGTTTTATATTTCAAGAACCATTCACACCAAGTTTCACACCATATTGATTCCCTATTTTGTCCATATTGGTTGAAATTTCCACATAGTCCCTAAGCTACATTCCTAAGTGCTCAAGAGGCCATTTGGCCATTTTTCATTCTATATTTTCTAAATGGACCATGAACATCTTACAAATTTTTAGTTACATTGTGAAATTTCAGTTATAAATGCATCTACTACACATAGGTAGGCAATGATGGAGTCATATCCTACTTTAGTTCTTGAGCCACCTACAGAGGAGGGTTAGACAAGACATCAACCCAATCCAAGTTATTCATAGTTTATGATCCACAAAGAAGGGGTGGGAAATTATAAATTTGAAATTTTATTGGGTTCTTGATCCACCCATACATTGGGATTAAATTAAGCCATCAACTCATTGCAAGTTATTCATTGATTTGATCACTAGTTATACACACAGAGGATGCCACTAGGTTTTTTCATTAGTTTGTGTACTGAGTGAGATGTATTCATTCTTTTCCTTTCTCTCTTATCTCTTTACTCAATTTTGTCTTTGATTTTGACATTTTATTGTTAAGGATTGATTCATCCGTGTTTCAATTTTAGGATACATAATGAAACATGCTTCATACACTGGGACCCAAAATTAAGATCTTCACCTGAAAGGGAAGTTCATGTACACTTATTTTTCATTTATTTTAGTCATTTCACTTTGATTAATTTCTAGAATAAAGGAGGGAATGTAGTCATATAAAATTTCACTTAAATACAATGACTGTCACTTAAGACCACCCATCCCTAACTTAACCTTAAACCTATATTAAGGCCTCTTTCAACCCTTATCTAGCCTTCATGAAAGTATCACACATCCCTAGACATCCTAGATTTAGTCCTAAACCTTCCCATAAGGATACAAGCCCATAATACTCTAGGTTCTTCCACCTAGACACTAGTAAGGTTTTTTGTATGCTAGTACCCTGCCTTAGTGACCAAGGGACTACACTATTATACTTTGTAAAATTTCAACCCCAACAGATATATTTTAAATTTTTAAGACACATAGGGTTGGCTTAGACCTATTTCACACTTTAAACAAGTACCAAATCATTATAAATACTTAAATTTTAGCCCTTTATCCACTAGATGGAAATCAGATGCAAAACACACAAACAAGCTATGAATAAGTAGTGCATAATCAAGGTTATTAATCCCTATTATGCCCTACTTCTTCATACAATCATATACATCCACCCTAAGCTTAGAATACATATATTTATATTTTCATGCCTCATTCAAAGAACTCAAGTTGACACTCATACTAGAATTCACTTGTTTTATCACTTAGATTAGGAGAACTACATCGATATTAATCCCCTCTTAAGGTATTGGTATGTAGGTAAATTTCAAGACAATAGGGTGATGAGGACATCTATCCTACCTAGATAACATCACACTTGTTCTACTTATGCCACTCGAATACCCTAAAACATGGAGAACTAGGGTTTGTATATAAATTTATCTAAAATATGTCACAAAGATCAAAGTAGGTTTTATCTACATAGAAATAGGGCTTAAAAACTTAGACACAACTACTCCCAAAAGTTCACACTAGTCCCTATACAAGGACACTAGCACTGAAAGTAGGACAATATCATGGATTCTATATCCAAGGTATGACATTAATATCCAAGAGTATTTATGACACTTGGATCATGTTTATGACACTTAAAAAAACTTTCATACTAATTTTTAGCCTTCAAATCATCTGTCTCAGTCAATTTATAGCTAAGTACTTATTTGTGTCATTCATTTCTATTTTTAGAAGTATGGGATTAGTTTAATTATTGAAAAAATAAGTGGATATATTTATTGAATATTTTATACCTTGATTTACTATACTTATAACCTTTAACAACCTAGGGCTTACATTCCATAATCCTTTAAAATTTAAATCAATTAGCTACATACATATAGTAAAGGAACACAATGGTACAATCACACTAGGTGGGAAAACTACGTGTAATGTTATTTCCATTCTTAGAGTATTATATACATACACAATATTCTATCATCAAATGGGGGTAATTGGGGTTATCTCATACCATTAAACTTTCTTAAAATTTGTAAGTTTCTATCCCTCTCAAGGACACTTATGTCTCAAGGCAAAGGAAACTAATTTCTAGAGGTGCACACATCATCAAGGTTTAAGAATTCAAACATAGAGAAATAAAATACACTCTCACATGACCATATAATAAATTTGCCCTAGTTCCACATAGGTAAGTATCAACCGACAATATTTTCTTGATATTATAAAAATAACCTAATATAGACAATGAATCATTTTCAAAGCTGAATCAACCATATGCTTTCTTATCTCTAATTTTCACTTTCATAACATAATCACAATAAAAATATCACCTATAAATCTAAGTATCATGATATATTTATTATTTTATATATTTAGTATATTCCCTTGTAAAATGGGAAGAATAAATTTTGGTCTTTTACATTTTAATGTATGTTTGAGTGCCATATCTATTGATCTGAGTTAAATTTCAAAATTTTATATCAAATATATAAATATTACCCTATAATCCAAATTATTAAAAAAAATAAATAGACAATTTAATTTATCAAGTCAAATAAGTTCATCAAAAGTTTAGGTATAATCAAAATCCTTCTAGGAATTAAAAAAGTATACATCATCTATGCAATTATTTTAAGTACAAAAAACTTATAATTACCTAGATAATAGAATATTGATTCATCTATGTAGATATAAGGAGAATAATAACCCAAAAATGATAAAATTGTGTTATTCATTGATGCAAGTCAAATAATTCTCCTAAAATATATAATAAAAGATACCTAACAACTCCCATTACTCTTAAATAATCTAAGGAAAAAAAGACCATCATAAAACCTATCACTATAGGAAAAATAATTATAATTATAAAGTCTTATAAAAAATTACCATAGGAAAATAGAAAATAAAAAATAAAAAATAAAAACATTACAATGTCCATCCATCTAGGTCATTAAATACTGCTTTTAAAACCTGGTATAAGATTTTCCTAACAACTTCCATTACTTATAAATAACCTAAATAATATTTCATAGTGTTAATGTGGTATTTATGCACACCAAAAAAACTTATGAGGTAAAATATAATGTTTTAAGATTGATGAAAAAATATTCACTCAAAGGTATGAGTTGTGGGGTATTGGGTTTTATAAACAACTTGGTGGTGGAACAATGGTGCGTAGAGTAGTTGTTTACCTCAGATGGATCAAATATGATGTGAGTATAAATGTAATTGAGATAGATGGATTGATTATGAATCTAACCTAAGTTGATAAAGATAAAAATAAAAATTTAAAAAAGGAATAAGTGTGTGGAAGAAAATAATTCTTATGGGTCAAAATAAGATGAAACCCTTCTAAATTGAACCTTGAACTAGGGGTCAGATAAGTGGATAGAGAAACAATGTTTGATGTAAGTTACTATTAGCACATAAAAAATTAAACACATTTAAGATTCAAAGGGAACAAAAACATTGAACTTTAGTGGACATAGTCAAAGATTGATGTGTTTGTAAGATTTCAATTGCACATATACAAAGGGAGATTATGATTATCACCCACAAAATAATCAAATTAGCTATTACACAACATGAATAATTTTTACAAAATAATAATTATATGCAACCCAAATATTAAATACTATAATTATGAAACCTATTTAATAAATCAATAATTTTGACAAGAATAATATTTTCACATAAAGAAAAATTACAGAATAACATGTAGGATTTATTATTTATCTCAATAGCCAAAATTGTCTTCCCTTTGGAAATAAAAGGATACAAGTATATTAATTTGGGGATGGGGATGCCTCATCTCTAAATCAAAGTATAAAATTACATTGCCTGACAATAGACTTTGTCTCAAAATTCATGCATAATGTGCATGCATATAATATAAACATGATCAATAGTCTTCCACACTAATAATAATTAGATACAAAATAACCCCACTAATAATAAACTTAAGTTATAATTTAGACATGAATTTATACCCAGAATAACTATAGTGTTAATGTGGAACTAACTAAAGATGGAGTATGATAGTTTCTTGATTTTCAATTATAACTAAAGTTAAAACTTGAGTGGGCAAAGTAGTGCTAACTAAAACTATGGTTGGAGTGAATAATGGTACTAGTGGCATCATCACATTAATTGGAGGAATTGTATGAGCTATGATAGCTGCATAAATAATTTAATTATAAGATGTTATCACTTAAAAAAAGTGGGGAGTGGCACATAAGTAGGTATGGTTTGAGTTTGCACTAATGTGTACCTTAGGACTTGAGGCTGAGTTCTTTGGGGAGGTATTAATGGTGTTTTTGTAGTAGTAGTTGATTGATTGATTTCCTCCATCTATAGGTACAAGGTGTGAATATCCTAAAAATCAATATTTATGGTTTCAAAATCAATAAGAGGTATCTAAAATAACTATGGCATATTATCCACCAATATTTTATGTAGAACTTATTAGTTCCTAGTTGTACACCTCTCTAATCTGGGCTTGCTCACTTGAAGAAAAATGGCAAACAATGATGATAAATCTACTATTATGTCATTTTATTCAGAGAATGATTTGGCATAAATAATGGAATATACTATAAAAAATTCTTTAGAGGCACCTATAAAGGGTATGGTTAGCTCCCTGATACATTTGGATCTACTTGAACCAAGGTGAGAGGACCTATGGGTTAGCTTGCTCACATGGAGGGCTTTTTCAATTCAATCTCCATGGGGATTCTTGGCATAAGGAATAGATATGACTAGAGCATAATCAATTTTTCACACTTCACCCAAGAAGGGTTGTCACATGAAATTCATAAATGATCTAGGTCATACACAAGCTACTAAACATAGATGAAATTATTATTGCAATATTCAATTTAAAGAATCTTCAACAATAAAGGACTATATAAAAGAATGTAATACTACAATTTCAAGTAAAAACTACAAACACATTTCAAATATGTAATATCTTATGCATTTTTAAGGAAAGTAACATTTATAGTATACAATAGAGTGTGTTATCTATATAGTATGATAGGGTAGGACAAATTTATAGTTAATTATAAAATGGAGGGTGGTGTGATGGTGGATTCCAAACAACAAGGTGGCTGGTAGAATTTCATGATAATTATTTCTTAGAAAATATGTATAAAAATTCAAATTCAAGGTAGTGGTAAACACAAAATTATCCCTGAAATCTTAGAACATACACTAAAACTAGAATCTCAAATACTTTCTCTTACTAAATTCATGAACCCAGGGTGCCCTTAAAAGGTATTCAATAATGAATTTATAAATATAACTACATAAATGGATTTATAACCTAAGTACATGATTATAATGACAACCAATAATGAACATAGACCCAATTATCCAATAAAAAAAACTTGTAAAACATATTATTGTATTTCATTAATAAGATATAATAAAGAACCACAAACATTTTTCACTTGACTTGAAAAGAACTATTACAAACATCAACACTTAAAAATGATGCCATGGGAAAAATCATGGTGAGATTAATCTTTTTAAAATGGAGACATAAAAATTCTCTCAAATATTTCTAATGGTTGTACATATGCAACCACCTTAACAAGGGAAATAAAATCTACACACAATAATTTATCTCAAAAAAATTTCTGTAGAACCTAGACTTGGAAAATATGGATGCATAAAATGACCTACAATAACTAACTACCAAAAACCACATTGAAATAGAATAAGAATCCCATATTTATAATTTTTTTAAATCTAGAACCATGGGTAAAAACTTAAAAAATTGTAGAACAAGCCTTCAATTCTACTGTAAAATATTCCATGCCATGCCTGAGATCTTTATCCACTTGCAAGGAAAGAATCATTATTACAACTACCTTTGAAAGGAATGATGAGGAATCACAATTTAATGGAGCATATAATTTGATATTTTGGATAAAAAATTCCTTTTACATGAGCTTGGAAGGAGGATATTCACTTAAGGAGATAAACAGATTTTATCTTAATGTGAAAATGCTTGAAGATCCCCTTGATCACTCACTTGCATAGCTGGAGGGAGAAAATCATTTGAAAATACAAATATATTTTGTCCTCATGTGAAAATTATTTGGAAATTATTTCTTGTTACTCAATTTAAAATCATGGAAACTTCTGTACAAGAAATCTATTCTTTGTATATGCCAAGGAAAACCCATTACCTATAATAATGGCTTATGAATTAATCCAATTATGACATGAAATAGAAAATGATTTGTGATAATGTTTAGAAATATTTTTTCTATAATGGATCATGAATTTTATTCTTTGCTTCAACTCATTAACACATCCATGGAAGATCTATCAAGTTTAACCTTAACTTGGGTACTTGTCATTTCCTCATGTAATTTGAGCACTTTAAAAAGTTTGTCTTGGTTTGTACCATCAGATATTGATAGGATAGATAAATGTATGTCATTAGATTTTTATCAAGGGATAAAATTACATTGGTTACTTAATAGGTCTTGTGCTAAAATAGTACCACTTAGCAACTTCACAGGTCTCTACATCATGCTCTATCAGCCCCATTAGGTTAATGCACTCTTACCAAGTGGTAGTCCTACATCTAATCTGAGATTTGTTGAAAATTTATGTCTTAATATGCCCCATCATTCAAAATTTTTATTCTTAACCATATATCATTAATAAACTAGAACACACTCGAGCCTTATCATGTGCCATAAGCTTGACCTTTTAAAATTAAACTTGTACCATTTGATCTTGATTGCCTAAGTAAACACACTCCATCAAATCATGATCTAAGGGGTGGGGTGTCATTAGATATTTCATGTTATTGGCCTCAAGGATGTTCCAATTTGTAGCATTGTGAGCCTCTTGTGTTCCTTTGACTCTTCATATTTGATCGTGCATCATTGGTTCATCTTGCTCCATACAAACATGTAACATTAGATCTGCCTCCATTTGAAAAAAAAATGACTACTTCATAGGGTCTAAAAATGATTCTTACATGACCATATTTGAACATTTTAATCCCAATGGCTAGTCCTTACAACTTAAATTTGATGTCCATGTGCCTGTCAAAAGACATCCATGAGACCAACATACCTATAACTTAGAAATATTTCTTCAGGGACATTATTCCACATAATTTTTTTATAAGTCTTTGTATTTAGAATTTATTGTTTTCTTCAACACTTATTTTGGATTTTATTCAACATAATTATCCCACAAAAATTCTTTCAGCTACTCTATCTGGATAATTATTTCAAACAAAATATTCAAGATAATTTCCTTAAAAGATTTGACTTTGCACTGTACTTAAAAGAATTAAATATTTGGATTTTTGTCTTCATTAGGACAATTATTTTGGACATTTTTTCCAAAAAAAATTCCCCAAATAAATTGGTATTCACATTTTTTTCCAAAGGAATTAGACTTTCGCACTTTTTCCAAAAGAATTATGACTAATATCCTTGTGTCTTAAACTTAGTCTCCCAAAGAATTCAATTCTTTTAGAATTTTTTCTTGGGAAAAATTTTCAAAGTAAATGGATCTCTGATCCATTGAAACTTTACCAGAAGTACATTTTGATCCCTTTAAACATACCCTTCAAAAGTTTTTTCAAGGGCACTTACCTTACAAAATTTTTATTTGGCCTTTTGGAATGACCCTTAGATATCTTGAAAGTTCCTTTTAGACTTTTTGAAAGTGTCCTATAAATCCTTTGAAATTTCCCTTTGGAAAATTTTAAAGGGAAAATTTCTCAAAGGAAATGACCCTTTGAAAGTTCCATTAGGGAATTTTTCAAGGGCAAAATGCCTGAAGGAAATGATCCTTCAGAAATTTTGCATAGGCAAAATGACCCTTCAAGTTTTTTGGAATTACCTTTGGTTGAAGTAAATAAGTCCCTTAGTTATTTTGAGATTTTTGTTCAAGAAAAATACTCGAAGGGCAAGTGCCCTTTGTAATTTTTGCCATAGACAAAAATTCTAAAACAAATAAGACTTTGTATCTTTTCCAAAACAAAGTATTACCTTTGGGATTTTTGTGCATGTAAAATGCTTGAATGGAAAGTACCCTTTGGAAATTTTGTTTTGGAAAAATTTTTGAAAAAAATGAAATAACCCTTTGGATATTTTTAAAAACACTTGTCCCAAAACAAGTAAGACATTGAATTCCTTTAGAACTTTTGTAGTGGATAAAATGTCTAATGAAATAAGTCTTTGGAATTCTCTTATGAGACAAAAATACATGAAGGCCTATCTCCATCAAACATTATGTTCATGCAAAATCTCAAAAAATTCCAAGGTAAAGGCACACTTCACCAAGCAAAGACCAGGCAAAGGACTTAGCCAATTTTTACATGAACTTGACCTTCCAAATGAACACTTAGAGATCAAACTTGGGATGATGAATTAAACATTGATATAGATAATGGACCAATTGATTTATTACAATTTTAGGCACTAATAATATCCCTCATCTGGGGATGTATACCCCCTACGTGTGTGCAAAAAACCATAAAACACAAGACTAGGTGCCAATCTATGGGGTTATGGAGTCAAGACTTAGCAATTTTAGAAAACATCTATGAAGGCTCAATGAAACATAAAAAACTTAAAAAAATAGATTAATAGGATTTGGAAATGAACACACAATAAAACAAAAATGGAAACTATACAATCAAGACCAAAAATAGAGGGAGAACAAAATAATAGAAAGACAAAGCAACAAACACTATACAATATGGTAAATAGTTGTAGACATACTCAATCAAGGAAGTGTTTTAAATGTCTACCATTGAATAGAAGCTCTAGTATTCCACCATACATATCTCTCAATAAGAAAGTATGATCCCCAATTATATAGTCTATGGAATAGGGACCCATCTACAAAGCATCAAATTTACCATGCTTTACTTTCTCCTCATGCCTTCTATCCCAAAGCAGAACCAAATCATCTATTTGTAAGGTTATTCAAGTGACCTTTCTATCAAATATTTTATTTAGCTTCTCCTTCAAGTTAAGGTGTCTTTCATGATCTTTTCTTCAAGTTTCATCAAGATTAATAATATAGTTCACCCTGCTTTCATAATGGTGGATCTGTTCATCATCCCCTAGTTGTTGCATGAGCTAATAAGTGGGAAATTGTAAATTCATAGGTAAAACTACTTTAGCTTCATAAACAAGCTCAAAAAGGTTTCTACCTATATATCTCTTAGGGGTGATCATGTCAACCCATAAATCAAACTTTATCTATTCATCCCACTTCTTCTTATTTGCTTCCAATGTTCATCTGATGATCTTGATCAAGTTCTTATTTCTTAATTCTTCTTGCTCATCACCTTGAGGATTATAGTTGGAAGCATAGGTTAATTCAATCCCATTGTATTTTCACAATGCCACCAAAGTTTAGCTTTTAATCTCTTAGCATTGTTAGTAATAATTTTAACAAGCATACCAAATTTACAAACAATTTGATTTAGCAAACAATCCATGACTACCTAGTGTGTTGCTTTCTTTATAGGTATTGATTTGACCCATTTAGTGAAGTAATTATTTAAAAATATTATCCATATATTCCCAATTCTTGATGAATCAATGATTTATCTAATGAAATCCATTCCCCATTGTCTAAATGGGCCTTCAATCATTACAAGCTACTAGGAAAGAGAACCTCAACCTTCATCCTCCTAGAAAAGTGCTGGCATTTGTCACATCTTCTTACTATCTGAGCAACATCCTTAAATAGTGATATCCACCAATAAATATATCTCAAAATTTTGTGAGATATAACTTTAAGTGAAAAATGGACACCACAAACTCCACTATGGAAGTCTTCTATCAGGACAATAATTTGGTCTTCTAGCACACATCTTAGGAGAACCCCATATGGATTATTCCATGTTAGTCCATCCTTAGTTAGGAGGTAATTTTGGGAGATAATATTGATAGTTTTCCTTTGATTCTTATCCAAGCTAGGGGAAAATTTAGATTTTGAAAGTAGTAAATAATGTCTCTATACCATAGAGACACATTAAAATGACTCAAGGAATTATCAATATTAAACACAACATTGTTTACCTCAACAGCTTGCAAATTGGTCTCAGCCATAAGCTTGGCTAGACCCATCCCCCTTATTAGCTTGGTGGTCTAGATATCCATGTCATACTCTTATATCTTGTTGACCCACATGTAAATCTTGATGGATACTTCAATCTAATTTAAAATGTCTTTTATCATGTTGTGTGGGATGTAGGAAATAATATTTGAACTTAGAATATATGGTGTAAACATTTTAACACCCTTCAAAAGAGAAAAAGCTTATTTCTCCATGATAGTATAGTTCATTTCAGGACATTACATAGATTTATTAAAAAAATCTATGGGTTGCTCATGACCTTCCTCATTCTTTTGCAATAAAACATTAACCAAAATATTGTATGATGCAAAAGACAATACTTGGAATGACTTTATGTAATCAGGACTAGCCAAAATAAGGGTAAAATTTAAAACTCCCTTAATGTCACTAAATGATTTCATGGCCTTCTCCTCCCATTTGATGGTCTGGTCCTTATTTAACATAGAAGTAATAGGCAGAGTGATCTCTATAAAATTAGACACAAACCTTCTTAAAAAGTTAATTCATCCAAAGAAAGAATAGATTCCTTTCTTAGACTGAGAGATAGGGACTTTGTCAATGGATTTTATCATTTCAAGGTCAATCATGACACCATCCTTGGACACTATATGTCCTAGTAACTGTCATTTAATACTCCAAAGTGGCATTTATTTAGGTTAAGAAAAATGCCAAACTCCCTGTATCTGATCAACACCTTTTCTAGATGCTCTAAATGTTCTCTTCTTGTTTTGGAGTAAATAGTAATATCATCTCGATACACAATAATGAATTGTTTAATATTACCTAAAAATCAATGTTTATAGCTCACTAGAATGCTAAAGTAGTGTTCATCAACCCAAAAGGCATCCTGATATATACATAAGTTCCCTAAAGCATTTTGAATATGGTCTTGGACCTCTCATATTCCTTGACCTCAACCTAGTTTTAACCTAAGAAACCATCTAATGTAGACAACATTTCTAATCTAGTGATTCTTTGGAGTAGGTTATCCATATTGGGTAGGGGATAATTGTCTTTTAAATAAGTTTTGTTCATATTTCTAAAATCCACACACAAGCAAATGTTGCCATTTTTCTTCCTTACAGAGACTAAGTTTGCAACCCATGATGAATACTTGATGAGCTAAATGATACCACCATCCCTTAGCTTATTTAATTATTCCCACATCTTGGTGGCCAAGATGGGGTTAATGGGTATTTTTTTCTACCTAAAAGGCTTTCTATCAGGCTACAATGGGATGACATGATGGAATAAATCTTCCCTATACACTTTAAGCTTAGAACAAGACTATGTTAAACAATCCTGTTACTTCTTTAGTAGTTGCATATAAGCTTTTTTCTCTATTTCACTTAGGTAGGTACCCAGCCAAACCTTCCTTGGATTCTCATGAGAACCCAAGTTAAACTCAATTAATTTTTTTGAAATGAATTTGTATCTCAACTTGATTCTATTAGCTCCATCAAAAGATGCCTCTAAACTAACTAGTCCTCTTGGAATAGTGTTTGTATTCAGCTGAATAATGTCTTTCCCAAATAAGGTCTCCTTCCCATTATTGACCTAAACCATGGGTTCCAAGTATATGCATTGATTTTAGAACTCAGCCTCATAGTTTAGAAACCTCTTAATTTATTCATCATCATCAAAGACATAATGATGAACATTGTCTTGGATTGAAGGCCTAACAAGCACCTCTACTTGATATTGGTAGTGAGGGCTCATATTTGCAACATCAAATTGAGCACCTAGCCCTACAAGTCTTTGAGCTTCTTATTTGAAATTCCTATCATGATAATAAATGTTGAATGTATCAAAAAATTAAAACAAATCCTAGACAACATTCTGATATTATTTCAACCTTTTATTTTTCATGGTAAAAGCACTATGGACTTGATTTACCACTAATTTAGAATCACCCTTAACAATAAAACATTTTATTCCATATTCATGGGAAATCCTTAGACCAAGCAAGAGTTCCTCATACTTAGTGGTATTGTTAGTTTTCTAAAAAAAGATGGAAAGAAACATAAAAAAATTACCATTGGGGGCATAAAAGACAACCACAACTCCATTTCCAAGATTGGAGCAAGCTCCATAAAATCACATCTTCCAAAATGCACTTTCTTTGTCAAGTTTAATATCAAGAATAGTAGGTTACTCACTAGTATCAACATTCCCAACAAAGTTTCCAAGATCAACATCTGTGTACAACACTTCATTGAGAGCATGCTTTGGATCTTCAATCATATGAAATATCTTTGTCTCTCTACAAAGTCTTAAAATCTTACCCTCTAAAGGAATGGTTGCATAATAAAGGCCCATTTACACACTTCCACCCATGTTCACATATGATTTACATGATAACAACATCCCCCATTTAGGTGGTTAGTCTACAACTACCATGTCCATATTCAAATACTTTCTAGGATGAGCTGCCAACTATACCATCAACCCCTTAAATTTTCCAATAACTGGAACAACTCATTAGTCCATGGCATAACACTTGCCAAAGGTTGACATGATATTCACTCCAAGATCATTGAGGACACCTAAGGGCATCACATTATAAGATGCACCTAAATCAAACATGTATTTGTGAACAATCAAACCATTAATCAATAGAGTTGTATAAAATGGATCCACATTCAGATGACTCTCCACTAATATAGTCCCCAAATAAACCTCTAAAGTAGGTTCAAAAACCTCTTCTAATTCTTCATCTTATTCTGATGGTGCTTGGGGAAACTCAACTTCATTTGTAGATGA
Source organism: Torreya grandis (assembly GCA_037957365.1). Lineage (NCBI taxonomy): Eukaryota > Viridiplantae > Streptophyta > Pinopsida > Cupressales > Taxaceae > Torreya > Torreya grandis. Next base: position 265,644 of record JARHVA010002089.1, on the reverse strand, counting down.
CCTTTTAACCAAATTATAAATAATGAAAGGCCCTCTTCCTGTGTTCAAGTATTTTCAATAACTCAATGAGTAATATAATGATCTTTATTTAACTCAAAACTTGAGCCATATCACACACACTATACTGAGGAAGAGGCATATTTGGTGGAAGGGTAATGACATCATCAGATGGAATATAGTCACTCAAAGTCTAGATTAGATTAATTTAGGGTGGATTTAGGACTTTGATAGTAGCCTTCAAAGGTGGATTTTGCTTAAGCTTATTTACACCCTTGGGGATGCTACACAATTTAGGCATTCTATTTTTCTTAGAAAGAGCACCTTTGGGCTTAGTATCTTGGGACATAGGTGCTATCTTGAAAGATTTTTAGACTGCTATAGCTTTATTTACTTCCTTGATTACATTCCCTACCTTTGAATTTGTAGGGAAAATGTCTTGAAGAGTAGCACTTGGTTGCTTACTTATCAAGTTGTATTCCTTATTTTGGGTAGTTGTATTAATTAACAACTGCTTGTCCTCAATTTATGGATTTCCACCAAGATATTTCTTTATCATCATGAAGTGCAAGATATGAAAATTATGAATGGGAAATTCATATGCTTGTGTCACATTCACATCATAAGTAAAGTCAAAAGTTGGGGCACTCTCCATTTCAACAGTGCTCTAAAAGTGATCAACTGTAGTATCAATTAACAATTCTATGGAGGTAGTTGATTCACTATAAGGTATTTGACAATCAAACATAAAAATATCATAGTTTAATGACACATCTTTAGGTTCATCCATATCTTCATCAACTTGTTTAGTAGTATCACATGGAGGGTGCAGTAGGAAGCACTTATCATACTAATCAATTTCTATATCAGAATTCATATCATTTAACTTGGCATTTAAAGGATTAGGAACCTCTTTTTTGGATCATATTTTCTAGTTTCTATCTATCCTATCTTCATGTGCAGGCCTCTTTCCTTTGTCATTATCTCTATGGTGGAAAGTAGGCCTCCTTTGTGCTTGATTCAGATTTGGAGCCCACTTGTAGTTGGTAGACACCTGAGGGATCCCCTTTTTAGATCTATCCAATTTATAAAATGTTTATTTGAAAACAAAGGCCAAATTTTTGATAGTTTCTTCCAAGTTGGCTATCTTCATGGGCTGCATCTTTTTTAGATTGAACAACTTCAAATCAACCCACTTATTAAAGGGATTTACCACAATGTTGATTTTGTTTTCAATTTGGATGGCCATATTGAATGCCAACCATAGGTTAGTAGGAGCCTTATCCTTCAAAAAATAAGTACCTTTAATATCAAAGGCATCATAGTACTTTATCAAGCATGTTGTGTCATGGGGCTTGATGTTTTTGGGAAGCCACATCATGGTATTATTGAATTGAGTGTTAAATTACTATACACACTCATTATGATTCTTTTTGATATTTTCAAATTCAACCAAGAGAGACCTTAAATCAATCTTAACACCATACTAAATTCTAAAAACATTTTGCATCTTTTCCCATGAATCAATGCATCTAGTGGGAATATAATTAAACCATTCTCAAGCATCTTCCTCCAACATGTGAAAAAATAAATTGATGCACACATCCTCATACTCAACCTCATAATATTCAATAATATTTTTAAAGGACCTCAGATGTTTATCTATGCTTACTACTTTGCTGCTTTACAATTTGGGAGGCATTTCCTAACTTCATTTATAACCTCATTAGGATAGCTTTCCATCTCATCAAAATTGATAGGCCTAAATTTAAGAACATAGTTAGTAAGACATGCATTATTATCTTGGTACCTATGCCTCATGATTATTTTAATAGGAGGTTCAGGAGTAACTAACAAAGGGATATGAAGGGGTGATTGGGGTGGACTTGGTGGATTAGACCTAGGAGGGGATTCAACTAGTTGAGAAGGAATTGTAAAATAAACATGATTATGTGTTTTAAAATTAGTAGGATAGCTTTGATAGTCTTCAATAATTGGGGGATCAATAAGGATATCAAGATTATTAAAAACTAGACAACCTTTGGTAGCTGAGCTCTACCCTTAAATAGGCTTCTAAACTTATCCCCTTCTTCTTCGAGGAATACCTAAGGGTAGAACAAGTCTCTTTGATAAGTCACCTTTGAAAGATGATTTCAATCATTATAGATTTGTAAAAAAGAAGATAATAAACATTGAAACTTAGCAAAGATATTAATAATAGGCACCAATCTTTCTTGAAACTAGAAAATAAAATGGAATTTCTATTAGAATCAAAATTCTAGGATAGAATAGTTTACAAACTATTGTGATACATGCTACAATTAGACTTGTTGAAGCTTAATGAGATGAATAAAAAAGATACTAATTTTTTAAAAATATGTTCAAAAGGGAAAATACACCTTCCAACATGTAATGTTAGCAAATCTTTGTAATATACTTCATAGAAGTCAAATTGTTAAACCTTAAAACTTCCTAGCATGTCCCCAGTAGAGTGCTATGACATTGATAACCAAGATAGTCATATCAATGCAGTAATAATAGAGAAATTAACAAGGTTAAATAATCATAGCTCTCTATAATAATTCATAGAAAAATAAGTGACTAGAAGTTTAATTTAGTCCCTGGTAATGACACCAATTTAGTGTTGGTTCCTAGTTGTATAGCTCTCTAATTTGGCCTTTCGTACTTGAAGAAAAATGGCAAACATTGATGAGAATTCCATTATTATGTCTTTACATCTGAGGAATTTTTTGGCATTAAGAATGGACCAAACTATAGAAAATGACTAATAATTACCTACAAAGGGTATGGTTATCTCCCTGCTACTTTTGGCTTTCCCTAAACCAAGGTGAGAGGACCTATGGGGTAGTTTTCTCACATTGAAGGATTTTGAAATTCAATCTCCATGGGGATTCTTGGAATAAGGAATAAATATGACTAGAGCATAACCAAGTTTTAACACTTCACTTATGAAGGGTTGTCACATGAAATGCACAAATGTTCTAGGTCATATATAATCTACTAAAGACAGATGAAATTGTGACTGTAATCTTCATTTTGAAGAATATTTAATAGTAAAGGACTATATAAAACACTAAAATACTAATATTTAAAGTGAACACTACAAAAACATTTCAAATATGTAATATCTTATGCATTTAAAAGGTGAGTAACACTTGTGATATATAATAAAGTGTGTTATTTATAGAGTAGGATAGGGTACGATAAGTTTATAGTTAATTATAAAATGGAGGGTGGTCTGCTGGTGGCTTTCAAACAACAAGGTGTTTGGTAGAATTTCATTTCAATTTCTTAGAAAAGATGTAAAAACATTCAAATTCAAGGTAGTGGTAAACACAAAATGATCCCTAAAATCTTAGAACATACACTAAAATTAGAATCTTAAATACTTTTTACTACTAAATTTGTGAACCTAGGGTGCCCTTAAAAGGTATTCAATAATGCATTTCCAAATATAAATGTAAAAAGGGATTTCTAATCTAAGTACATGCTTAGAATGACAAATATTAATGAACATAAACCCTAGTATCTAATCAATAGAACTTGTAAAACATATTATTCTATTTCATCAACATGATACAATAAAGAACTGCATACATTTTCCACTTGAATTGAAAATAAATATTAAAAACATCAACACTTCAAAATGTTTCCATGGGGACAAGCATGGTGAGATTACTCTTTTGATAAGGGATATGTAAAAATGCTCTCAAATCTTTCTAATGGATGTACAGATGCAACCACCTTAACAAGGGAGAAAAAATCTACACAAAAATTTATCCCAATTTTTTTTTTGTAGAACCTAGACTTGGAAAAGATGGATTCCTAAAATGACCTGCAACAACCAAAAACCAAAAAGGACCTTGAAATAGAAGATGAATCCCCTATTTATACATTTTTTGAATATAGAACTAAGGGTCATAAATTCCAAAATTATAGAACAAGCCTTCAAGTCTGCCAAGACACTTCCACCTAGAAAATATTCCATGCCACACTTGAGATCTTCATCCACTTAAAAGGAAAGAATCATTGTTATAGATTACTTTACAAGGAATGAAGAAGACTCATAACTACCTAGAGCATATCATTTGATATCTTGGCTAAAAAATTCCTTTCACATGAGCTTAGAAGGAGGGTATTCACTTGAGGAGACAATTTTTTTTTCTTGATGTGAAACTACTTGAAGATCCCCTTGATCACTCACTTGCACAACTAGAGGGATACAATCATTTGAAAATCTAAATAGATTTTGTACTCATGTGCAACTTATTTTTAAATGGTTTCCTATTACTCAAATTCAAATAATGGAAACTTTTAGACAATAAATCTCTTCTTTTTACATGCCACAGAAAAACCATTACCTATAATAATGGCCTAGGATTTGATTAGATTATGACAAAATAAAAAATGATCTACGATCATGTTTAGAAATATTTTCTCTAGAATGGTTCATGGATTTTATTCTATGTTTTGACTCATTACCACATCAATGGAAGAGCCATCAAGTTTAACCTTAACTTGTACACTTTTTATTTCCTCATGTAATTTGAGCCCTTTGAAAATTCTATCTTGGCTCTCACTGTCAGATCTTGATAGGCTAGATCAACAAGTACCATTGAATTTTTATCAAGGGATCAAATACCATTGGTTGATCAATAGGTCCTATCTTGAAATGGCACCACTTGGAAGCTTTATAGGGTCTATACATCATGCTCTACCAACCCCATTAGGTTAATTCACTCTTTCCAAATGGTTGTCCCATGTCTACTCTGGGATTCATTAATTTTTTTTGACTTAATATGCCCTATTGATCAAAAAGTCTATGCTTAACCATGCACAATCAATAGATGGGAACATGCTCGAGCATTATCATACACCACAATCTTGAACTTTTGACTTTGAATTTACACCACATGATCTCTATTGCCTAACAAAATAAACTCCATCAAATCATGATCTGAGGGGTGGGGAGTCATTGAATATTGTATGTTCTTAGTCCCAAGGATGTGCCACTTAGCAACCCCATGGGCCTCCTATTTTCCTTTGACTCTTTAGCTTTGATCACACACTATTCAATCATCCTTATTTATGAAAATGCATGCCATTGAATATGCCTTTATTTGAAAACAAATGGCTACTTCACAAGGTCTAAAAATGATTCTCACACGACCATCTTTGAATATTTGAATCCCAATAGCTAGTCCCTAAATCTTAAAGTTGATGTTTGCATGCCCATCAAAATACGTCCATGAGACCATTATACCTAAAACTTAGAAATAGTTTTTTATGGAATTTACTATTTACTAAATTTTTTTAGTCTTTATCTTTAGCATTTCATGTTTACTTCAGCACTTCCATCTTCAGCTTCTCTTTATCCTTAAAACTTATACTTTGGGTTTTTCTTCAACACAATTATCCTGAAACAATTATTTTAGGTACTCTATTACGATATTTATTTTAGAAAAAATGTCTGAGATAATTTCCCCAAAATATTTGACTTCACACTTTTCCTAAAATAATTAAATCTTTAGCTTTTTATCTTTGTCAAACAATTATTTTGGACATTTTGTCCAAAATAATTTCTTTGAATAAATTGGTCTTCACATGTTTTGCCAAAGGAATTGGATTTTTACAATTTTGGTGAAAGAATTAAGACTAATCTCCTTGTGTCTTCATTAGGATAATTGTTTCAAACATTTTATCTAAAATAATTTCCCCATATAAATTGAACTTAGTCTCCCGAAGAAAGCAATTCTTTCATACTTTTTTCTTGGGAAAAATGTCCAAAAGAAATAGACCTTTGCTCCACAATAACTTTTTATTAAGTACCTTTTTATCCCTTTGAATATACCCTTTGAAATATTTTTCAAGGGCACCTACCCTTCAACCTTTTAGGGCTCTTAGATCTCCTAAAAGTGCCTTTTAGACTTTAGTGTCCTCTAAATCCTCTGAAAGTTCCCTTAGGGAATTTTTCAAGGGTAAAATTCTTAAAGGAAATGACCCTTCAAAAATTTTGCAAAGGAAAAATGACCCTTTGAAAGTGTCCTTCAATAATTTTTTAAGGAAAAAATGCCTGAAGGAAATGATCCTTCTGAAATTTTGTAAAGGAAAAATGACCTTTTGGGATTTCTGAAAGTACCTTTAGATGAAGTAAATAAGTCCTTCAAATTTTTTGGGATTTTTTGTAGGAAAAATGCTTGAAGGGTAAGTTCCCTTCAGACTTCTTACCATGGATAAAAAGTTTGAAATAAATAAGACTTTGTACCTTTTTCAAAAAAAAAAAAAAATATTTCTTTCGGTCCTTTTGTGCAATAAAAATGCCAAAAGGGCAAGTTCCATTCAAAATTTCTACCATAGATAAAAAGTTTGAAACAAATTACCCAAAATAAATGAAATATCCCTTTGGATATTTTGTAAAACACTTAACCCAAAATAGGTAACATATTTGATTCCTTTGGAACTTTTGTAGCAGACAAAATGTTTGATGGGAATAAGCATTTATAATTTTTATTTGAGACAAAAAAGCTTAAAGACCTATTTCCATTAGACATTATGTTTGTGTAAAAGCCTAAAAAATTATAAGGGAAAGACACACTTCACCAGGTGAAGACTAAATAAAATACTTAGCTAATTTTACATGAAATTGACCTTCCAAAGGAACACTTGGAGACAGAGCTTGGGATAATGACTTAAACATTGATATAGACAAGGGCCCAATTGCTCCAGTGCAATTTTGGGCACTAAAAAAATCATTGTAGCTTTGAATTCTACATATAAATTTTTATTTCCTATGATACTCCCCTTATAAAAATTTATTAGCTTCATGATATCCCCATTGGTCTTGTAAATAGTTCCTTAAATTTTAGCTTGAAAGATGCTAGTTGTAGCTTTGAGTAAACCTTAAAAATGGGCTTGATAGATAATAGCCCAAGAGGATTATTTATACCCACCACTCTCATGTCATTTAAAATAGATATGGCCCTTATTTCTTGACTAATAAATTTCTACACTAAATTCCACATTTCTTAATGCTAATCAATCAAGTTATCTCTCTTGGTATCCATGTGACTTTGTGCCCATGTAACATCCTATGCAGTTATTTAGTTAAAAAGGGCCTAGGTTTTTTTCCTTTTATCTTTCCCTAAAAAATTCAGCCTACCTTTTATGTCTTTCATTTTATTATAAAATTGGGACACATCTCCTCATTTAGGCTGAGATTAATCCTTTGCATACCTTGTTGCATTAATAATGTTGTATAACTTCTTTGTTTCACTCTGCACATTATCTAGTAACCTTCTTCTAGTTTGTATATCAATAATATATTTTGTCATGCCTAGTTATTTATGAAATGAAACCATAGATGAGTCTTTGGGGTGGCTTGGTCATCTAGCATACCTAATTTTATGAATAGCCTAGGAGGTGTATCCTATATAACAAAAATGTATGTAGCCATTAGAATTTTAAAATGCACTTATTTCTTTGGCTTAACAAGTTGAGGGTCAATATGACTGACAAATGAATATGTTATAGGAGTATTAAGAAAATCTGCATATAACTTTTAACTGATACATGAACAACCCTTTTAGTAATAGTAGTGGTAGGGGAATCCTTAGTAGGCTAATAAATTGGAAGAACATCCCAAATTATAGGACCTTAGGATGTACTAGGTAAAACTAGAATTGTAGATGCTCGGGACTTATTTTATGAACCTAAAGAATGTAAGGAAATGATGGTTCTTATTGTAGTAATGATAATTGAAGAAGTTACCAAAGAATTAAATACCTGGGTACTCACATTTTGTGAGGAAGAGGTGGGGACATTTGTTTTTATAGTTAATGTTGTTGTAGCTTAAGATGGAGAGATATGTGGTGTAGATGAAAATGATCCATGATATGGGACTTCTTATTTTATTTTTGCCTTATTTTTTGCATCTCCTTACTTATATGGTAATAAATCAATTGTAACTGAGCCAACATTTCCTTATTTAACCTCCTTAGGATCTTCACATACCTTTGTTTCCTTAACTTTAGTTTCTTCCTCTTCATTTTAATCTATTTCCTCATAAATTTTAGACCCCTTAGGTTTTGTGTCTTCTTTAGATAATCATTCTTGTTATTCATCATCATATTGAATTTCAATGGGCTCTTCTTCTTCTAAATACACCCTATCTTATTATTTTTTATTAATTTATATTTGTTCCTCCTCAGGATCCCCCTTAAACTCCTCATATAGAGGGTATCCTTGAAAAAATAATCCTTTAAAACACCTATTTTCTTCTTGTGTGAACTTAGGATACACATGAGGAGTTATAGGCTTCCTTTGATATATATTTATAGTTTGTATAAGAGTAGTAAGGGTGGAACCTAAAGTGGGTAGAATGGAAGATGAAGTAGGAATGGTTATGTCCAATGGTGTAAGTACTGATGATGTTAAAGGAGCTAGTGATAAAGGATCCATAGGAACTTATCATAGGAGATAAGGTAGGATCACTTGTTGTATTGTGGCTAGTAGAAGTAGGGGTGTGAAAGAGATTAGGCTTGTAGCTTTGTTGGGGCCTAGAGTCTTCTCTATTTTAGTTATTATTGGAGGAGAAGTAGAAATAGTTGAATGCATGGGGAAAGCTTAAGAATAAATAGATATATCCTAAGAATTTACTTCCCTAGATAGACATGCCTCTTCATCTTCACCAATTTATTTTTTTGCTCCTATCTAAGAAAGACAACTATGAATTGGTGTAGAGGTCCATTCCTCCATATCTATCCTTTTAGCATCATCCTGTGTGATCGTATGATCATATTAGTTCCTCTAAGATACTATCATCTACATGAAAACAATGATAATTTTAATAATTACATCAACATCATCTTGAGCATTCATTAACATAAAATAATGGCTATATGATTCATGCCCATAAGGATTTTTAACCTTTTTCTCATATTTATTAAAGTGTTCCTTAACATTATTACTAGGATCCCAATATATAAAAGGTGCCATCTTTAGACTATAGTATATTCTATTTTTCCCATAGAGATGAGGTGTTCCTATTTGTATATTTTATTTCACTGATGCTGAGGGGAATTGGGTGCATAACTCCTTATCTAGAACCTCTCAAATAAATGCCCACACTATCTACCAATTGTGAAACAATTTCCTATTTTACCACTTTGTCTATAATAATACACAAAAAAATATAGATGCAATGTTATGGTTTCCTCTATCTTAATTATGGTGCACTCTGGGTAGTACCAATAGTCACCTAATTTATTGAGAGTTCTCTTAATATGATCTAATAACTTGGGCATATTCTAACCATAGATGGCCTGATATATCATGGGTAGAATGTCTTTGTTAACCTCTTAGTCTACCTTCTAAACTTATGTACATGAAGGATGTTAAATTCATCACAGATTATATTTTTGGGGTATTATATGGAAGGCTTCCATGGGTTTTCTAATGATGAATGCATTGTGATAGTGATGGTGTCCACCACATATGACATCATGTAAAAATTTCCATCATGTAGATTATTTAGATTATTAATGTGATATATCAATTTGAAACTGATAATTTCACCTAGAGCAATGATTTTGTTTGAGCTTAGAATGATGTCTAGTATAAATATCCAAATCTCCTAGATGTAAGAAATGTTATGGAAACCATATAGCTAGTTTAGTAGAGCCAAGGTGAGATTTACACCTGGTCTAAAGGATGATACATGGATAGAATAAAATGGGCCTCTAATTATGAAGTTGTTTGGGTTATTAGCCTAGTTATACAATTTTATAGGGTTTGAGTTCACAAGAAACCATGAATTGACCATTTCTTAGCCATAGGTGGTTTTAGGGATAAGAAGTCCATAGTAATTTTCAAAGGAATTACCACAAATGTAATCCACAAGGGTAGTGTTGAGCATGTGGTGAAAGTTTTTCCCTATAATTTTTGCATTTTCAAATAAATTAAAGAGAAAATTAATGAAGGGAATTACCTATGTTTTGTGGCAACATTATTTAGGTTTAGTACCTTGATAAACAAGAGGTCATCTCTTTATCTTTAGGTGAAGAGAGATAGTTTATATTCTACCCTATATGATTTTTCATATTCCACATCATCTTAAAGAGATGAATAATGTTTAAAATTGTGTTGTTGTTCTATTAAATCAAACATTGTGTTTGTATGTTTAGAAATTATTATAATGAAATGTGGTAAAGGAGTGTGAGATGAGGAGGCCATTGAAATTGTGTAATAATTATGTGTTATCTAAAATCTCAAAGTCTTTGATAGATTTTGAAAATTGAGTTCATTATATGCACACATTATCTAGAATTCAATATGATTAAATCTCACTTTCTAGCTAAATAATTACTTTAGATTTGTCTGATCTGTGAATTAAATGCATTTAGTTGCTAATTTTTATGAATCAATAGCAATAATGGATTTTGATCAATTTACTTTTTATTATTTTAATTTTTATTTTAAAATGCCAACTTTAGCATTATTTATCACCATGTGTCTTTTTTTAATTATTCCCAAGTGCCTTGTCATCTTATAATGAAAAACATGCCTTTTGTGTATTCTTGTAGCTAGATTTGTGTCTTTACATTTTTTTGTTTATCTTGAAGATGTGTGGTTATGTATCACTTGTATGTTAATGGCTGAATTATATCTCTTTTTACTTTGATAATTTTAGCCACACACTTCTAAGATGATGACACTCAATGATATCTCAATGATTAACTTATCCAAAGTATGAAAATATTCATTATAAATTATGCAGACCATGTTTTGATGAGATTATGACATGTGGATCAATATAATTACTATGGATAAATCATTTAGACTCAAAATTTATACCTTTTTTAGGTTAGACTATGGGTGCCCAAAATGATAACACGTGGTTGGCTCTCACTACTTCACTAGCCCATATGACTTTGTGACATGTAATTTTACACTTGGGATTCAAGTTAATGGGATGGTAACACATGGATGGATCACATTTCTCCACTAACTTAGATTAATTCATGAATTAAAATTTACTTTTTTAGCCTTGGGTTAATGGGATGATGAAATTTGGATGCCTCTCACTACTCCACTTACCTAGATGACTTTGTGACTTGTACTTTCCTACTTGATCCATAGTTTAATAGGATGATGACATGTGGATGACTCTCACTTATCTACTCCCCTAGATGAATTCATGAATTTTACTTTCCTTCTTGGGACCCAAGTTAATAAGATGATAACACATGTATGGATCTCACTACTTCAAAGAATCAAAAGATTTCAAACTTTACATAAGTACAAGATAACTACAAAAGGGTGAGATAATTCCACTTGGCATGATCTCAATGATCCAAATAGAATAAATACTTGGTTAGTATCTAAATTCCATGTATGAGTGGGATGATGACATGTAATATTATCAAGGGAACCCAAAGATACTCTAGAGATGTCACATAAAAAACTTAGTGTGAACTAGCCTGCATAGGATAAAAAATAAATAAAAACATAACACCATTAGTTTTATTAGTACATTAAATCAAAATACGAGATTTAATAGACATTACAAAGGTAGATAAGCTAATTTAAGGTGATATATAATTCATGAATGATGTCCAAGATTTGATTTTCTCCCTTTTGGAACTTTTGTAATAAAATTAGACTTTAAAAACAACCTTGGGGTTCTCCACACTTTGATCAATATCAGAATTCCTAAGGTTGATATGGATTATGAATAAAAATCTATTCATAATAATGAGTCCCTATTTAAGTTTTGAGAATGGGTTGTGTTCAGGCACAATCAATGAAAATTCAGTGGAGAAATGATTTAGAGTATTTGAGATCCTAGAATCTCAGTTAAATCATCATAAAAAAACTTTAGTCCCAATCAAGAAAAGAAGATGTAGACTACTCAACTAGAAGAGACTATGACCTACTCATGAAACGTATTAACCCTTTTCATTCCTAGGATCTTTGTGTGATTTTTGAAATTTATTTTACCCCTATTATGAAATTTTGACATAGGTATGAATAGACATTGTAGATTTCATTTTGATTCTTGATTTAATAAAAAAAATATAGGGGAATCCTACGAAAAATATTGATTTGCATCCAAGTGTCCATATCTCTAACAAATATATTTGTGATTACCCTCTAAGAATTACTCTACACCCAGTAAGTCATCCATAGCCCCAATAGAGATTACTTGATTCACCCTTCCTCCATAAAATTGCATGATTTTTTTTCTTGGAACACAAATGGAATAAGGGTTGGGAATCATCATTAGATAGGTGTATCTATAATAAAAATTATTTTTATCAATATGTACTTGGTAGTATACATCAATTTTAATGTTTATTATCTCTGAATCAAGTTTTAGCATGTAGCAGTGTAGTTGATCTTTGGAAATGAAAAGTATTTCTAAAATTTACATGAATTTATCAAAGTGAAATCAAAAGGCTGAGTAAACTTATTCAATCTAGGTAGAACTTAATTTTAATCATAACACATACCTCTATTATATAACTTCAAGTACTATTAGAATAAATCTTGGTGGATGTCAATTGTTCTCTTCTTGAGTCATCCCCTTTCTTTTGGTGGGTCTTTCATAATTATAATATAATAAATTGATTGGAATATTTTGTATTTTTAATAAAACTAACTTATAAATTTGTAAGACTAACTATTAAATAAAATGCATAAATATGAAATCAGCTTAATAAAATAGGAAAGATTAATCTAAGAAAGTAGAAATTCTACTTTATAAATTTGGAAACCTAATCTATTATTATTTATAAGTGTGTAGTCATAGTCATTAAAAAACATCTCCAATTTAATCTTCCATGAATAATTCTTCAAAAACTATCCAGTGAATAAAAAAGCGAGTTCATTACTTGGAGTTCCTTTAATTTAAAATGCATTATTACCTAAGATTTCATATATTTTGTATGGAAAAATATATAAGGGAGTGAAATTATTATGCTACACTTTTTATCATATTACTTATCCTATAAAATCATTAGGTTTGATATCCTAATATCCTTAATTTTAGATCTTTTTTCAAACCACTGTTTGATAATGTTTTTATGTTTGTTGAAGATATGTAGTGCTTTAGTTCTTGCATCTTCCATATAGACTATGTCAAGTAGTTTGGAATAGATTATTTCATATTCTACCATATAATCTTACATGAAATGGTACATAAATATTTTAAGAGTGATAGAAAAAACTAGCTATTTTCCATAAACCAACAAGAAAGGTTAAGCCTTGATGGCTTGCTTATGCCTCGTTTTATCTACCCATAGTGCATAATTTAATATCAGATGTCATTTTTAGGTTTATCTTGGGTTTATTTCTTGATGGAATTAATTATATTATTATTATTAGACTCAAATATTATATTACATTGGGGATAATGATTTGATGAAAATTTGATGGTAATTTGAATATTATAGGCTAGCTCAGTAAACTTTGTATATTGAAAGGCTAGAACATTAGCACAGACCAATGAAATTTGAGTGCCAAATCTAGTTGGTATGTTCTCTTCTATAAATTTCATCACTTCATACACTCTATATTTATTTTTGGCTATCACCTCTATCTATTTAGTACAATAATAAATGATTATTAGGACAATTTCATGTCTTAATTAAGAAGTTGGGTTGATCACCCCAATAAAGATGAGCCCCCATTGAGAAAAACAAGATTATTTAATGAATAGTTGTAAAGGCATGATAGTATGTACTTACCATTTAAAAAATACCTAACATTAATGGCATGTCCTAACATGATTATGGATGCATTTAAAAATAGTAGGCCAATGGTAGCCCATTCTTAAGATTTTAGGAGTTATCAAGTTTCCTGAGGGATGTCCACTACCTATTCTATGATGTAAGTTATTCAAGGTGTTTTCAACTTCCTCTTTTGAGACACACCTAAAATAGATTCCTTCATTATTATTATATTATAAAACTCCCTTCTTTATCATGTAATGGGTTTGTTTGAGCCAAATTAATCACCTTTTTTATTTGTTTAGTTCAAGGGGACACATACCTATGAGTAAGTAGTGGATGATGTGGTAATACCTATCACCACTAGATAATTATGTCTCATTGATATACTTAATATGAATGTGTGAACCTATCTCAGTCATGAGATAAATGATTCCTTGGCCTCACACCCTCTTGGCTAGTTTGATTTTGATATCAAACTCCTATAGTTTTGCCATCTAATTTCCTCTTATTTCAACCAATTAGATTTATCTAATCATGATCTTGATGAATGGATCTAGGACAATGGTGTATGTCATATTATTGATAATTTAATGCCTAAAATTATTTATAGCTTTTGATCAGTATATATATCTACTTATATATCCTTGAAGACTTTAACTCTAATATTTCATATTAGTACTCATGAAGGAAATTGGATTTTCATTATCATTTACCTTTTTTGTGAGTCTTATTTCTATAATATGTTATAAATCAAATGAATAAAGGAAAAAATCCTTAGTAAAGTGCAAGTGGATCAAAAATAGATATTAATCAATCGTAGTATTGAAATCCTAAAAATATTTCCTGACTTCTATTGTCTATTCTATTTTATCATCTTGATTTAACATGGAATTCAATGGATTGAAAATATCCAAAAATATACAAATAAATTTCCTCTCAAAGTTTATCTTCCCAAGGAAATAATTCAATTCTTTCTCATTGTTAGTAAGTGTTAACATAGAAATGGTTTGGATTCATTCTAGATCAATGGAAATCCCATATTTTGTAATGACATAGCCTAATAATTTTCCTTCAATAATTCCAAATATGTTATTCTTTGGATTGAGTAATACTCCATATCTCTTGCATATATCTAATGCATTATTTTTATGATCTATATGATTAAATCTATTATTTAAAGTCACTATGAGGTCATCCATGTAGATGGTGATGCACTTGCCAATAGGTCCTTGAAAGGCAAAGTCCATATCTTGCTATAAGGTTTGTATTACATTAATTAGGCCAAAAGGCATCCATTTATATGAAAAAAGTCTCCCACTTGATGTTTAAGGTGGTATTAATTTTATCCTCTACTGATACTAACACTTAATTATAATTCAAAAATCCATATAGGAAGGACATCATCTTATATACATTAAAAATATAGATTACCTCATCTAAGGAGGAAAAAGGATAGTTAATTTTTTTTTATACTTGGTTTGAGTTTTCAAATTAAACACACAACTTTATTTATCCATTATTTTTCTTAACATCCACTAGGTTAGCTACCCAAGTGGAATACCTAATTGGAAAGACAATCTTAGTGTCCAATATCTGAGTGTGAATGATGGGATCTAATATTAGATCTACTAGCCTCTATCATTATTTGAAGTCATTGTGTTTTTTATTTAGTGGGATAATGTGGGTGATTAACTTGGGATCAAAGAATTTTAGGTCTTCATACTTCCAAGCTATCACATATTTATATTCTGTCAATAGATCTTTTGATCTCAACTTATTAGGTTCCTAACAACTCAAACCAATGTTTACATGCTGAGGCTGTTGGTTAGTTCTCAGGTTATCTTTGACAAAGTTATATTTAATTACATTATACTATTTCTAATTTTGATATTATGGATCCATGTCAAAATCTCTCTTTAATGAGTCCATTCCCAAAAGAATGTAGTTCTATTTAACCTATAAGATTCCATATTCCACTAAGTATTTTATATTCATAGGTTTAACATAATTTTCATTTACTATTTGGGATTCAAATGCTCCATAACTATTTATAAATTGTATAATTTGTTAATCATCATCAAATACCTAGAAGTTATCCACATTATCTATAATAGAGGGTCAAAGAACTACCTCTGCAAATAATTTCTACGTCTTATATTCTTGGAGTGGTGCCAAGTTGGAAACTAAAGTTGTTGGTGAATTTGTAGTCTTATTTTATTCTCTTAGAATGGATCTGATGTTGAATGCTTCAAATGAATCGATCAAGTCCCATGATCTATGTTTTTACTTATTCAAGTAAGTTTACACTAATATTTATTTTTGATCTGCTTGACAACCAACTTTAAATCACCAAATGCCCATAATTATTTGACATTGTGTTTCAATGTGAATTGTAATCCTAGGATCACAGCTTCATACTCAATGTAATTATTAGTGTAAGGGAATTATAATCTATATGTAGCTATATATTTCTTTCTATTTAGGTTGATTGAATATATACCAATGCCAAAACCTTATTTGGATCTAGCTCCATTAAAATTAAGATTCTATAACTTTAAACGACCTTAAAATTTTTTTCATGACATTTTATATTTGTGGTGAATGTATATACACCTACATGTGATGATGCAAGGTCATTCTTATCATTATTAGAATTATACTCTATGATTAGGTACTTCATTTTTGGTTCTTAGTCTACTCAGATATGATTAGTTTTTTATTTAGAAGGTAGCCACATGTGTTAGAAGTATATTTACATATACAAATTAAATGTATAACAATAAGTCATAGGCTTTAAGAATGTCAACAATTAGAATATTTATGTATTATTATACATGTGGATCAAATTCAAGATGAATGTATAAATTTGTTAGCTCTTTAATTAATGGCATAGAGGACTTGTCTAGTTATAGGGACACTCTTTTAAATTTATCTAAGGTCAAACCCAATTTATTATATACAATTATTGGCATCACATTTGTTGAGGTACCTAAGTCAACCAAAAAATTATGCACATTCTTAGCAAACATTATGATAACTAATAAAAAATGTGGTAACTTAGGTTTGTCCTTGTAAATAACTACATTTATGTGAGTAGATCTATATTTGTTAGTGGATTATCTTCTAGTGAAGGATTTTAGAAATACTTGTCTTTATTTAGTGTTCCAAGATAGCTTGTGAAGGCTGATATTTTCATCGATCTTATTCACATCTTCAACTATATTGTACCCTGCTTTAATTTATAAATCTATACTTTACAATGTATCATTCCCATTTTGAGGGGGAAGACTATTATTTACCATAGTATCTAGAGGTACTATCACTATTATTTATAGGTGTTGAAGTAGTAGTAGGATGATTATTCCTCAAGCTATATTTATTCCTATATAAATGTTTAAAGGCATGAATTTCATTTATATTATCTTCAGGTTCATTCTCATATTTCATTGGGAATGGAAATTCATATGTTTCAAATACCATACTATGCTAAAAGGACCTAAAGTAATGGAAGAAGATAAATCTAGCTAATTTGAAAAGCTTTATTGTATGTCCATTTATTTATAAAATATTTTAAAGGTAGTGTATAACTCTATGCATCCTAGTTCACCATGTTGTGTTGTGTTATGAACTTGGCACCAATTAGTTAGTGTTGCTTCCAAGATATTTATTTAAGGCATCTTGTTAGGTGGTTATTATTTATTGTTGTTTACAAATCTATTGAATGGCTTATGTATCCTTGATATGAAAAAATCATGATTGGTGTTCTACCCCATGGTGTTTCCCATTCACTTTTGCATCTTAAGAACTCATTACAAAAAAATTTCACCATTCATTGGATAACATCAAATTATACTTTTTTTGAATTAGAAGCAATACCTTATGTAGTAGCAGTATTGACTAGTATCAAAAATTAAATTTTATTTTGATAATTAGATGTAGATAGATTATTATTTAGGAAGCTAAGATACTAGTTAGGTGGAGTATGGGCCAAACACAATTGGTTATATACCTTATTCTAATTTTGAGCCATAATGTTTTGATTGACATTTATAATGGGGTTGAGGGATAAAAAGTTAGGACCAATATTAGGTGGGGACATATCTTGTAATTAGGGATTTAATTGTCTGTCAATATTAATAGCTTTAGTGTAGGCTAAAGGTAGTGTGGTGATCTTAGGTGTTCTATAGATAAAGATGATTTTCATAGAATCCAATGTGTTATTATACATTTAAAGGGTTATTGCATCATTGGGTTTATAATAAGTGTCAACTTTGCTATAATATTTTGGAGTATTGCATTAAAGGATATAATTGGTTCATTAGGTTATATATTTATGCTTATAAAGTATTGGTATATGACACTTGGGCTAGTGACCTATCCAAACTATGCCAAAAAAAGTGTTTTAGCACTGATTCCAAGATGTAATCAAAATTTATAGAATATCAAGGAACCGGTCATAAGTAACATAATGTAAGGTAAAAGGTAATATTATGCATGCCACATATTCATGGTTGTATTTAGTATCCCTAGAGTGGTCTTGAAATCTTTTATGTGTTCTTTAGTAGTCTTTCCTATCGAGGGAATAAGGTAAGGAAGATACTTTTTAGGGTTTCCTAGGGACATCGATGGTAGAGATAGATAACCAATCTAGGGCCATCATATATAGTGGAAGATGAGATCCTATAATTGGGGATAAGGAACATGATCAATGTCTTATTAATATTCCTCTATCTTACTTAACTTTTTTATGGATATCCAAGGTTGGGAATAGTAAAGTAGTATTTGAGGGGCACCTTATTAGTCTTATAGGTATATTGAGTGAAACTCAAGTAACATTTTCAAAGAAATGAAAGGGTGGCCCTCCTTATAGTGCCAAATAAATTACTATTGATGTGATTTTTATGCACACTATAGAACCTTAAGAGGTATCATCTAATGTTTTATGATTGGTGAAAAAATATTCATTCCAAGGAACAAGTTGCAGGGTATTGAGTTTTATAAACAACCTGGTGGTGGAACAATGGTGAGTGAAGCAATTAGTTACCTCAGATGGCTCATCTATGATATGAGTCTATACCTACTTGATATGTATGTATTGATGATGAATCTAACCTAATGTGGGTAGGATCAAAATAAAAATTTAAAAATGAGGAAGTTTAGAGCATAAAATAAGTCTTATGAGTCAAAATAAGGTGATACCCTTTTAAATTAGATCTTGAACTAGGATTTGGATAAGTGGTAAGAGAAAGAACACTTGTTTCAAGTTAATGGTAGCATATATAAAATAAAACATAGTTAAGAGTCCAAGGAAACAAAAATATATTGAAATTTAGTTCACATAATCAAAGGTTGTTACATTTATAATATTATAATTGCACATCTACAAAGGGAGATTATGATTATCATACAAAAAGTAATAAAATATGCTATTGTAAAATATGAATAAATGTACCAAAATAATAATTATATTATTGTCATATAAAATGAAAAAATTTAATAACTTGAGTATGGATAATGACACCCAATCCATAGGTCCATTTTACTTGCTCTCTTGACCCTCTTAATTATGTTTTTACAATTTACTAGTTATCTCTAGCCTTCTAGACTGAAACCTTGCTGACCCAAGATGATATTTATATGAAAAATCCATCCCCCTAGGTCTCCTACCCTTAGGACAACATCACCCAAACTTGGAATAAAACATTGAAACTTAGGGTGTCTTATTTCTATCATTGTTGTCCAAGTTTAAATTTGGCTCAAACGGTCATATTATCCTAGATCCTTATCATAATTCATGTTGGCCTAATACAAATTAATTTAACCTATGATACAAAATGCCATTAAAATTCCATTTAGAAGGGTTGACACTCATTTACAAGAGAGAATAAAGAATACAAGAAAGACTACTTAAGCACTCTTCCCTATTCTCTACATACAACCATCCAATAGTATTTCAATCTTATTTAAACCTTTACACTAGTCCCTAGTAATTCCAAGTATACCTAATTTCACATTTACTTGTTTTTTCATCACGCTATTGCACAAAGAACTTAAATAGGAGAAATACATATAGTATTGGTATGTAGGCAACATGCCCACACATAAGGTGTGAAGTGCATCCATCATATCCTTTACACACTAACCCCTTTTCCATATTTTCTCAAGTTTCATTTAATTGCATTGAAGACACAATCACATGAAGAATTAGCTCTACAATGAGTTCCATCAATAGAAAGGATCTAAAATTTGGTACACAGGCTCACACAAAATCTATGAATAAAACCCAAAAAAATCATATATATATGAGTAGTTTAGATAATAATGAAAAGACTAGGACTACAACACCAAATAATAGGGTGTCCTATTTTTGACAGTCTTATCTAATCAAGAAAATAACTTCATATCTCAATTTATGATAGTGTCTTAGTCCAATTCTGCTAGTATCAGTCTCTATCTTATCCATAATATCCCAAAATAAAATAAGTTATATTTTATCTCACTCATTACTATTTTTAAAAAAGGAAAAAATATAACTTATTTAAATAAATTAGTGGCTTAATTATTGCATATTATTTACTAATTTTATCTACTCAAACCCATTTATTATTTAGTAATTACACATCTAATTTTCCAAAAATAATAAATCACTTGGTGAATCTGACTTTGAATTTCATATAAAAACCCTAGAAACCTTAGGGTAAATTCTTAGCTAATTTTTCCTATAAATTTCTAAATTTTTTCTTGAATATTAAAATCAAAACTTCCTGTCAAATTTTAAAATTTTGTAGTAAATTTTAAAATATTTTATTTCAAACCGTAGTTGCATCAATTAACTCCTAGTAAATTTTTAGTAATTTCCCAATATTTTTTTAAATTTTTAGTTGCATATTAAAATCAAAAAATCACTTCAAATTTGAAAAATTCATAGTATTTTATTTTAAAAAAATTTAAAATCCCTAGTTGCATGTACTACCTCCTATTTTGATTCTTGAGGTATCACCTTACACTTATAATCAAATTACCAAAATGATGCCCATTTACTTACAAACTTTTCTTACATTTCTTGTAAATAATAAGGAAACCATAATGGGCCCTATCATGTACTGAATGATGAAGTCTATCATATGTTAGTATAAATCTTCATCCTTTAAATTTCATGATTATGTTTCATTATATGCATTATATTACAAAATTCATTTCCAAAAGATACACAAAATTTCAAAATTCTTTTTGCATATTCTCTTTTGCTCATAAAAAATAATTACCAACTCCATTTTTCTAAATGCATTAAAATGTTATGTTACATGTCAATAATTTATATGCATTTATCCAAAATTCATGATCTATATCCTTTACTTTATATCACTCATATGGAAAATTTTTCAAGCTTATCATGTTAAACATGTTAGAAATGTTATAATTCATGTCAAAATTTTCTATGCATTCATGCACAAATACATACTCGCTATCCCTTGTTTACTATCTCTCATGTGGAATGTTCTTTATAATCATATTGCTATACAAATTATAACTCCACTTACATGAATTTCATCCCATATACATGGTTTCTACCTAGATGTATATGCCTCTTTGTCTACTCTTGTTTGAATGTCATATTTCATGTAGAGGAAAGAAATCCCTTCTCCTCCTCTCCCTCAAGAGGGTGACAGATAATTTATTTCTAACTAGGTCCATGTTATCAACCATCCAAAACGTTAAGTAGCCTATACTATTATTCATAATGCATATATCAGCCTATAGCTTATTCAAACCATCCTCAACATATGTGTTTACATGTTGAATCAAAAGAAAATAGGGTTTGTAATTGTGAGACTCTAAGGGATAAAATCACTAGTATGAGTAATTTACTCTCAGATTTACACATGAAAAATCATCTATTACATGAAAATATCACAACATTGGGAAATCATATCGTAAGTTAAAATCCTCAAAGGCACCCTAGTATCAATCATGTATATGCACCTTCACCTAGTCAATTAGTTGCAAGCAATGTTACATATCAAAACAATAAATCATAAAAAAGTAACTCTACAACTAGTGATACAAAAATCATTCAAAGATCAAATAAAATTCCAAGTGAGGTACTAAGGGAAATGGTTAAATATAAGTTGATCAAACTACCTCCTCTACATCTAGTGAAAAGATCTAGATATTATTATAAATATCATAGAATACATGGGCATCACACAAATTCATGTTTAGAATAAAACAAAATATACAATAGATAATTGGTAAATAAATCAAGAAATCCAAAATGACATAGTAACATATTCACAAAGGGTAAAATACAAAAATAGTACAAAAGTGGTTACCAAAACATAAATCAAAATAATAAAAGTATTAAAGAGCAAAATTAGAGCAAGGAATAGTACCAAAGGCATAGGTAAATGATGAAAAGGATGAAAATATACCTCTCCAAAATGATGCTCAAATTTGAAAGCAGTATGGTTTTGGTTAGAAATATCTACAATAGTTTGATTATCAAGGTCAAGGGTTGGGCAAGCAGGCTCAAGGCATCACTACCCCTATTCTAGCAGTTGATAATGTTTGTCACCAAGGTTTGGGATTGATTGAACATCCTAAGGAAAATAATTCACAGACATAATTTATAAAAGGAAAATATATAGATACAACAAAATTCAACCCCGACATTCTATTGGTTCAAAATCTAGATGATACTGATGAGTGGAACAACACAAGTTATTATGATTTCCAAGAGACCAACAATGAATCCAAATATTCAAAATAATATTCATAGCCATTCCCTCATTCGTAAAAATCATGCATGATTCCTTTATTTGATACAAGACACCATATTAGGGAGTCTACTATGAGAATCATTGGTTAGTATTATTTATTCTCAGTATTACTTGTACATATTTTCTTAGTCTTAATTATACATAATTTCTTCTGCATTGATTATACATAGTTGAAATGTATCCAAAATATATTTTTTTTGATTAAATTCATCATACATGCTTTACATTTCTACTACTATGCTAGGACTTACATTTGTTATTTCATGTTATTGTATGTCAATTTATCTACATTACCATGATTCACTTAATCTTCTTTTAATGTGTGCAGTGATATCCAAATCATTGATTGCTCCACTCTACACATTTTAGGGGGAATATTACATATAAATTTTTGACACACTTAGATATACACACCCATTGGGGGCATCTTCTACATGACTACACCATCCAAGTTATGCCATTCCTACACTCACTACTTACTAGCTCACTAGAGACTACATTACTAGTTAGTTTACATAAATTACCATATTGACACTCACTAGTATATTGCACTTGTGTATTTATTAGAATTTACCTAGTATTTTACTTCATGTATTGCATACTTTCTATTCTTTATTTGATTAGATAAATGTGATTGTATTTTCTAGTATTTACATGCTTTCCTTCCTTGCTTAGTGTAGCTTGATGTCATTGCATCTCTAATTCTTTTTTATCTCCAATTTATGCCTTAGAACATTTACCAAAGTCCTTTACTTCTATTTATATTTTTGTACCTTTGGATATTTGCCAATGTCCCTTTCTTGTACTCTTCTATGTGCCTATGGCCCTTGTGTTAATCTTGATTATTTCTATGGTATGTGTATGTGGCATTTGAACATGCCTTGTATGTTTGATTTATAGTATGAGTGACATATGCCCATGTCCCTTGATTTTTGTGCCCCTTGGACACCTTTTTATGCTTATTGATTTGTATTATTGTTTCTTGATTGCTTATCCTTATTTACATTGCCATGATCCATATCATGCATTTCCTTACTTCCTTGGATGCCATGATGGACATCATGCTCCATCCATCCTTGATAAAAACTAACAACTAACCCTTTAGATTATATTTCATTACATTTCACATGTTTTTACATTGTTATATCTATCTAGGCATGCCCCTATTGATCTAATAATCTCTCAATACAAATATTGCTATATCTCAAGATATATTGTTAATTATCATTGCTATATCATGTATCTATGCAATATAACACACTTGCAATGCTATCTCTTCTTAGGGTAGTCATTGTAGGGTATTCATTCCTCAAATAAAAAGAGGGGGCAATAGATAGGGGTTTTGTCATAGAGATCAGAGCTCATAGTGGTTGAAATAGTAATTTTTAGAACACTTAGAACATAATCCAGACATCAAACTAAGTAGATAATAAAGAATCTAAAATAGTCATCAGATTTGGACATGGATAATAGTGCCAAAGTTGGACTACATTTCCATATAGTAGGGTGTCCTATTTTTGGTACTCCTATCTAGATGGTAGAAAAATCATTTTTTCTAGAAATAGATAGAAAGGTGAGTTCAGTCATAGGTTTGTCAGTACAACACAGTCTAGATTTAACATGTTTTAGTACATTTTTTGCTCAAAGAATATAGATATAGGGGGTATCATGCATGGAATGATGGATCTCACTTCTAGTTTTATATTAGGCAATTGATATAACTTATAAATCAAAATCCATGTTCTAGACACTAGTTATTGGGGGAAATGCCAACAGTACATTGGTCCTCTTCTTTTTCCGAGTTCACTTTATTTTTCCTAAAACATTATCAATAGTTACGTGCCTTACTCCATCTGTAAGTTGTTGGCATAGTTTTTTTAAGTTTGGATTTCATACCAGCTTAAATTCTTGATTACCTGAGTTCTTGAGATAGCTTCCATATAAGCTTATTACACCAGTTTCAGAGTGGCTTTCATACAAGCCTAGTCTCAATCTTTTGAAATGACCCAAAGTGGCCTAGTTTCTAACATACATTCATATATCCTCACCAACATTGTTATATTATATTACATTTATGGGATTTATGATCTATTTCATATGACATCTATTCCATACTGGTATCACTTCATAGCTTCACTTCATGATGAGATGATGGAGCCAAAGGTCCTACCTTTGTATTTTTGATCCACCTATTCCAAGGGATTAGACACATTCTAAAAATCAGTTAACACATGCATGATTCATTTAATTCACTTAGTAGGTGATGATGGAGCTAAAGTGCCTACCTTTGCATTCTTAAGCCACTTCTAGGGAATTAAGAACTCAACTCCATTCATGATATTAATTTTGGTACAACACACACCTAACACAATCTAGCATCACAATAGGTTTTTTATTGGCTCATGTACCTAATGAGGTGTATTAATTCCTTTATCTTCCTCTCTCTCTCTTACCCAAATTTTTTACATTATTATTTTAGATATAGAATATCTAGTAAGGACTAATTTACTCTATGTTTTTCACTGCAGATTCACACTTCACACCATGCTCTCTCTACACACATCCAACATCACATAGCTTCATGAGTTTCACCTTTACAAGTAAGTTTAGGTATGATTTCTATTTTTCTTTTATCTTATTATTTCTCTTTGTTGCATCACTAGAATAAATGGGGGGGGGAATGTAGTCATATGAAATGCAAAATTTGGTAACTTAAGTCTTGATAATGACACCCAATCCATAGGTCCATTTTTCTTGCTCTCTTGACCTTCTTAGGAATGTTTTCATAGTTTCTTAGTTATCTATAGCCTTCTAGACGAAACCCTTGCTGACCTAGGCTGATCTTTCCATGACAAATTCATCCCCCTAGGTAACCTACCCTTTGGACAATAGTGCCCAAACTTGGACTATAACACTGAAACTTATGGTGTCTTATTCATGGTGCTATTGTCTAAGTGAAAATTTGGCTCAAATAGTCATATTATCATAGATCCTTATCCTAATTCATGTTATCTTAATGTGAATTCATTTAACCCATGATCATTAAATCCCCTATAAAAGGCCATTCAAAGTCCATTTATAAGGGTTGACACTCATTTACAAGAGAGAAGCAAGAATACAAACAAGACAACTCAAGAACTCTTCCCTATTCTTTGCATACAACCATCCAATAGTATTTCAAATTTATTCAAACCTTTACACCAGTCCCTAGTCATTCCAAGTACACCTAGTTTCATATTTACTTGCATTTTCATTACACTATTACACGAAGCACTTTAATGAGAGAGATACATATAGGTTGATCCCTCCTCAAAGTATTGGTATGTAGGTAGTGTGCCCACACATGGGGTGTGAAGTGCATCTAGTGTATCATTTACACACTAACCCTTTTTCCCTATTTGCCCAAGTTCCATTTAATTACATGGAAGACACAATCATATGAATAATCAGATCTACAAAGAGTTTTATAGATAGAGAAGATCTAAAATTTGGTACATAGTCTCACACACATGCTATGAACAAACCCCAAAAAAGTCAAATCTCTATGAGTAGTTTGGATAACAATGGCAAGACCAGGACTATAGTGTTAGAGAATAGGGTGTCTTGTTTTCAATAATCCTATCCAATTAAGAAACAAACTCCAGATCTCAATTTGTGATAGTGTCTCTATCTTATTCTACCAATATCAGAATCTATCTTAGCTATAATATCCTATAATAAGATAAGTTATATTTTTTCTCACTCATTATTATTTTTAGAAAAGGCAAAAATATAACTTGTTTAAAAAAATTAGTGGCTTAGTTATTGCATATTATTTATTGATTTTATATACTCAAAACCATGTAATATTTAGGAATTAAACATCTAATTTATCAAAAATAATAAATCATATACACAACCCAGACATTAAATACCAAAATGATGCAACTTATTTAATAAATCATAAATTTAAAGATGAATGAGATTTGCACATCAAGAAAAATTGTATAACATGTAGGATTTATTATTTATCTAAATAATCAAAATTATCTTCCCTTTATAATTAGGAGGATAGAATTATATATAATATTTGTATGGGGATACCTAATCTCTCAAGGAAATTCTAATATTACATTATGTAACTATAGATTATGTCAAAATTCATGCATGATGTGCATGTATATAGTATAATCATGAACAATAGTCTTCCATCCAAAGAACTCTCAGATAAAAAATTATCCTTTCTAAAAATAAACTCAATTTATAATTTATACATGAAACTATACCCAAAACAAATATAGTATTGATGTGGCACCACTTGAATATGGAACTTGCATACTTGTAGTAGTTTCTTAAGTTGCAATTATAACTAGAGTTACAAATGGAGTGCACACTGTAGTGCTAATTAAAAATGTGTATAGAGTGAAAAATGGTACTCATGGTACCATCATAGTAATCAAAAGTGTTTCATGAGATGTGATAGACATGTAACTAGTTTAAATAGTTATTGTTGTTAGTTCAACAAAAGTGGGGAGTGCGATATAAATTGATCTAATCTAAGTTTGCACTAATGTGTAGCTTGGGACCTGAGGTTGAGTGACTTGGGGAGGTGTTGATAGTTTTTTTTTAGTAATATTTAATTTATTCATTACCTCCATCTATAAGTACAAGGTGTGACTATCTTGGAAATAAATATTGATGGTTTTGAAATCAAGAAGATGTTTCTTGAATAACTATAGTATCTTATCCATGTTTTTTTATGAAACACCATTGTACCATTGACTTACACATATAAAGTGTCAGTTATTATGACCATCCTCTTATAAAAATATATCAACTTCATGATATTTGCATTAGTCTTGTAAATAGTTCCCTCAATTTAAGATGGAAATCTATCAATTACAACTTTGAATAAACCTTCAAAAATTGGTTTAATAAGCAACTTCACGAGAGGATTATTTACACCTTCCACTCTCATGTCATTCGAAATAAATATTTCCATTTATTTTTGACTAAAAAATTTCTACACAAAATTCAACATATCTCAATTCTGATCAAGAAAGTTATTGTTATCACTCATAATTGTACCCTTGCGAGAACATGTGCTTGTTCTCACTTATGTTGAGATAATGGAAACTCTAAAAGGTATGAGACCTTGTATTAGATATAATATTGAGATGAAGGGATGATTAAATTTGTTAAATTCATATAATTATCTCTAAACTCTTTAACTTAGTGCTTTATTGATTAGGAAAAAGGATAGAAGGAACAATGAAAATGGAAATAAAAAGTAAAAATTTAGGTAATTCAAGAATGTTAAGGTCAATTATGCCTATAATTGACACAATTTGGAATATAAATAACATGAAAACATTCACTTCATCTTAATATAATGACTCTTTCTTTAGTATTGCACACAAAGGTCTAGACAAACCTCATACTAACTTGGAAGGAATGAACAATGATTGAATTCACTTCTAGATTAGGTAGAAATAAATTATTAAATGTGATATATTTGTACATAAACATATTAAAATATCATTCACTAATTTATATCAATGAATATTAATAACACACTTCATAAACAACTTAAATATGGAGGAAAATTCAACTCTTTGTTGCTTCAAAGGTGAGGTAGTACAAATTTTTGTAGAATTTAAATAATAAAAAAGCATAATATCCATATAATTATTGAAAAATAAAATTTAATATAGAAATAAATAAGAGATATAGAAGATAATAAGTTCCAGATGAGTCCCTACTAGTCCTAGTTCACTCATGCTTCAACTCGACTATCAACTCAGTCTTGAACTGAACTTTAAAATTAAAAAACACACTTCCCAAATTCTATCATAACACTTTAAGATTATAAACATTATTTCCCTTGAAATATGGTGTGGTAATTATGGATATAATATTTTTTTAGTTGTTGAAAATTCAAAGGTCTCTTGAATGCTTTTATAGTCTTCAATTCTTGAAGAGATCTTCAATTAACTCCTCTTGAACTTGCATCTTGTATTGAAATCATTTTGATATTTAGTTAAATAATTTTTATATTTAACACATATTAAAGTTTTAACTCATTTACCTTTATTTTTATCTTGGATTTTGACTTGATATTCTTGACTTGCAACTTGGATTTTGTCTTCACTTATCTTGACTTGCAACTTACATGCATCTTGACTTTCTAAATT
This sequence comes from Torreya grandis, assembly GCA_037957365.1. Lineage (NCBI taxonomy): Eukaryota > Viridiplantae > Streptophyta > Pinopsida > Cupressales > Taxaceae > Torreya > Torreya grandis. The sequence continues at coordinate 236,943 of JARHVA010002089.1, read as the reverse complement.
TAGCTCAAAGAGGGGCACAGTAGGAGAGAGATTTAATGTTGTAATTATAAGGGTTATTTTGAAAAAAAATAGGACCTCAAATTTTAACCAATAATTTCATTCAACTTCTCCACTTTTTCATGTTTTAAACTCCAATTCTCTAGGGCTAACTGAAGACTTTTGTTGTTGACTTGACCTTTCTTAAATTTATCCAAAAGGGAGTGACATATATTTTAGAATTGTATATATCCTTAGGTAAAGTATATAAATTTAACCAATTTTAAAAATTCACAAAAATTATAACAAACTTCCATGTTACATTTAATGAGATTTCATTCAAGAAAACTCAAAATATGCACTTTTTAGTGTTGACTAGCTTGTACAATTTCATTTTTGAATGCTTGTAGATACAAGTTTTGTAATTTTATTGAGCTTTATGAGAAATAAATAGATTATTATTTTTTATTTAATACCATTAATAAACCATATCAGCATTACAACCATTGTATGTTCTCAATCAATCTCTTAAATCTCTTAAAAATTACATTTTTGGACTATCACTTTTGCTTACTTAAAACCCTGATACCTATACATTTGAATTCATTTTTTTCTCAAAATTTTGATTAATTAACATGTAATAATATATATTATTCCAAATAATATATAAAAAAAAATTATTTTACAATAAGGAACTCAAAAATGCAACTATATCTCTTGAAATTGAGCTATTGGGGTTTAAGAAGGGTTTTAGAGCACTTGTTTGACTTAACGATTGTTCATAAAGTTAAGCCACTATAAAATTAAAAAAATTAATGAAATATTAATGGAATAATTGGAAAAAAATCCAAATAATATTATTTTAACCAACTCTTCTTCACCTTCATGTATTGATCATTTGAAAATTACCTTCACTAGCTTGCAAGTAGTAGCTAGTTAAAGGAATAAAAGAAAATTATATCAAAATTTGGACTTATGACTTATTATTGAGCATGGTTTTATCCTTATAAATGTTTTATGATTTTTTTATACCTTTTTTAATCTTAAATATATGAAATGAGTCTTCTTGAAAACCTACACATAAGCAACTTGACCAATGGTGGAAAAATTATCAACATTCTTGGCAATATTGTTGGGATGTTTGCCTACTAAAAACTCAAGATAGTAGATATATCAATTTGGATATTTATATATTAAAGTATCACCAATATTAAAATTAAAATACCTTGAATAAACTATAACACTTGTGCATAAGCACTTATTGAATTAAAAAGTAGAACAACTACCAATTAAATAATGTGGAAAATAACAATTAAAGGAAAGTGTAAACTACAAATAACAAAACATGTGCATAATATCACTTGGAGTAAAATTAAATATAAAAATAATAATCTAATCCATAATAACCTAATTTAACAACCGAATATAATCCTATACAAAACCATTAACTAGTAGTGCAAAGTAGCTACCCTTCTTCACTAAGCTCATGTGACTAACAAACTTGATGGAAGCCAGGAGAGAATGGAATAGAGGAAATTTTATGTTGATCATGAAATATTTTTACTATTAAAAATCAAACTTATACACTTCATACACTTGGATTAAAACATGAGTAACTTGAAGTGCACACTTGTGTTGATTTTGAATGTGATTAGGCTCTTCTTCATGTTCTGAAATGAACATGATATGTAGTGGATTTTATTTGTTATCCTCCAATTGGGATAGATATATGATAGGAAATACTCTTTTATTAGTATTTATCTCACAAATATTCTATTTATAACCAACCTATACCTCTTCATAAGCTAGCTACTCAAACTAAATAAACTAAGATGGTCTTTACGACATACTTGTAGAATTGGCTTCAAGAGGAAATACATCCTAATTCTCATCTTCCAAGAGTGAACACACGTATGTAAAATAATTTAGATGTTGATAACCTTACTTAATAACATCAAACAAGTAATAATTAAGTGTAATTACCTCTTTTAATGTTATAATTTTAGGACTAACTCTTTTTCACATGTTATCTTGCTTGCCAAAGCTACCCTTTTCTATCTTTACCAGCACATATTCTCATTACATAATAGTGAAACCTGATCCAATTATCTCAAACAAGTATTCAAACTTCATTTCATTAGATTTTAAGTAAATTATATGGTCTTGTGTCTCATCAAATTCCTATTTTCATCAAGGGAGAGGATCATAAATTTGAAGGAAAAAAAGAAATTCAAAACATAAATTTATCTTTTCTTGAGGGTTATCAACTTCTGATTTATTTTGGGAGATTACAACCCTCAATTCATATTCATATTGATTGGATTGAACTGAAACTTCTAAATTTTTGGAATATTCCTCAAGGGGTGTAATATTATCTTTTTCTATGCCAGATTGAAGCTCATTTGACCAACACAACTCTTGATCATCCTCCTTTGAAAATTTTTCCTCTTCACATGCATGTTTTTCTTTTTCCCTCCATATAATAGGTCCTTAAAAAAGGGATATGGTGGGAGGGAAATAAGTTAAATTTGGTGAAATAGGAATATAGGTCATTATTAGATACTATTTAATGGGCTTTGGGATTGAAGAGGCATTAATAAGGTTTTCATTTAATATTTATTTGAAAGAAGGGAAAGAAACTTGTGTTAGGGCTTCATGCCTCAATTCTTCATACTTCTTTTTCCACTCAACAATAAACCTCTCACATTATCATAGGTATGGATAAGGGGATTAATAAACTTAGAAACTTTCTTGGTTTGGCTTCTACAACCTTATCCATTTTTTTAATTTTGGATTGGCATAGGAGGAGGCTATTTCTCAAGAGTAGGCATTACATAATTAGGGGTCTTAGTCTAATAAGGCTTCCAAGATGGAATGGTATTAGGCTCTTTGGGGTGAGTGAGTAAATATTTTGTAGTCGTATGATATTTAATAAGATTAGGAGTCCTAAAATTTGGAATTTTGAAGCGTGTATACTCTCTTGAAGGTTCAAGGGGTTATAGTTCTTCTTATTTCCAACATGGGGTTTCAGACTCAATTATTTATACTATCATGGGTATCTATTATATTAGTTCTATTGTAGCCTCATTGCATCTCTTCAATGAGTCTATATCTTGCTGATGTATATAGATATGATATGCAAGTTATTATTTATGCATATTGTATTCCTCTTCCCTATCACTCTCCATACATTGTCTTTCAAAGTCAAGTCTCATTTCTTACACATTTTTTCAAGATGATTAGAAACATAAGTTGGGGTGGGAGGGGGTAAAATTCATGATAATAATGAAATTATACTAGTTCAGTGCTACTTGAGGTGAAGAAACAAATATTTTTAGATTTATATGAAGGATATGTAGGTACAGAAGCTATATTTTCATAAAATGGATTAATGTGATACATACCAATTAATTCTCTTCAGGTACTTGGAATGATTAAAATAGCTATACATAACTTGGAGTCACTAGATGATGAGTAATTTAATAACACATTTGATACAAATTTATAAAACTAGTACCAAAATTTAGCAATGTTCTATGTTATTATTCCATTGGGCATGCCAAAAACTATTATCACTCAGAAGTGCACCCTTGCAAGAACCTGTGCTTGTTCTCACTTACATTAATAAAATATAAATTATCAAATTTTTAGAAAATTTTATTAGATATAATATCTAGATGAAAGGCTAGTTACATTTGTTACACTCACCTAATTATCTATAAACTCTCTAATTTAGTGCTTTCTTGACTAGGCAAAGGGTAAAAGGAGCAATGTTAAAGCTAAAAATTGAAATGAAAACTAAAAATTCAAGTGATGCAAGAATGTTAATGTTAATTATGTATATAATTGACACACTTTTAAATATAAATAACATTAAAATATTAAATTTATCTTCATATAATGAATATTTCATTATTATTTGACACAAAGCTTTAGACAAATATTCACACTAGCTTAGAAGGAATAAATAATGATTTAATTCACTTCCAAATTAGGTATAAGTTATAATTAGACACTTTATATGACCTAAACGAGTTATTATTTTATAAATATATGTTATATACTTAAACATAAAAATAGTAAAAAAAAATCATTCATTAAGTTATATCAATGAATATTAAGAACACACTTCATGAACAACTTGAAGATGGATGAAAATTTTGCTCTTTATTACTTCAAAGGTGAGGTAGTAAACAAATTTGGTAGAGTTTTAGTAATATAAAATAATAATATCTCCATAATAATTCAAAAATTAATGTAAATATATAAAATAAGAAGAGAGGGAGAATATAGAAATCTCCAAATGAGTCCATGCTAGTCCTAGTTCACCCCTACTTCAAGTCTACCAACTCAACATTGAACTGAAACTTCAAACTTTAAAACACATTTCCTAAATTAAAACATAGAATTTTAAGAGTCTAAACATTATTTACCTTGGAATATGTCATGTAAATTAGGGAGATAATCTTATTTGAGTTTTCAAAACTTCAAAGGTCTCTTGTATGCTTTGAAAGTCTTCAATCTTGAAGAGATCTCCAGTTAAATTCTCTTGAACTTATAGCTTGTATTGATCTCAATTTGATCTTTAGTTAAATCCTTTTTATCTTTAATCCATATTTAAGTTTAAATTTATTTACCTATATTTAAATTTTGGATTTTGACTTGATATTATTGACTTGTAACTCTGAGTTTGCCTTCACTTATCTTGACTTCAACTTGCATGCATCTTGACTTTTTAAATTTAACCCAAAAAAGGAAAAAAAGGAGAGAGATTTCATTTTGACCTTATAAGGGGTATATTTCATGAAAATAGGGTCTAAATTTGTAAATAAGACTTAAACTCAACTTATCCACTTTTTCATGTTTTGAACTCCACCTTTTTAGGGATAACTAAAAACTCTTATTGTTGACTTGTGATTTATTTATTTTTGGAAATTAAATGTTTAATTTATAAATAATAAAAAAGTATGAGTAGATAAAATAAATAAATAATATGTAAAAATTAAGCCATTGATTTATTTAAATATGTTATAATTTTGCCTTTTCTAAAAATAGTAATGAGTGAGAAAAAATATGACTTAGCTTATTATAGGCTATTACGACTGAGATAAAATCTGATTCTAGATGAACAATAATAGGACAATATCATAAACAAATATATGGAGTTCATTTCTTGATTGAACAAGACTACTGAAAATAAGACACCCTATTATTCATTATTGTAGTCTTGGTCTTTCCTCTATTGTCCAAATTACTCTTAGAGGTATGGTTTTTCTAGGTTTTGTTCATAGCATCTGTGTGAGCCTATTTACCAAATTTCAAATCCTTATTGTCAATGAAACTCTTTGTAGATCTAATTCTTTATGTTTTTGCATATTCTATGCAATTGAATGGAACTTTGGAAAATAGGGAAAAGGAGTTAGTGTATAAAGGATAAAATGGACACACTTCACACCCCATGTGTGGGAACACTACCTACTTACCAATACTCTAAGGAGGGATCACGCTATATGTAGTTCTCCCATTGAAGTGCTTAGTGCAATAGTGTGATAAAAATGCAAGTAAATTTAAAACTAGGTGTACCTGTAATGACTAAGGACTGGTGTAGAGGTTTGAATAATATTAAAAGACTATTGGATGGTTGTATGCAGAGAATAAGGAATAATTATTAAATAGTCTTTCTTTTATTCTTGATTCTCTCTTTTAAATGAGTTCCAACCCTTATAAATGGACGTTGAATGGCCTTTTATAGGGGATTTAATGATCATGGATTAAATGAATTCATGTTAGGTTGACATGACTTAGGATAAGGATCTAGTATAATATGACCATTTGAACCAAATTTTCACTTGGACAACAATGTCAAAAATAAGACACCCTAAGTTTTAACATTGTAGTCTAAGTTTGGGTGATGTTGTCAAGAGGATAAGAGACCTGGGGGGATGGATTAATCATGGAAAGATTATCTTGAGTAAGCAAGGGTTTAGTCTAGAAGGTTATAGATTACTATGAAAATATGAAAACATGTGTAAGAGGGTCAAGAGAGAAATAAAAATGGACCTATGGATTGGATGTCATTATCCATACTCAAGTTACCAAATTTTACATTTTATATGACTATGACTTGACCTTTTCTAAATTTAGACAAAAGGGGGGTGACCTATATTTTGGAATTTTATATATCTTAATGAAAATTAAAGACATTAAACCACTTTGAAAACATAAATGACATAAAAACATACTTCAATGTCAAGTTTCATTTAATATAACTCAAAATATGCACTTTTTGTGCTGATTAGCTGACACAATTTCAGTTTTGAATGCTTTTAGGTCTACATTTTACCATTTTATTAAGTTTTATAGTTCATAAATACATATTTATTTTTTAATTATTACCATTAATAAACCTTATAATAATTACAACCATTGTATGTGCTCAAATAAACTATTAAAACCTTTTAAAAATTACCTTTTCAAACTGTCTGTTTTGCTTAATTAAAACCATGATTCCTGTACCTTTGTATTTATTAATTTTTTATTAAAAATTTTAATTGAGTAAAGTGTATTAAGATAATTTATTCCACATAAGATATCACACAATTTTTATTTTGCTACAAGGAACTCAAAAATATAATTATATCTCTTTAAAATGAGTCATTAGGGTTTAACAAGGGTTTTAGAGCACCTATTTGACTTAACAATTGTTCATAAAGTTAAGCCAATATAACTTGAAAAAATGCATAAAATATTGATTTATTATGGGCCCAAAAAACCTCCTAAGTTAATTTTAACTAAATCTTCTTCACCTTACCGATCATTTAAAAATTACCTCCACTAGCTTGCAAGTAGAAGTTAGCTAGATTAATAAAAGAAACCTCTATCAAAATTTAGATTTGTAAGTTGTTCTTGAGCATGGTTTTATCTTGATGAAAATTGTATAATGTTTTTTATACCCTTTTTAATCTTCACTCCATGAATTGAGTCTTATTGAAAACCTTCACATAAGCAACTTTGACAAATGGTGGCAAAATTATCAATAATTATCTCTCTTAGTAGCCACATGAATTTATACCCATGAAACATTTGGCATAGTTATTAAATTTAAAATGGGTGTAAGATATATTTATTTTATATTTACCCAAAAAATTAATATTTCCTTATGTATATTTCATTTTATTATATAATTGGGACACATATCCCCATTTAGGTTGATATTCAACCTTTGCAAATCTTATTGCATAAAGAATGTCATACAACTTCTTTATTTCACTCTAAAATTTATCTACAATATGCCTATTATCTTTAATGGTATTTTATTATAGAAATTTATACCTATATTGGTCATAAATAATAAAAAAATGATTTATTACCCCTCAAATAACATCTATAAAACTATAGGGATCCTCCCTATATTCATATGGATTTGTGGGGTTGAGATTTCTCTTATTGGTTAGAGAGAAAATGTCCTCTCTTTATTCTAGTTACACATTCTCACCTTATAACACCATTTTTTTCCTCTTTATATTTCTTAATGTATTCATTTTTATATCAAAATGGAATCCCACTATTGGATTCTTGGTGATTATTAAATCATGCCTGCCTACTTCTTCTTCTTGAAACCTTTGAATCCATGAGGGGACTTGCACCACATATTTTGATTATAATTTATTTGTGGATGTAGGGATGAAAGAAGGATATTTACCTATAGGACACATTAAAATTTTAACAGGATAAGTTTAAAGAGATATTTTAGGAAATTTTAGGATGGAAGGAATGCATTTCCTCTATCTAGTGACCTTCTTTTGGGCATGTGTATTAATAATATTTGTTTATTATACCATACATTATAAACTAAAATTATGGATGAGTCTATTGGGTGGCTTGGTAAATTGACATACACAATTATATGTATATCATGGGAGGTGTATCTTGTTTAATAAAAAATTAAATGGATACAATAATTTCAAAATTCACTTGTTTCTTTGAGTCGTTAGGTCGAGGTTTAGTCTAACTTAAAAATGAATAAGTTATATGTGTACTAATAAAAAATACATATACTCCATAACTGATGTATGATCAACCTCAATAGTATTTAAATTAGTAGGGGAATACTTATTAGGCTGAAAAAATAGGAGGAAAATTACAAATTATAAGACCTTGGGCTATAGTAGGTAAAACTGGCATTGTGGATGATTGGGAATTATTTTATGGGCTTGAATAATAAAAAGAATGGGTGGTCCCTATTTTAGTAGTGTCAATTTAAAAAGTTACCTAAGAATAAGGGACCTAGGTACTCACATTTTGGGAGGAATATGGGAGTACATTTGATGCAAGTGGTTTACCACTTTCTCCCAATTAGACCTCATTAGGTTTTATTTTAGATATCGATCTCAATAACTTTGTTTTAGGTCTACAATCTTATTTTGAAGGTCTGTCCATTACATCAATCATCCTTATTGGTATATGTATTCAATACCCATATATGTATGTGTTATAGTCTTATAATAATCAACTATGTATTTACTCATAAGTGTAGGGATACTTTCAATGTATTTAGTTGTTATTCCAACTATTGATCATATCTCTACTTTTATCACTTATTGAATTTTCTTCCTCACACCCTAAACAAGGCTATTAGTCTTGACTGGGATTTTATACTCTCTTAATATTTTTTGGATATAACCAAGACTCATAATGACTCAAAAATTCTTTATATGTTTTTTGTATAATAATTCATCCCAATACATACATTCATAACTCCTCCCTTTTATACAACAAGTTCAAAACATGAAACTGAGGTTGTAGGATTAATTCACTATGTCTGTCTACACATAGTCCCTTATGAATATTTTTGTAAGAATATTTAAGGTTTTAAACCTTTTTAATCCTCTTTAAGACACTTTATTCCCTCTATCTACCAATCATCAAGGTTTTTGGATCAATATTCTGAGAGATAAATGAATTTCCAACCTCAAAACCTTATTTTGCTTGATAACCTACATGTCTATTTAACACAAACAAATATTTATTAGTTGAAAAAGTACTTAAATGACTAAAAAAATATTTATCCTACTTATATGATCATATATTAGGTTTAAATTTTTTTTATAATAATTGGAATATTACTCTAAGAATTATGTAAGTTTCCAGTGTTAAACCTCTATATTTTCTTTCATTTTGTAGGTCCAGTATACACAATTAGATATATAGAACATTTAAAATATATTTAAGGTATAAAACCTACTATATAATGTAAAATATGTCCTAAGATAACTTATGACCAAGTTATATATCTTTCCACTAGAACATTAAAAAAAATATGGCTCTTTTTATGTTAAAAACCCTATTCTAGGGTTTGGACCTAAATCTTATAGTTTAGAGGAGAAAAAATAATTGAAATGATAATAAAATGATTAAAATGGATAAAATATATCATATTATAATATTTATTACCTCTAAAATTCCTAATTTAAGTCCATGCATAAAAAATAATAGAACTTTCACCTTTTCTTAGTCTACAACTACATAGAATTTTATGTTTTCTGAACTTAGACATACAAATGAGAACTTCCACATAAAAAAAATTCAATATAAAATAAGTAACACATGAATATTAATTCATAAAATATAATAACACATTTATATATTAATAAAATATTTGTTTTATTCATATATTCTCCGTAATGCATCAACACAAACTTGCAATCCTTTAAAAACTCTTAATTAAACTTTGTATCCATGTTTTATACACTCTTGTGCTCCTTTCCTTGTGGCAAAAATCCTTATCACTGGTAATAAATAGTATAAACTTAGTTTAATCTTGATTTATCCCACAAAATATCTCAACAATCATACTCAACTTAGAACATGCTAAGTTTCGCTCTCTTCCTATGTAGTAAATACTTCTAGAGCACACTAAGGATATAATTAATTTTACATGAAGGTGGAAATATGTTTACAACATGATAATAGACCTTTGGGAATATGAAAAAAAAGGTTCAATATTTTAATAATTGAACATAACCCATATAAAGCTTACTAAACAATTCAAATTTTCAAACTACTCATTTTGGTGAGAAAATGAGTTTTGCATCTTAGGACCTTGGATGGACAAATTGAAGCTATTTATCAACTTATAAGGACTCGTAAGATATAATTTCTCATTAAAATCAATATTATACTAGTAAATATAAAAATATATATCTTTTTGAATGATTTCCTCATCACGATCCTCATGTGGGAATAATATAAACTCTTGTTCACATAAGGCTTATTTCTTCTCTTCTAGTTATTTCTCTTATTTTTTGATCCTTTTCCTTTGCTCATCTTTTGATTCTTCTTATTTTTTACCTCATCATCTTCCTTGTGCTTATCAATACATAACTACAAATACTCATCTTGTTAAAAGTATCCTTGCATGAATGTAGTATAGTATTTTTATTCAATATTTAACTCCTCTAACTTGATCAAATCTCCAAGATCATAAAGAAATCTTGTGTTTACCATGTGTAAAAAATAAAATGGATTAATATAAAATTCATATCTTAAAAAAATACCTTTCATGATCTCCTATGATATATATGATTGTTCTTATTTGCATAATATCCATTTCTGGATCAAGTAATCTATCCATAGGATCTTATCCATACTGATTGGATGCTCATAAGTCTCATTCCAATCCTTATTGAAATAATAAAATAATCCTCTTACATGCCTCAAAATAGATTCAATGATTAATTTATATTACTATGCTTCCTCCATGGTTTATCTAGGTATTCTCATGAAGATATATTGATTTTTCATATTTATTCTTCTCATAAATGCTCTTCTCATTTTGAATTACCATTTTCCTTCTTATTTTAGGTTCATGGTGGCTTACACTTGTGAATTATTTGTTCCTCTTGAAATATTATATTCTTGACTAAATAAAATTTAGAATTACATATATAACTCTTTGATTTTTTTTACTTAAATCACCTTTTTATAGTCTTTATATTTAACCTATGTTACTTGGTTCTTCACTCTTTATCATATATAATTATGATTGGATATATCCATTTGGGTTTGAATTGATTTTATCCTCCTCCAAGATTTATTCCTCTTTCATGTTGCCTTCTTCATGAGGAATGTGCTTATCCTTATCCTTATCCTACTTTACTATGGTCTCTTGAATTCTATCTTTCTCCTTCTTGATATGTTCATGGATTATCTCTTACATCAGGATTGTTATACATGCCTAGTCAAATTATTTAGTACTTACTAATATATGTTATTGAGATTAAATGGTCTGTATAAGAATATTATGATCCTTCTCATATATTCCTTTAAGGATCTCATAACCATTTTCATACTCTTTATTTCTTGATTTCTTCTCACATGTCATCCACAATATTATTGGAACTCTCTCCACCTTCTTAGGTTCTTCATAATTGCCTCTATCAAGTTCTCTTAGTCTACCTTGATATGGTGACCTCTTATTGTCCCTTGTTTATTCTATTATACCCTTTTGTTATTTAGGCCTTGATACTATTTTACCATTTTATACCTTTCCTCTTATGCTTATTTGGAGTTTCTATTAATTATAATGTCTTTTGACATCGCTATTATTTTCCTTTTCCATGTTCTCAACTATCCACACTTTGCCTTTCATTTTATTGTGTGGTTTTATACTTGATTTGTTAAAGACTTTGGGTTGATCCCTATTTATATATTCACTTATCTTTCCTTGGATATAAGTTTGGTAATCTTGTTTCCTAATTATTACTTTCTTTAGAACCTAATTACTTTGTTTTGAAGATCTTCTTCATGTTATTCACTTTGCTTGATTGCCTTATTATCTTTGTTCAAATTAAAATCAGAAGTTTGATTTTTTTCTATCCTTATCATGAGTAACTCATGTAACTCTTTATTTTATTTCATCTTGAGATAATTTATTTTTCCTTGACCTCATTATTGAATCTTTATTTTTAGGTAATAAGAGACTATTTTCTTCTCTTGAGTCTTTATAAAGGTCTAATTCTGATTTTACTCCTTGTCTAAGTCCTTCTTAACCTATGTTTCCCTTTGGAATAAAAATTAATGTTAATACCTCATCTTTTATCTCTCCCTTTTAACTACAGAACATTGTTGGTGTACATTATTAATTCTCCATGTTAGCGACCTATGATTTAGGGTTCATTGGTATCTTGTTATCTTTGTTTCTCTTAGGTTTTGAGAACTCAAATTGAATACTCTCCTTGGAATATTGCATATCTAAAATCAAACACTCAAATAAATTATTAGAATAAAACTTTTGAAACCATCTTATCTTATTTGTGATTTGTTGCATAGGCATGTTCCTTTCAAACACTTCTTTATTGTATATCTCTTCTCTTTCAACTGAGATTACTTATAAAGCATCATATAATTATTCATCCCCTTAAAAATATTCATTTCCATCCTAGAATGTTTCAACTTCAACATCATCTATAATATTTTCTTGAGTGTCATACCATACCTCTTTTTCATCTTGTTTATCTTCAACTAGGATAACCTCTTGTAATTCCTCATTGAATTTTTATTATAACATTGTTATCATATGTTTCATTCCTATATATTATTTTTTCCTCTTTATTATTTCCATGATTTTATTGAGTGGACACTTGATCACCTTCTTGATATATATCCCTTACTCTAATACATCACATTATTCTATACATTGTTTCAAGTGAGCTACTACTTGCTTCATGTCATTGATATCCTTCTACATGTTCATACATTTTCTTATCTCACTTTTTTACTTTCTTAGAATCTTCTTGATTATCACTCCCTTCATTTTTTTATTATTTGGTTTATCTCTTTACATGTCTTGATATTTATTCAATCCTATAAATATCTTCTTGGTATAATATACTTCACAAATAAGATGCAAAATAGTTAAACACATATACTTATATGTGCATTATTTATTATTTAAGCCTTAATGTGATATCTTATTAAATTCCTAAAGCCTAAATGGGTTATAAGACTCATTTCTTGTCCTATCCTGTTATTTATTTCTCAAGTCTCAGTTAGGCTATTATAACTACTTAAACTTTTCTTTGTTTCTCAATCTCATTCAAACTTGTCAACATTTTTCACTCTTACTTTATCACACTTTAAATAAATTTTCCTGTGTTATTATACCAAAATTTTAAAGTGTCCTACCAATTTATTCCAATTATACCTCATTAGGTTTTCTTTTATATCTCAACCCAAATAAATCTCTTGTAAGTCTACAATCTTCCTTATTGGTATAGGTCTTCAATACCCATATAGGTCAGTGTTATAGTATGAAACTAATAAATTATGGATTTAATCATAATTTTACATATAATTTAAATTTCTTTGGATGTTATTATAACTATTGATCATATCTCTATTTCTCTCTCTTATTGATTTTTCATCATACCCTAAACATGGCTATTAGGCTTCACTAGGATTTTCTAATCTCTTAATAGTGTTTTAATGTAATGAATAATAATATAATTAATAAAAAATTATCTATATTTTTTTTATATAAAAATTAATCCCAATACATACATTCATAACTCTTGACTTTTATACATTAGGTTCAAAACATGAAACCGAGCTTTTAGGTCTAATTCACTAGTTCTCTCTACACATAGTCGCTTATAAATATTATTATAATATTATTTAAGGTTTTAAAAAAAATTAATCATAATTAATAAACTTAATTACCTATACATACCAATCCTCAAGGGTTTTGGATCAATAGTCTAAGAGATAAGTGAATTTCCAACCTCAAAACCTTGTTTTGCTTGATAACCTACATGTCTATTTAACACAGTCAACTATTCATTATTTAAAATAGTATTTAAATTATTTAAAACATTTATATCCTATTTATATGATACTATATCATGTTTATGAAAATTTTAATAAGATTTGGAATATTACTCAATGAATTATGTAAGTTTCTTTCATTAAACCCATATATTTTCTTTCATTTTGTAGGTCTGGTACACACAATTAGCTATATAGAAAATTTGAAGGATATTTAAGGTATAAAAATTATTTTATCATTTAAAATATGTATTTATATAAATTATTACCAAGTTATATATCTTTCCACTATATCATTACAAAAATTATGGCTCTTTTAATGTTAAAAAAACCTATTATAGGGTTTGGACCTAAATCTTAGACCCAAGAGGGAAAAAAATGTTTGAAAGGAAAAAAATACACTTGATAAAATGATGAAAAATTAAAAATATATATTATTATATTATTTATTACCTCTAAAATGCTTAATTTGACTCCATGTATCACAAATCATATAACTTTCACATTTTCTCAGTTTGTAACTACACATAATTTTATGTTTTCTGAACTCAATCATATAAATGAGAAATTACACATAATAAAAATTAAATATGAACTCAATAAAACATGAATATAACTTAATAAAATATAATAACACATTTAAAGCTCAAAAAACACTTTATTTTATTCATATATTATCCATAATACATCAATACATACCTACAATCCTTCACCAACTATTAATTAAACTTTTTGTCCATGTTTTAAGCACTTTTGTGATCCTTTAATTATGGTATGAATCCTTATCACTGGTAAAAACTATTATAAACTCATTTTAACATGATTTAGCTCACAAAATCTCTCAACAATCATACTCAACTTAGAACATGCTAATTTTAACTCTCTTGTTATGTAGTATATACTTATAGAGCATCCTTAGGATATAATTACATTTACATGGAGGTGGATATATGCTTAAAACATGATAATATACATTTGTGACTATGAAAAAAAGGTTCAAGTTTTATATAATTTATCACAACCCATATAGACCTTACTAAATAATTCAAATTTTGAACTTAACAGGGGTAAAAATATATTAAAAAACGAAAAGGCCAAAATTACAACTCATTCTCCTGGTTCACCAACTGAACCAACTCCTGAAACATACTAGCCGAAAACATACCTGGGTCAGTAATACTCCACATAGAACCATTCTCCGACGCCCATTTGGCAAGGCGATCCGCAACACCATTCCATTCACGTGGAATATGTTTGAAAACAATAGAATTCAAAGAGGTACTTAAATGCCGGATCTGAAGAATAATAAGATTCAGATGCCAATCTATTATACCGGCATTACCGTTATTAAGCAAATTAATCACCACTTGCGAATCCGATTCGCAGATGATATTGTAACAACCCTGTTGACAGCAGAACTTCAAGGCCTCCAGAATCGCCATGGCTTCCATGAGATTGTTTGTGTGGCAGCCTTTGTAAATCGAGAAAAGAAATTGTATGCAACCGAGACTATCCCGAGCAATTCCCCCAATTCCGGCCTCTCCTGGGTTCCCCCGTGAGGAGCCATCCGTATTAACTTTGATACAGCCAGGCTCAGGGCGGGTCCAGCGTCCTTTTCTATTAACCGGGTGCATCTTAACTTTCTGCCCATGCTGCGCACCACAGCCCAGCGCCGAGTCATTTCCAGGTTGAAGACTCAAACCCAGCCGCTTAAGTTGACCGTCCACCTCATCATTCCAGTCAGCGCCCTCCACACACTTGGCACGCAAAGTTTCCTGCAGCGAATTGAGAATTTTAGACCAAAGCTGACGCCATTCCAGGCGCTCCCCCCTGAAGACTCTTCTATTGCGCTCAAGCCACAAATTCCATAATATGAAGGAAGGGCCCACGGTCCAAGCACTCTGCAGCAGGGAGTTCCTAGCAGGCGCAGTACCCAGTCGACTCCAGAATTCACTCAAAGAATGAGCATGACAGCAGGGGGCGCCCCAGGCCGCCCACCACAAATGCCAGAACTGAGTAGCAAAGGGGCATTGGAAGAATAAATGCGCCCCTGTCTCCTCACTGTTGTGGCACAAAACGCAGACCGAAGGCCCCTGAAAGCCACGTTTACATAAGTTATCCCAGGTCAGGCACTTGTTGTGAGTAAGAGTCCACAGAAAAAAATTACATTTGGGCCAAGAAATCTGGTTCCAAACTTTTTTCCCCCAAAAGAACTGATTACGATTGACCGCTTGCTTAATCAAAAGCGCATATCCAGACGAGACCGAATACTGGCCAGTTGTATCTCCCCCCCAGGCAAGAACATCTCTACCCTGAAGATAATTGCATTCTCTAGATTGAAGTATGTGGCTTAACTCACTTCTAGTCTCAGCAGATCCTCCCGGAGGCCAATCCGAAGAGTTTTTCCACCTATATCCAATAGCCATGCCCAAGCTGACAGCTTCCTTATAATGCATCACAGTATCCCAACCAGCTGAAATAAAGATATCAGCAATAGGCTATAACTGAGGATGAGAAACTAACAGGGGCGGTTCCCCATTCCAAGAGTCTTCCCAGAACAGAGCTTCAGTCCCACTATTGCACACCCAGAAAAGACTCTGCTTCACCAGCTGCGCTCCCACCTTAAGAGTGCTCCACACCATCGACCCTCTACCAGCAAGAGGAAGTCTAGCCATGTCATGAGGCGCAGTGCCTGGGAAGTATTTAGCAGTCAGAATTTTGGCCCACAGGGCAGAATGGTTAGAACACCACCTCCAGTATAACTTAGCAGCCAAGGCTTGGCTGCCTAAGATAGCTGAACGTAGTCCCAGGCCCCCTCCCTGCTTTGGTCTACAAACCATGTCCCAATTGACGAGACTCCATTTAGTGTTTTGAAGATTCCCGCTCCAAAGAAATCTCCGAGAGAGGGCATCATATTCTTTAAGGAAGTATACAGGGGCGGTTTGAATCATGCACCGATAAATGGGCAGCGCCTGAATAACAGATTGCAAAAGAATAACACGACCAGCAGTGGAGAGCCATCTATGGGTCCAATGGCTGATTTTCCGTCTTAACTTGTCCAACACATTCTGCCAAAAAAGCCTGGGCTGCCGCCCCACAACAATGGGAATGCCCAAATAAACAACAGGAAGAGCTTGAATTTGGAATTGAAGAATGGCAGCGATTCTTCTCTGGATAGAATCAGGCGTGTTGAAGAAAAAAATGGAGGACTTGTGCTCATTGATCTTTTGTCCTGAAGCCTCCAAATAGTTGTCGAGGGTGAGACGGAAAGCAACAGCTTCACGGATCCGAGCTTTACCAGCTAAAATAGTATCATCGACAAATTGTAGATGAGTCAAGGTAGTAATGCCATTTCCCCAATTCCAGCCCTGAAGGGTACTCTGAGCAACCTGAAACTTGAGAAGCCGTCCAAGCCCCTCAGCCATAATGATAAACAAGTATGGTGAGAGCGGGTCTCCTTGACGAAGACCTCTCGAGGCCCCAAAAAGTTCCGTAGGGGCTCCATTAATAAGAACCGAAAAGGAGGGCGTCGTGATACAACTGAACACCCAGCTGATCCAATCCTGATTGAACCCAAAAGCTAATAAAACTTTGCTCAAAAATCTCCAGCTGACTCTGTCGTAGGCCTTGGCAAGGTCAAGCTTAATAAACATAGATTTCTCTTGAGAAGTACTCATAGAATGGATTGCTTCAGCCGCAATCACCACTCCATCCAAGATTTGCTTACCAGCAACAAAACCCCCTTGCTCCTCCGAAATAAGGTGAGGGAGGAAACCTTTCAGTCTTTGAGCAATGATTTTGGAGATGATTTTATAAATAACATTACAAAGCGCAATTGGCCTATACATCTCCAGCTTATTAGCCTGTTCCTTCTTAGGAATAAGAGCCAAGAACGTGGCATTCAAAGCTCTAAGCATTTCTCTGCTGGAATACGATTCCTGTATCACCTGCATTAAGTCTTGATTTATAATTCCCCAAAAATCTTGAAAGAATTCAGCCGGGAATCCGTCAGGACCGGGGGCTTTACCTCTCTTCATGCTAAAAACAACCTCTTCCACTTCTGGCAAAGCAATTGGCTTCATAAGGCGTTCATTCATTTCCTCATTCACCAAAGAAGGAATGCAAACCAAAACAGCATTTTCAGCCCCTTCATCTGGTATAGGATCACTAGCAAACAGTGCCGAAAAATATCGAACAGCTTCTTTGCTAATAGCTTGGGAAGAGGTTAAGCAACATCCATCCTGAGAAACAAGAGAAGTAATAAAGTTTCCATTGCGTCGGGCCTGCACAGACTTATGGAAGAAAGCCGTGTTCTTGTCTCCCTCTTGAAGCCAATCATTGCGAGCCTTCTGCTTCCAGTAGATCTCCTCCCTAAGCTCCCACTCCGCTAAGGTGTTGGCAGCAGTAGCTTCTTCCAGACGAAGCTCCTCCGTGAATCCACATTCTCTTATCTGCCTGGTTATCTTATCAAGCTGCTCTTGTGCCGTCTTTTTCTTACATTGTAGGTTCCCAAAACTACTTCTATTCCATTCCTGCAATTTCCTTTTAACATACTGGAGCTTTTTAAGAAATGAATACATGGCAGTACCATACGCAGGCCCTCCCTGTCTCCACCACTGCGCCATGAGATCATGAAGGGATGTATCTCTAAGCCACATCATCTGAAACTTGAAAGGAGGCTTTTTGGGCCTATCAATACAGCCTATGGCCAGCTTGATAGGCCAATGATCGGAGCCTCTCCAGTCCAAAATTTCGGAATTGATAGAAAAAGCACTAGATTGCCAAAAACAAGAAACTAGAAATCTATCAAGACGTTCGGCAATGGCAGCGTTACCTGTTCTTCTGTTGCTCCATGTGTACTTCCCGTTTAAGGGTCTAACATCGGATAAGCGCAACGCTTCCACATTGTGGCGAAGGCAGTCAGCAGAGGGACCCAGCCGATTCAAGCCGCCTCTTTTTTCCTCAAGACTCATAACCGCATTGAAGTCTCCAGCAACTATCCACGGCATGAAAGGGTGAAGAAGACGAATATAACGAATGTGCTCCCACAGCTGCACTTGGCCAGCAATATCAACAGGGGCGTATACATTGGTAATAAGAAATCTTTCCCCAGTGTCAAGAGAAGAAGCCAACACAGTTAAGGCAGACAAGTTGCATATCCAATGAATAGGTAGAATTTTCCTTGGATTCCAACCCACAGCTAGACCTCCTGCACTACCGCAAGCACCTATACATTGCCACTGCCCGCTAGGCCAGACATTTAACATACAAGCTGAAAAAGCATCAACCGACAATTTAGTCTCCTGAATACAGAGGATATCCGGAGAATTGTCCCAAACCAAATTACGCAGAGCCTTTTGTCTAGGGGAGCTATGCAATCCCCTTACATTCCATGACAGAACTATCATTGGGTGGGTTGAGGGAAGTGCTCATCCATAGTTTTGACCACTCTAGTTTCCACTAGCAATTCACCAGTAAGTTTCAATCTATCTTGATCCTTTCTTCTTCCAGCTTTGGAAGGAGCAGCCGAGTTGGCTTTCTTGAATTGTTTTTGCATAAGCCCAAGAGTACTGCTGGCTCCTTTTCCTTTTTTACCGGCTTCCCCTTCTTTGGCCAACTCCGCCCAGCTCACTTCCTTCTCACGCTGCTCATACTGAGCCTCAGATGGACCTCCCTCCTGTTGCAGAGAGCAATCAAAAGGCGCTTGTCCCTGCCCAATAAGAGTTCCATTGACTTCAGAGGCCTGTCTAGGTTGCACCATCTCATCCCCCTGTTCCTCCATCGGGATGCCATCTTCAATGACCATACAATATAGAGCTTCGAATCTATTAAACCCCAGGTCTACTTGTCTCTCAGTATTGCCACGCCTTGGTCCCCGACCTCTTGCTCTCTTTTTGACTGTCGTGAAACCATCCGTTCCTACTTGAAATTGATCACCAGATCCTTGCGCCAAACTTGGATAAATAGCATTTTTCCCTTTATCTAATTGATCAGGTAAAGATTTGGTGTTTTCAACCAAACTTCTGCGCCCATTTCCTTTCCCAGATTCAGCTGTAAAATTCATTCCAGAATTTATCCCAGTGTCATTGGTTTTTACCACCAAAGGGCATTGCCGATGGAGGTGTCCATAGACATGGCATAATCGGCACCTGAAGGGGATGGATTCGTAGTCAAGCTGCTGTATCCAAGACAAAGATCCCAAGAAAATTTCTACCGAGTCTGGAAGCGGATTGTTTAAGTCCATGTCCACACAAATTCTTGCATATGAAATAATCTTCTTGTCAAGTGACTGGTGTGCAATAGCTGTTGGCTTACCCAGCATTGCCCCAATTTGTCTGAGGATATCTTCCCGCCAAAATTCCAGCGGAAGTCGCGGAAGACGGACCCAAACTGGGACACAGGCTGGAAGTTCATCAGCTGAGTTGAAACCCATGTGCCATGGTTTAAGAAACAGGCCCACTCTTTCATAAAAATAGGGCCCTCCTTCAAAAATGCGATTTCTATCAGAGACAGAGGAAAAACTTACCAGAAAATATCCATTTCCAGCCAACATGAGGTCAAAGTCTCCTTCAATGACCCAGGAGCGGCGAATCCAGGATTCTAATGCTGACACAGGGATTCTAATACCCAGAAACTTGCAGATTAGGGTGTGTGCAGACAAATATTCCACATCTTCATGGATTGCTTCCTGTGGGATGACCAAAACAGGACGGTCTTGAGTCCTCAAGAGGCATCCGTTGACTTTGGTTAGCCGCGAGCGCTCGCTGTTATAGAAGTGTTCCTGGCCATGAAAGTTTGCCCCAGGGGTCTCCGCCACTTGCCTGGGGCCTGTCAACGGGCCTGCTGTTCCTCCTTCGCGCGCAGACATCTCTCCCTCTCTCCGATAATATATTGAGCACTATTAAATAATTCAAATTTTCAAACTACTAATTTTGGTCAAAAAATGAGTTTTTCCTCCTAAAGACCTATGATGGAAAAACTAAAGCTCTCTATAGATATATAAGGACTCATAATACCTATTAATCAATTATTAACATCAATATTATACTATTATATACATATATATCTCTTTGGAATGATGATCCTACATCATACTCCTTAGGTTGGAATAATTTGAACTCTTGTTCACATAAGGCTTCTTTATTTTCTTCCAGTTCTTTCTCTTGTTATTTGATCCTTTTCCTCTGATGATCTAATAATTATTATTATTATTTTATTATTTTCTTTGTGATTTTAAATAAATAACTACAACTTTTCATCTTATTTAAAGTCTCTTTACATGACTGTAGTATACAATTTTTCTATAACATTTATCTCCTCTAACTGGATCAAAACTCCAAGAACATAAATAACTCTTGTGTTTAACATGTGTACCAATTTAAATGGACTAAAATCAAATTCATATCTCAAAAAATTAATTTTCATGGTCTCCTATGGTATAGATGATTTTCATTCTTGACATAATATCCTTTTTTGGATTAAGTAATCTATCCATGGGCTTTTATCCATACTGATTGGATGCCCATAATTCTCATTCTAATCCTTATTGCAATAATCAATTAATCCTCTTACTTGCCTCAAAATAACTTCAATGATTAATTGACATTATGCTATGCTTCCTCCTTCATTTAAATTGGTCTTCTCATGAAGATATATTGATTATTCATATTGAGTCTTCTCATAGATTTTCTTTTTATTTACAATTACTATTTTCCTTAGTTTATATTCATGGTTTCTTTCCACTTCATTTTGGATTCTTTTTTCCTCTTGAAATTTTATCTTCTTGACTAAATAAAATTCAAAATTACATATGGAAATCTTACTTTGTTTTTATTTACTTAACTCATATTTTTTTCATCTTTCTCCTTGACATGTCTTCCTTGGTTATTCACTCTTTATCATATCTAATTATTATTGGATTTCATCTCTATTTGGGTTTGAATTAATGTTATTATCCTAAAAAATTTATTCCTCTTTCATGTTGTCTTCTTCAGGAGGAATGTGCTCATCCTTCTATTTATCTTAATCTACCATGTTCTCTTGAATTCTACATTTATAATTCTTCATATGTTCATGGAGTATCTCTTGCAACTACATTGCTATACTTGCACAATCAACTTATTTATTACATACCAATATATGTTCTTGAGATTCAGTGGTCTCTCTCATAATCTTATGATCCTTCTCATCTCTTCCTTTAAGGAACTCACAACCATTTTCATTCTCTTTATTTCTTGAGTGCTCATCAAGTGTCCTAAAAAATATTCTTAAAACTCTCTCCACCTTTTTAGGCTCTTCATAATTACCTCTATTAATTTCTCTTAGTCTACCTTGCTATGGTGACCTCCTCTTGTTACTTATTTATTTTTTTATACCCTTTTTCTCTTTAAGCCTTGATATTTTTTTTACCATGTTCTACCTTTCCTATTATGTTTATTTGAAGTGTCTCTACATTACAATGTATTTTGACATCACTCTTATTTGCCTTTTCCATGCTCTTGACTATCCACACTTTGCCTTTTAATTCCTTGTGTGGTTTTATACATGGGTTTTTTAAGACTTTGGGATGATCCCTATTTATATATTCACTTATATTTCCTTGGATAGAAGCTTGGTCATCTTATTTCATATTTATTACTTATTTTATAACTTGCTTACTTTAGTTTTTGAAGATCTTCTTAATGTTCTTCACTTTACTTATTTTCCTTATGATCTTTGTTCAAACTAAAATTTGAATTTTTCTCTTTTTTTTATCCTTTCCATGAGTAATTTATGTAACCCTTTGTTTTATTACATCTTAAGATAATCAATTCAGCCTTGACCTCATTATTGAATCTTTATTTTTAGCAAATAGGATAATATGTTTTTCTCTTGAGTCTTTTTAAGGTCTAATTATAATTTTACTCTTTATGTAGGTCCTTATTGACTTATGCTACCCTTTGAAATAAAAATTCACATAATTACCTTAGCTTTTCTGTCATCCTTTTAACTATGGATCACTTTTGGTGTACATTCTTCATTATCCACATCAATAACCTATTCATTAGGGTTCATTGGTATATTTTTCTCTGTATTTATCTTAGGTTTTGAGAATTCAAATTGAACACTCTCATTTGCATATTGTATACTTAAAATCAAACAATCAAATACATTATTAGAATACAAATTTTAAATCCAAATTGTCTTATTTATGATTTTTTTCATATATATGTTCCTTATTGTAATACCCCTTGTATCAAACCTCTATACTCTAGTTATCTTGATCCATTTGTCATATGTAGTGATAATTTATGTGTAGAAAATTTGACATGGGATGTTTGATGTTATCCTAATTGTATTATTATTTCAAATTATTGTTTTATTATATCCTATGTTCTTGATGGATATGTATTAGACTGTATAGGATTATCACTATGTACCTTAGTTAAGTAGTTCAATAGACCTCAATTGGATGCATAATTACTTAGTATGATTGTTTTGAGTGGATGTATGTTTTATTTGGAGATTGATGTTGAATAACATGATGATTTATTTTGTGACTTATATTTGATAATAATGGACTAATAAAATATTATGATTTGGTTTTGTGACATATTGGTATTGATAATTATATTATTTATAAATGTTTATTTATATCATTCAGATATCAATTATTTATGGGATGTATTTGATGTTGTATTAAATGTGAAAATTATAGGGAAATAAAGGTATTATTATGAGAGTCTCAAACATGCCTTGATGAATCATATGCACACTTAAATTCACCCTAAAATTTTAATCTTATACCCTTCATTCTTTACAAATTGTTAATTATATTATTTTTTGTCTTTTAAATTCTTCCCATTATTATTTTTAAATTTTGGTGTTTTGACCTAAATATATCTTCTAATTTAATCACCCTAAACCCATATTAATCCTAAATTATGCTATTTAACCTTTTTAAGGGGTTGGGTTAACCCACAAATCCAACTAATGTGTTCAATCTCGGATTTGTCTTTTCAGCCATTTTTAGCTTGAGTATTTGACAAGAAAAGCTTCGCTTACAAGTTATTTTTGGGCCCATACATATACCCATTTAGTAGGTGGGTTTTAAAATATTATTGAACACTTTTCGGTCATATAAAGGCCCTTATTTATAGCCTATTTTTTTTTTCTACAAGCAACTTTTAATTTTTTTTACAAAAAGTTGTATTTTATATTTGAGTAGAAGAAACACACATGTGAGTGTGTAAAGTAATTTATGAGGTTGTAAGAAAAATTTATGGAACAAGGTCACATCCTTGTGATGAGGAAGACCATGTGTTACCCTCATATTGGTAATTATTATTTTTTTATTCTCCTTTTAAGGACCTTATTTTAGTCTTTTAAGGGGATGTATTTTGGATTGTTGGAGAGTTGAGGTGCTTGGAGAAAGGCTTTTGGAAGATTGACAAGTAGAGATTTTGATTCGAAGTAGTTATTTTTATTACTAATTTTTATGTTTGAATTTTTTTTCTTCTCCTTTTTTAAAAATCTTGAATGAATCTCATTTAAAGGAAAATGAATAAATATTTTGATTAGATTGAGACCCTTATTTTTAAAAAAATCTTATTTTTTCATTTCATATCATTACCATGATTTTCCTTTCTTGTTGTATTCTTCTTTTATTGTGTGAATGTTGGCTTATGGAAGATATAATGAGGAAAAACCATTGCTTGATAATAACTCTTTTATTTGTCTTAGGAAGTCTTTGTGTTCATTAATGAACTTATGTGATAAAAAAAGAAAGTGTCCTCTTCTCTTCCCTTGAGTGAAGTCTTGGTGACTTCCTTGTTCTTTATGTTCTCATTTTAAATATTTTATTATTTTGTTTTCTTAAAATTTTAAACCTATAACCATTTCCTTTTTAATATTTTTAAATGGTGTATATGAGTTGACGCATGCCTATTTCCCTTGGGCTTGGGGGAGTCTATGCATGGACCTCACTCAAGAAGAATCCCATGTAATGATGCATGTAGGATGAGTGGTCAAAAACCTTCCTTTGGTCTACTTTGGAGTGTTTGAAAATGTTGGGAGTTACTCTTATTGTTTCTAGTTATTGTTTTGGAACTTGGATCTTGGAGTTATGAGTGGGTTATTCTTGGGTTAATTATATTGGTAGTTTTTAGATTATACTGCATTCTTGATGATGTAGATTTTTATTTCGTTATAAATCTTGCTATAGAGTGAGATTGATGGTAGTAGTTGTTAATTATTTTAACCTCATGTATTCTTTGAAGGGATTTCATACTTGTTGAAAATGAGATAAAATATTAACCCTTGTTGTTTGGGTATCTACATTTCCTTATATATATTGTTGAAAACATTTTATATCTATTTACTATAAAGATTTGTTATCTTAAAAGAAATATGCATTTGATTGTGTCGTATGAGTTTTAATTATCTTCATATGATCAAAGGATTTGAAAATTTCTCAAGTGTGCATGCTCCTCTACCTTATTAAAGGTGATCAAATGGTTGTTTGAAGATAAATAATTTCTTCTTTTTCATTTAAGGAGATAAATTTTTTATTGTATTTAAGTATGACATAATTGTCTTCAAAAGTTATTCTTAATTTATGAGAAGTAGTTAAAGTTTTGAATTGTACACTTTTTTATTTCCATTAATACACTTATTTTTACTAAAAGTTATATTAGGAATATGGGTGATTTACATTATGAACAAATATTATAAAACCCTTTGGATTAATTTGTTTATTGCAATCAACATATATATACATATGAAACTATACATTTTTGAATGAGAAATGAATGATAAATTAGTTATTCTGGTTAATTATATTTTTAAATTGAAATAGAAATATAAATATGGGATAAGTTGATCTCTATTCTTTTATTTCAACTAGAACATAGTATAAAATCATATAAAATATATTTGCAGTTATGAAATTTCAACCGTCCTATTATTTAAATATTTATCTTACACTTAAAATTAAAATAATGAAAAGTAATTACCAAGGGAGTCTATCTAGTTATTTATGTGAAAACAACTTGTTAAGATAATTTCCAAACTTGAATATTCACAATACATTCCTGAATTATAAAAATAATTATTTAGCATATATGCATATATGATATATTCAAATTATTAATAGATATTAATTCTTATATCTCCATTTTATATTTCCAAATTTATTAAATATAATTTATTAATATATATTATAAATAATACAAAATAACTTGTTATAGATCCATACTTACATATATAAAAATAAAATGATATAAATAACATTTTATATTAAAATTATATATATTGATATATTTACTTTCAGAATAAAATAATAAATTAATAAAGTTGTCTCATTTGAAATATATATTTATTTTTAAAAATATATATTTATGTATATATTTGTTTTCAAATTAAAACAATAAAACTAACTTTATAATAATAAAACATATGCATTTGAATATATATATATATATATATATATATATATATATATATATATATATATATATATATTATGGTTGTGCATCTTGGTTTATATGTATATGTGAATGTGTGTGTGTGTGTGTGTGTGTGTTGAGAGAGAGAGGGAGGGGGTGGTGACTGAGCCAATCAACCCTCATACCCTTGTGAGTGCCAGGGTCAACCATGACTATGCAACCTGGTAAGGATCATGGTTGGTCAACCAATCATATATATATATATATATATATAAATAAAAATAAATATACATATTATGTTAAATATTGGGTTATATATTCATTATATATACCTAAATATATATAAGATGTAGGGTTTGTTTATATTTAAATTTTAATAAAAATTTATTCTGATTTTAATTATAGAAATTAAGAGAAAATAATTGATTATTTAAAAAAATAAAAATAAAAATATTATGACTATATATTTTTGAATATACATATACAAAAGAAGTTAGAGATATATGTGTACTTAAAGTATTTGTAATAAAATAAAATAAATAAAAGAATGAATGAGAACCAAATTTACATTGTTTGATGTATATATAAATACTAAAAAATAATAGGCCACATATTGTTTGGAATTATTCCTCTTACCTTTTCTTCCTCCATAATCTCCATCTTTCAATCTATATATGAAAGGAAAGCAAATGAAAAATTAGCGTTTAAAAAAATTATCATTGTCATAAAGAAAATTAGGGAAACAATCAGAATCCTTAGATTGTGGGGCTCAAATTCACTTAATCCAATGGCTCTCAATTATAAGACCACTTACAAGTGGGAAAAAGCTCTTTGACTTTGAATTTAAATTTTAAGTTATTTAATTTTATTCTTAATGTATTTACATAGAATTAATTGATTAATTTTAATTAATTTTTTTTAATTTAAGTGTAGGGTAATCCTTTTCCTTTTCCTTTTCATTTTATAAAAGTCAATAATTAAATATTTAAAATAAAGATGAAATGTATTTACATTTATTTATTTTCACATGCAATAATTAAATAGATTATTTTTCTTCTTAACTTTTAAAGGTTTTATTTAATTCTTTGTTTTAAATAATAATTCATAAATAATAATTTTATTACTTGTGGGTAATTTAAGTGGAAAAAAAAATATTTTTGAAATTTATTTTAAATTTTGAACTATTTTTTTAAATTATTAATTGACTAGCTTATTACTTTTATTTATGGATATAATTACTTTAGAATTATTCATTTAATTTAGATAGTTAAACTTTTTATAATTTATAATAATTATCCTTCCTCTTAATTTTTAATAGTCTCTTTTAATTATATGGTTGGGAATGATAATTATTTAAATACTATTTAAATGATTTAATGAAATAAACTTAAACTATCCAATTTATTAGTGACACCGACATACTATAATGTATTATTTATTATTATTATTATTATTATTATTATTATTATTATTATTTAAATGATATAATTAATAATAATTAAGAATTATCTTGATTAATATTAAAATATAAGAAGACATCATTGAAGTATTTATAAATAATCCTTATTAATTATCTACTGAGCTATTTTAAGAAACATGGTTTTCGTTATAAAATTATTTTATATGATTATTTAGTGAAATATTAGTAGTAAAGTGAGACCAATTAATATTATTTTTATATGGACTTAGCTAATTTATATTAATACTATAATATTAAGTAGTTTTTTTATTAAAAAAAATTGTTAGCATTTTTGCAAGTTTACTTTAGGAGTGAATTTTGGGTGTTACACTTGCAAACACTTCTTTCTTGTTTATCTCTTCTCTTTCAATTGAGATTACTTATTAAGTATCATAAAATTATTCATCCCCTTCACAAGATTCATGTGCATCCTATAATTTTTCAAATTTAACATCATCTATATGCTTTTATTGAGCATCATACCATACCTCTTTTTCATCTTATTTTTCTTCAATTGGGATAGCCACTTTGAATTTATCATTGAGTTATTATTATAACATTCTTGTCATTTTTTTCATACATTTATATTATTTTTTCCTCTTTCTTATTTCCATGATTTTATTTAATGGCCACTTGACCACCTTATTTACGTATATCACTTGCTCTAATGGATCCCATTCTTCTATACATTATTTCAAGTGAGTTACTCCCTGATTCATGTCATTTATCTCCTCATGCATGTTCATACATATTCTTATCTCACTCTTTTACTTTGTTATAATATTATTGATTGTAAATACCTTCATAATTTTATTATTTGGTTTATCTCATTCCATGTGTTGATATTTCTTCAAGCCTACAAATATCTTCTTGGTATAATATACTTCACAAATAAGATGCAAAATAGTAAAACACATATATTTATATATGCACTCTTTATTATTTGATCCTCAATGTGCTATATTATTCAGTTAATTAAGCCTCAATGGGCCATAATTCTTCTTGAATTTCCTATCATGTTATTTGATTCTCAATCCTTAGTGAGACCTTTTTAACCACCTAAACTTATCTCTATTTCTCAATCTCCTTCAAGCTTCTCAAGCTTCTTCACTTTTACCTTCTCACACTTTCAAGACTTTTCATATGATTTTATACCAAATTAATAAAGTTTCCTACCACTTACTCCAAATTATACCTCATTAATTTTTATTATAGATCTCAATCCCAATAACCCTCTTGTAGGTCTGCAATCTTCCTTTAAAATTCTGTCCACTATACCAATCTTTAGTATAGGCATTCAATACCCATATAGGTCAGTGTTATAGTATTAGATTAATAAATTATGGATTTAATCATAATTTTAAGATACTTTAAATTTATTTTTATGTTTTACAACTATTTATCATATCTCTACTTCTATCTCTCATTGAATTTTCTTCTTCATACACTAAACAAGGCTATTAGGCTTGATTGGGATTTTCTACTCTTTTAATAATTTTTGGATTTAAACAAGAATAATAATGAATATAAATTATTTTTATGTTTTTTATATCATAATTAATCCAAATACATACATTCATAACTCATCCCTTTTATACATCAGGTTGAAAACATGAAACTGAGCTTATATACCTAATTCACTAGGTTTATCTACACACAGTCCCTTATAACTCTTATTATAAGACTCTTTAATGTTTAAAATAATTTTTATCCTCTATAATAAAATTTATTACCTATACCTACAAATTATCAAGTGTTTTGGATTAATAATCCAAGAGACAAGTGAGTTTCCAACCTCAAAACCTTATTTTGCTTGATAACCTACAAGTTTATTTACCACAGTCAACTATTTATAATTTTAAATAGTATTTAAATTCATAAAATTAGTTTTATACTCTTTATATGATCCTATATATTTTTTATGTAAATTTTTATAGTATTTTTAATAGTACTCTAAGAATTATGTAAGATTCCAATGTTAAACCGTTGTTTTTTCTTTCATTTTACAAGTCTTGTACACATAGTTAGTTATATAAAAAAATTTGAAGGATATTTAAGGTAAAAAAACTATTATATTATTTAAAATATGTCTTGAAACAAATTATTACAAATTTATAAATATTTACACTAGAGTGTTATAAAAAATATGGCTCTTTTTATGTCGAAAACCCTGTTATAGGGTTTTACCTAAATCTCAAATTTGGGAGGAGAAAAAATAATTGAAATAAATGAAATAAACTTTATAAAATTATAAAAATGGATAAAATAGATATTTTTATATTATTATTTTCCTCTAAAATATTTAATTTGACTCCATGCATCCAAAATAATGCAACTTTTACCTTTTCTCAGTTTGTAACTACACATAATTGTATGTTTTTTGAACTCAGTTATACAAATGAGAACTTACACATAATAAATAATCAATATAAACTTAGTAAAACATGAATATTCCTTCATAAAATATAATATCACATTTAAATATAAAAAACCACTTATTTTTATTCATATATTCTCCATAATGCATCAATACATACCCACAATCCTTCAACAACTATACATTAAGCTTTTGTCCATTTTTTATTCACTCTTGTTCTCCTTTCCTTGTGGTACGAAGCCTTATCATTGGTAAAAACCATTATAAACTCATTTTTATCTTTATTTATCTCAAAAAATATTTTAAAATTCATACTTAACTTATAAGACACTAAGTTTTATTCTCTTCCTCTATATTAGTTACTTTTAGAGCATACTTAAGATAGAATTACTTTTACATGTATGTGGAAATATGTTTAAAACATGATAATATAGATTTAGGACAATGAAAATTTTTTTTCATAATTTTTATAATTGATCACAACCCATATAAACCTTAATAAACAATTCAAATTTTCAAACTACTCATTTTTGTGGGCAAATGAGTTTTGCCTCCTAAAGACCTAAGATGGACAAACTAAAGCTCTTTATGGACTTATAAGGAGTACTAATACATTATTGAAATAAATATTAAACCACCATATATAAATATATCTCTTTTTGTATGTTGATCCTACAACATACTCCCCAGGTGGGAATAATTTGAACTCTTGTTCACATAAGACTTCTTTCTTTTTTTCTAGTGATTTATCTTATTATCTGATCCTTTTACTCTATTACTCTTTTGAGTCTTCTTATTCTTTACCTTAGTATCATTTTTTTACTTTTCAATACATAACTGTAAGTAATCATCTTGTTTAAATTCTCCTTACATGATTGTAATATACTCTTTTTCTTCAAGATTTCTCTTTTCTAACTTAATCAAATCTATAAGATCATAAATAAATCATGTCTATCACATGTACAAACTAAAATAGACTAAAGTAAAATTTGTATCTCAAAAACTTACCTTTCATGGCTTCTTGTGGTATATATTATTTTTCTTATTTGCATAATAGCCTTTTTGGATCAAGTAATGTATCCATGGGATCTTATCCATATTGAATGGATGCCCATAAGTCTTATTCATATCCTTATTGCAATAATCAAATAATCCTCTTACTTGCCTCAAAACAACTTCAATAATTGATTGACATTATACTATACTTCCTCCTTGGTTTCTCTTGGTATTCTCATGAATATATATTTATTCTTCTCATGGACTCTCTTCTCATTTTTAATTACTATTTTCCTTCTTAGTTTATATTCATGGTGGCTTTCCACTTCCTTGTGGATTATTTATTCTTCTTGAACTATTATCTTCTTGACTAAATTAGATTCAAAATTACATATGAAAATCTTATTTTGATTTTATTTACTTATATTTTTTTAGCCTTTCTCCTTGACCTCTCTTCCTTGGTTCTTCACTCTTTATCATATCCAATTATAATTTGATGCCATATCCATTTGGGTTTTAATTGATATTATTCTCCACCAAGATTTTTTCCTCTTTCATGATGTCTTATTCATAAGTAATGTGATTATCCTTCTATTTATCTTTATCTACCATGGTATCTTGAATTTTGTCTTTCTCCTTCTTCATATGTACATGTAGTATCTCTTGTAACTATGTTTCTATATCTACACAATCAACTTATCTAGTACATAGCAATATATGCTCTTGAGATTCAATGATCTCCCTAATAATCTTATGATCCTTATCATCTCTTCATTTAAGGATATCATAACCATTTTCATACTATTTATTTATTTATTTCTCCTTAAGTGTCCTCCAAAATATTCTTGTAACTCTCTCCACATTCTTAGGCTCTTCATAATTGCCTCTATCAAGTTCTCTTGGTCTACCTTGCTATGGTGACCTCCTCTTATCCCTTGGTTGTTTTGTTATACTCTTTTGTTATTTAGGACTTGATAATGTTCTATCATATTTAACCTTTCCTCTTATGATTATTTTAATTGTATCTTCATTACAATGTATTTTGACATCACTCTTCTTTGCCTTTTCCATGATCTTGACTATCCACTCTTTGCCTTTCATTTCATTGTGTAGTTTTATAGTTGATTTGTTGAAGACTTTGGGATACTCCTTGTTTATATATTAATTTATATTTCTTTGGATAACAACTTGGTCATATTATTTCCTCTTTATTACTTACTTTAGAACCTATTTACTTTTTTTTTCAGGATCTTCTTCATGTTCTTCAATTTTCTTGCTTGCCTTGTGATCTTTGTTCAAACTAAAATATAACTTTTGCTCTTTTTTCCTCCTTGTCATGAGTAATTGATGTAACCATTTATTTTCTTGCATCTTAAGATGATTCCTTTGGAATTGATCTCATTATTTAATATTTATTTTTAGATAATAGGAGACTATATTCTTCTCTTGAGTCTTTTTGAAGTTATAATTCTGATTTTACTCGTTGTCTTGGTATTTCTTGACCTATGTAACCCTTTGGACTGAAAATTCTAGTTATTCCCTCAAATTTTTTCTCATCCCTTTAACTATAGATCACTCTTGGTGTACATTATTCATTTTCCACATTAGCAACCTATTTTTTAGGGTCCATTGGTATCTTGTTCTCTTTGTTTCTCTTAGGTTTTGAGAACTCAATTTTAACATTCTCCCTTGCATATTTTATACCTATAATCAAACACTCAAATACATTTTTAGAATAATTTTTTTGAAGATAGCTTGTCTTTTTTATTATCTGCTACATAGGTAGGTTCCATACAAATAATTATTTATTACATATCTATTCTCTTTCAACTGAGATTACTTATAAAGCATCATAGAAGTATTCATCCCATTCAAAAGCTTCATGTGCATCCTAAATTTTTTTTATCTTCAAACATAATCTATAATATTTTATTGAGCATCATACCATACCTATTTTTCATCCTGTTTATCTTCAATTGGGATAGACTCTTTGAATTCCTCATTAAATTGTTCTTAAAACAATATTATCATATTTTTCATTCCTCTATATTATTTTTTCCTCTTTACTCTTTTCATGATTGGATTTAATTACCAATTGAACACATTATTGATGTATATCCCTTGGTCTTATGGATCCCATTCTTCTATACATTGTTTCATAGTGAGCTACCACCTGCTTCATGTCATGATCTCCTTTTGCATGTTCATACCTTTTCTTATCTCACTCTTTCCTTTCTGAGACTCTTTTTACTTGTCAATACCTTCACTATTTTCTTTGTTGGTTTATCTCATTCTATGTTTTGATATTTCTTTAAGCCTTTAAATATCTTCTTAGTTTAATATAATTCACAAATAAGATTCAAAATAATAAAACACATATATTTATATATGCATTATTTCTTATTTAAGCCTCAATGTGCTCTCTTATTCACTTCCTCAAGCCTCAATGGGCTATAAGAATCATTTAATATACTATCCTGCTATCTACTTCTCAATCCTCAATTAGGATTTTATAACTATCTAAAGTTATTTTTTTCTCAATCTCCTTCAAGCTTCTCAAGCTTCTTCACTCGTACCTTCTCACACTTTCAAGAACTTTCCTTATGATTTGATATCAAATGATGCAAGTGCTCTACTACATTCTCCCAATTAGACCTATTTAGGAATTATTTTATATCTCAATCAAAATAACTCTTTTGTAGGTCTAGAAACTTCCTTGGAAGGTCTATCCACTATACCAATCTTCCTTATTGGTATAGGTATTCAATACCCATATAGGCCCATGTTTTATTATTCCAGTAATTAATTACAGATTTATTCATCAATTTAGGTATCATTTAAATGTATTTTTATGTTTTTAAAACTATTTATCATATCTCTACTCATATATTTCTTATTAAATTTTCTTTCTCATACCCTAAATAGGGATATTAGGCTTGACTGGGATTTATTATTCTCTTAATAGTTTTGAAATTGAACCAAGAATCATAATAAATTAAAAAGGATTTATATGTTTTTTAAACATAATTCTTTCCAATACATACATTCATAATTCTTCCCTTTTATATAATAGGTTCAAAACATGAAACTGAGCTTGTAGGCCTAATTCACTACGTTTGTCTACACATAGTCATTTATAACCCTTCTTATAAGACTCTTTAAGGTTTAAAAGATTTTTTATCCTCTTTATGAAACTTTATTACATATACCTACCTATTATCAAGGTTTTTGGATCAATAGTCTTAGATGAATTTCCAACCTCAAAACCTTATTTTGCTTGATAACCTACAAGTCTATTTAACACAATCCTATAATCCTATAATACTTCAATGATAAATAGTTATACCAATATTTATGATCCTTTCCTTGTGGTACAACTATTTATCATTGGTAAAAATAATTATAATCTCATTGTGATCTTTATTTAGCTAAAAAATCTCTCAATAATGATACTCAACTTAGAACATGTTAAGTTTAACTCTCTTCATATGTAGTAGATACTTCTAGAGCATACTTAGGGTATAATCACTTTTACATGGAGGTGTAAATATGTTTAAAACATGATAATATACCTTTGGTACCATGAAAACAAAGGTTTATGCTTTTTATAATTAATCACAAACCCTATAAACCTTACTAGACAATTCAAATTTTCAAACTACTCATTTTGGCAGGAAAATGGGTTTTGCCTCCTAGATACCTAAGAT
This sequence comes from Torreya grandis, assembly GCA_037957365.1. Classification (NCBI taxonomy): domain Eukaryota; kingdom Viridiplantae; phylum Streptophyta; class Pinopsida; order Cupressales; family Taxaceae; genus Torreya; species Torreya grandis. Next base: position 202,179 of record JARHVA010002089.1, on the reverse strand, counting down.
GGACAAACTGAATATATTTATTGACTTATAATTAATCTTAAGACCTCATAAGACCTTATTTATATTAATATGAAATTATTCTATACATATACATATACATATGCATACATACATACATACATACATACATACATGTATGTATGTAGACAAACTGAAGATATTTATTGACTTATAATTAATCTTAAGACCTCATAAGACAATATTTATATTAATATAAAATATTATATACATATACATACATACATACATACATACATACATACATGCATGCATACATACATACATACATACATACATACATACATACATACATATATATATATATATATATATATATATATATATATATATATCTATGTATGTATGTGTGTGTGTGTGTGTGTGTGTGTGTGTGTGTGTGTGTGTGTGTGTGTGTGTGTGTGTGTGTGTGTGTGTGTGTGTGTGTGTGTGTGTGTGTGTGTGTGTGTGTGTGTGTGTGTGTGTGTGTGTGTGTGTGTGTGTGTGTGTGTGTGTGTGTGTGTGTGTGTGTGTGTGTGTGTGTGTGTGTGTGTGTGTGTGTACACACACACACACACACACACACACATGATGCTCCTAAATCAATATTTATTTTTGTATTATTTATTATTTAGCCTAAGATAGAGAAATAGGTGGTGTAGCTAATAATGATTCCTGAGTTAGGACTTCTTGTTAAATTTATGCCTTGTTTTTTGCATCTCCTTCCTTATCTGGTAGTAACCTAATTTTTAATAAATAAAAATTTATTTTCTTAACCTCCTTAATATATTTTAATATATTTTTTTCCTCAACTTTAGTTTATTCCTCTTCCTCTTCCTCTTCCTCTTCATCTATTTTTGAATAAGGTTTTATCCCTTTAGGTTCAGTGTCTTCTTCCAATAACCATTCTTCTTATTCATCATCATATTCAATTTCAATGGGATATAATCATACATGAACTAGGTCATCTTCTTATTATTTAATTTATATATACCCATCATTTGGGTAGCCCTTAGACTCCTCATACATAAGGGATCCTCTAACAAATAAGCCTTCAAAAGGAATATTTTCTTCTTGTGTGACCTTAGGAGAAATAAGAGTAGTCTTAAGATTCCTTTGATAGGTATTTATAGGTTGTTTAAGAAGATTAATAGATGGAAATAAAGTGGGTGGAATGGAATATTAAGCTAAAATGATAGTTGTCACTGGTGGAAGTACAAATGATGTTGAAGGAGCTAGTGACAAAAGGGCCACAAGAACTTGTGACAAGAAAGAAAGGAGGCTTACATGTTGTATTATGGCTAGTGGAGGTAGGGTTGTGAAAGAGAATGGATTTATGTATTTTATAGGACCTCCAAGCCTCTCCATGATAGTTGTATGTGGAGGAGAAGTAGTAATAGTTGGATACATAGGAAAAGCTTGGTATAACTAGATATATCTTGAGAATCTAATTTCCTAGATAGACTTGCCTCTTCATCTTCATGAGTTATTTTATTGCTTATATTTGAGAATTAAACCCATGAATTGGTGTAGAGGTCCATTATTCTCTATCTATAATTTTGGAATCCTCATGTGTGATTTTAGGATCATATTGGATCCTTTGAATTACTATCATTGACATGATAGCACTATGAATTTTAATAAATACCTCAATATCAAATTGAGCATTCATGAATATATAATCATGGCTATACAGTTTATGACCTTAAGGAATTTTAACCTTTTTATCATAAAGTGTTCCTTGACATTATTCTTAGAGTCCCAGTACCTAAAAGGTGCCATATTCATAACATAATATATTTTGATTTTGCCCATGGAGATGAGGTGATCCCATATTGTATATTATATATGGCTGATGTTGAGGGAAGTTGGATGCAAATATATTTGTATAGCATATCTTAATTGAATGCCCAAACTATCTACTATTTTTTTTTAAAAATCCTATTCTACCACTTTGTTTGAAACAAGATGTGGTAAATATAGAAGATATGTTATGGTTACCTCTATCTTGATTATGGTACATTATGGGTAATACCAATAGTCACCTATTTTATTTAGAGATATCTTAATATGATCTAAAAACTTGGGCATATTATTATCATAGATGGCTTGATATATTATGGGGTAAAATATCTCTATTAAACTCTTAATATACCTTCTAAACTTGTGTACATTAAGGATGTTAAACTCATCACAAATTCTATTTTTGAAGTATTTAGTGGAAGGTTCCCATGGTTTTGTGAAGTATGAATTCAATGTGGTAGTTCTATCATCTACCACATATTACATCATGTAAACATTTCCATCAAGTAGATTAAATGGATTATTAATGTGATACATCAAGTTAAAATTGATAATTTCACCTAGAGTAATGATTTTGTTTGAGCTCATAATGATATATAGTAGTGAGACCCATATCTCTTAGATGTAAGAAATGTTAGGGAAAATATATAGTCATTTTACCATAGCCATGGAAATGATTACACCCAGTCTAAATGATGTTATGGGGAAAAAATAAATTAGGCCTCTAATTTTTAGATTATTTGGGTTCTCATCCTAGTGTTGAAATTTACTAGGGTTTGATTTCATTAGCAATAGTGAATTGGCCATAGCTTGGCCATAGGTGATTTAAGGGATTAGAAGTCTATAGTAATTTTCAAAGGAATTACTATCAATGTAAGCCATTGGGGTAATATTGAGCCTATGGTGAAATATTTTCATTATAATTTTCCCATTTGTAAATAAATAAAAGAGAAATTCAATAAAGGGAATTACCTCTAGTTTTAAAGAAACATTATGTAGCCCTACTACCTTTATAACCAAGAGTTTATCTATGTGTCTTTGGGTGAAGAGAGATATTATCCTCTACCTTGTATGGTTTTATAGCTTCCACTTTATGTTAAATAACCAAATAATGTTTGAACTTATGATGTAGTTCCATTAAATCAAACATTGTGTCTTTATATTCATAATATGCCAAAATAAGAGGAGTATGAGATGAATATGCCATTGAAATTTTATAGGATTTCTATGTTCTATAAAATATCTAAGTATCTAATTTGATGTGAAACTCAAATTTATGATGTGCACAAGTTAACTAGAAGTCAATGCAACTAAATCTCACTTTGTAGCTAAATATATTGCTTTAGATTTGTATTTTTTATGAATTGAATACATTAAGTTTCCAATTTGTGAAAATTAATGGAAATAATATATTTCACTATATTCCCCATATATTTTTTCTTACTTTTATTTTTATTTTGAAATTATAACTTTAGCGTGATTTATTACCATGTGTCTTCTTTTCATTATTCCCAGGTTCCTTGTCATCTTAGTATGATAGATGCCCCCTTTTTCATGTTTTTAGAGCTATATTTCATATATTAACATTTTATTATTTATCTTTGAGACACATTTTTATGTATCACTTGTCTATTATTGGCTAATTTTTGGCTCTTTATACTTTATTTATTTTGGTCATGGTATTTTGGGATGATGAATCTTGGTGACATCTTAGGGATCTGATCATCTAGAGTATGCAAATATTAATTATAAAGTGTGCAAGCCATGGGTTGGTAGGATTAAAACACAAGATTAATCTTGATACTATAGATAAATTATTTATACCATGCCTTTTTACCTTTTGTATGTCAAAATATGAGTGCCCATGATGATAACATATGGAGGATCTCACTACTCCACTAACCTGAATGACTTTATGAATTTTATTTTTTTGCTTATGCTTCAGGTTAACAGGATGATGACACATGGATGAATACCATTGGTCTACTCTCTTAGGTGAATTTATGACTTGTAATTTATTATTTGGACCCCAATTTAATGATATGATAACATGTGGAAAAATATTGATTCTATGCTTATTAGGATGACTTCATGACTTGTACTTTATTTCTTGGGCCTTGGGTTAATGGGATGATGACAAATTGATGGATATAATTGCTCCACTTGCCTAGATGACTTAATAACTTGTACTTTCCTATGTGGGCCCAAATTTAATGGGATAATGACATATGGATGGCTCTCATTTCTATAAGAAATCAAAATATTTCATTATTTTCATAAGTACGAGATGGATACAAAAGGGAGAGATAATAACACTTGGCATGATTTTGGTGATACAAATAGAATAAAGACTTGGTTAGTAACTAAATGATATAGATGAGTAGGATTATGACACACATGATGAACAAGTAAACCTAGAGATTCTCTTGAGATGTCACATAACAAATTAAGAATGAAATATCTTACATAGGAGAAAAACCAAGTGAAAATAAACTAGAACATAACAATATTAGTCTTTTTAGTCGATTAAATAAAAACATGACAATGAATATACATTTCTAAAGTAGATAACAAAATCCAAGGTCATTTATAATTCAATAATGATATCTAAGATTTTATTTTCTCCCATTTAGAAATTTTATAATAAAATTAGACTATGAAAACAACCTTAATCTTGTTCACACTTTGATCAATATTAGAATTCCTAAGGTTGATACAGACCATGAGTAAATATGTCTTCATAATAATGGTTCCCTACTTGAAATTTGAGAATGGGGTGTCTTGGGGCACAACACATAATCTTTTATCAAATATCCATGAAAAATATAATGTTAAAGGTAATAAAAAATGACATATGATGCATATTTATTTTTAAGAAGAGACCAATCCATCATTAAGGTTAGAAGTGTATAAATGATAAATGTTTATCTTTATAAAAGTAATCAAATTTTAGAATTTATAATTAAATGGTTAAAATAATTAAAATAATAAAAAGTATCTAATTAAACTCTTCTAATTAAGCCATGAAGGCCAATCTGATCAATTTTTAAATATTTTTAACATCTTGTATGGGTGAATGAAGACATCTCAAGGTTATCTTGTGTGTCCCTTATTTAAAAAAATGGATTAATAATAATCTAAATTTCAAAAAAAATGTATTTAGTCATTGCTCAATAAAATAAAAGGTGTAAATACTTTTTCCAATACATTACTATTATTCTCTCTTGTCCTATTCTTAGCTAAGAACATTTGAGAGAGATTTAAGATCATTCTTATTTTATATCCTTTTATCTTTTACTAGGAAAGGGAGAAAAGTCCATATATATATATATATATATATATATATATATATATATATATATATATATATGTATAATTATAATTTTGTATACATATATACCTATATACATAAATATGTGTATAAATATTTATATACGCACATTTATTATTTAAAAAAAATTAATTAGATATTTATATTTATACAAATACCATATATCTAAACTATTATTTTTCTCTTTATTATCATTATTCATTTTGTAAGAGAGATTATAAATATGGTCAAAAGTAAGAGATATCATGCATTAATTTTACAGTAGATATGAGTTTGAACAAAATATTCAAACCCTAAAATTTTATCAACCTCATTAGATCAAAATGTCTCCAACTTCTTTATTTTTTGTTACAACATCAAAACTCATCGAAACACACAAACTTGAGGTACACACACCTCGATATGAAAATTTCAATTGCTTATTATGATCATGTAGGGATAAAGTATTATTTTAGTCCATAACTACTTTCAAGTAGGGTTTGGATGAAAATTAAAATTTTGATATAAATAATGTCTAATTTAGACGCTGATATATCCAAATCACATTTGAATCTTTTTAACTTCCTATATTTTTCATGAAACTAAAATTACCATGTTTTAATTTCCTTTAAAATACAAATCATAGTGATCCAATTTGATTGATGTCTTCCTTGCCATGTGAACTCCATCAAGAATATAATTGGAATGGATTATTATAAATTTTTAACTAGAATAATATATTATTCACTTATCCATTTTAACAATTGTATAAATAACCTTATTTCACTCTTAACTACACCTCAAATGATGAGATGGTTTGGAGTTAATATTTTTTAATAAGCTTCATGATACAAAATATCCATTAAAATCATTATTCTAATATTTTATTTTATTTTCATAAGTTGCTTCAGGATTTAATTACAAGGTTTAATGTAAGTTGTGGTCTATCCATCTACCAAATTAAAATTCATAATTGTGGTTTACAACTACTTAATAACATATTAGAAATTATATATATTATATTTAAAAAATGGATTTACAATAAGTAAATGAAACATATATCATAATAATTTAATCCTAAAAGGTTTACAATATGTTATCATTTAATAATTCAAAACAAATATTATAACCCAATGCATATATTATTTTTCTTTAAAGCTAGTGATATTTTCCATACATCAATTAGAATATATGTTTATAATTCCACTTTCCAATGCAATGTGAATCGTGTCATCTTTATTTCCACTATAATAAATATATTTATAATGTAATTTATAATTTCCATTAATAAGATAAATTGTTATATCTTTTATAAATTTAATAGTTATATATTATTTTATGTAAATTTTTTTGGATATTAATAAAAAGGAGAAGGGACTCTTAAACCTTCTATTACAAATTAAAAAAATAAAACAAGTTAAATCAATGATAACCTTGAGATAATATCTAATAGGATTCCATTTTACCTTGTATTGTAATATCATTGTTTTAGAAACACTCAAGCTGTCCCAAAAACTTATAATTACTAATTGAACATTTCCTTGTGGATTATTGAAACATGACTATCTACTCAAAATAATATTTTTTAAAGTTTTTAATGAAATCTAAAAGATACATTAAATATGTTGTTAAGGTTTGTGTTTTCAATGTAATTTTAGGAAAATAAAACATGAGAAAAAAATATTTGTTATGAAAATTTAAGGTGGTCAGTATGATTAAAATAATCTAGTTTAAGAAATAAAATAAAAAATTTGACTATAATAAAATAAATAATTTAATTAATGTGATAGCCTTAATATATCCACACTAATAACTTATGAATGTAAAATTGGTAAACAAATAGACAAACTATTCAATAAACTGTGCATTCCACAAACTATTAAATCAAAGCATGACACATACTAATATAATATAAATATAATCTCAAAATAAAAAATATTACTAAAATAACTCTATCATATAAGCACACAATAATCTAAAATACAAACCCAAAAAATAAAAATAACATAAGTGGGATTTTAGTTGTATGCTGGCTGAAATGACAACTTACTCCAAACTATGTCCTCTCAAAGGAGTCTACCATCCATCACAACCTATACTAGGATATAGTATTTATTTTATATTACATGTGTGCAAATAAAATATATGAATTAACTCTTTGATAATTTTCCATAATTAGAATTAAATAGTGAATAATCAATTTATAAAACATTATAATAAATGATATTGAATCATATAACAACACAACATAATAATTGAAACATTCACAACATGAATTTATTATAATGTTTGAAATAATCAATATGAAAGATAAATCATCAATTAATTTATAATAAATGTATTTAATCCTTCATAAATAATTATACAATTATGACCACATGTTAAATCCCAAAATATGGTAGGGTATCAAAAGATGGGTTATGACATCTTTTGCCCTTAGAAAAATATCAACTAGTGATTTACCATATAAGGAACAAAACCATTAAAAAATTCTTCTTTTTAGTTTTTTTAATACAATTAGTAACACTTTATTATTTTTTCACAATTTAGGCTTGTGTAAGGAAAATAGTGTTATTGGTTTCCCATGCATTTATTTTAGTGATTTTATATGTTTGATCATACGAAACTCCATAAGTGACTTCACACAAAATGATTTATCAACTTTTATTAATTACAAAGGAATTATAACAAAAAAAATAATAGTTTTTAATTAATATTATTAAGCATCTATTGGAAAATTTAACATCATAACAATTTATTGACTACTAAATAATGAATTTAAGTATACACACAAGGTTATGTGCATATAAATGCAAACATTTATAAAATTTTAACTTCATAATTTTATTAATATCCAAAACTTAGACTTATAAATAAAATTTTCAAGATATTATTTGCTTCTTTCTTAGAGAGAAGTTAGATTCTATAATTTTTTCAACACATGAATTTTTCAAGAAGGGACTCATGTTATTTTCTTCAATAATAAAATTGATAAGTGAAATGAAATATAAAAATTCACAATAAAAAATATAAAGAATGGGAAGCACCATATTATTAAATTTATTTTTTATAATTATCCATGGAAATGAAACAACAATTTAATGGAGTTTAATTTGGCATATCATCTATCCATGTTAACTAATGAGACCAAAATAAATATTTATAACATGGTGAAGCCCATCCTTGTAATCTAGTTAAATAGATAATATTATAGTTTTTTTAAAATTTATTACTCCATCTATGCAATTTCATTAACGATATATCATTCTAAAATGTTTTAATGTTACATACACTATTCATATAATGTATCTAATAAACAATGTTCAATAAAGTTAGCCTTGTAAAAACATCCATGCAATTTTAAATAGCTAGAATAATATTTAGAAGGTTTATGAGAGAAACTTGAGATCATTCAATGTAATATTATTTAAGTGGTCTCGATAAACTCTCCCAAATTTTCATGTAAGTTATGATTTGGCTTAGATACCACATGTGAAAACCCTTCAAAAATGTGATTTTTGTTATATTTATTTTTATCCCCTAAAAACATTCTATCACGTCATATGCAAGTTAATAAAATTTATAATTTTTTTTATAATTTCAAGTTCACATCATCGAAATGATTCATAAATGTGTTTTATTGAATTATTCAAAAACACATATTATTTTAAGTTTTTAAAAAATTTCCCCCAAAATAACTTCATAAATTCATATTAATTAAAATGTGAAATTACATATCGTATATGCCTCAACATTCTAAAAGAAAAAAGAATAAGGAAATGAAAATACTACAAATACCTACACCCAAAAATGGAGAAGAAGCAACACAAGTAGAAAGATCAAACCAAATCAAGTTTCAATAACTCCAAACTCTTCATCCCATGATATTAGGAATAAAACTAATCATGCAACCAATGGTCAATCAATAAACCCCATAGTTGCCAGTGTGAAACAAAGTAATAAATCCCTCTTGAGAGACTTGAATGCTACCTAACCACAAGGTTGGGAAGAAAAAATGGAATACAAAATGTGATAAATATCCACAAGGAAACAAATATTTCTAGCAAGGAAAGTAAAAAAAATTCACCCATGAATCATATGGGCAGAAAAAACTAGAAGCAATCAGTAAAGTATACAGTAACAATTGGTAGAAAAACACCTGACCAAGAAGGATACTCCAATAGGGTAATAGGGAATTGAGCAGTTATCTGGCTCCAAAATAGAAAAAAATAAAAATATCTTAGGCCTTTATTACTATCACCATAGAAATGAGTTCACCCTATCATGACTAATTTAATTTTGTAGTTTTTGCTCAAGGTTTTTCCAATTGTGATTCTTGTTCACATTACCTTCATAAATTAGACAATTAAATTCCTATAGAATTTTAAGTTATTAATTATTAATTAATCCCTTAATCTATCTAAAATGTAACCCTTTTTTTAATTAGTTCCATGTCCTTTCCATGGAAAATAAGGTTCAATTTAGGATTTTTTCCCTTAGGATAAAAATTTATATCTTGATTTATTTACCTAATTTGACCAAGTCATTAGTTGTTAAAGTCAAGTTTAGTTTTTAAATAAATTTAATTTTATCTTCAATTTCTTATGAAGGATTGTCTATCTATCCTTTCATTAAGTTTAATGTTTTTTTTTTTTTTTTTCATGTACTTGAAAAAACCAAACTATCAAATTTTATGAAACCACAAACATTAAAGACAAAATATCCCTTGTAGTAAGTGAATTAATTGTTTATTTTGCATAAAATTCCATTTAATTAAGTTTCAATAGAAATCATAGTTGTTAAAGATGTGTAATCTTTAATATCAAATTTATAGTAAAAAAATATATATTTTTAATTACCAAGTTTATATCCATGGTATAACATATCTTATGTCACCTATAAGGTATACACACTATAATGGGCATGCTTGCACACACATGCATGCCTATCTATATGTATGTATGTAAGTGTACATACAAATACATACATGTACGTGTGTGTACACATACATACACATATATATGTATGTATATATCTACATGTGTGTGTATAGAAACACACACACACACACACACACATACGTACATGTGTGTGTGTGTGTGTGTGTGTGTGTGTGGGGTAAAAATTAAGTGATGGTACAATTCATAAGAAAGAGAAACATTTGTGATCAATAAATACATGAAACACATAACAAAAAATAATATATTTAGACATAGTCATGTACACTACCAAGAGAACATGTGTGAATATATTCCAATATGGATAAGATCATCATATTTTACCATGGGCATGTGTTTAAATATAACATAAAAATAAATATTGTGATATGAATGAAATTAAATATGGAATCAACTACATGATACTATTCTTAGCTTAAGACTTCAAGGTTACCAATATACAAAATTAATCATCACCTAGATCCTATGATTTCTGATAAGATGTAGACATCCTAAATTTAACTCTAAAGAATACCAATATAATTAATATTTATTATTTTAAATACATTTCACAAAGGTTATAACACATAGGTATGAACTTAATAACCATGTGGATATAAGGAATCATATTACACAAAATGGAATTAAATAATAATATCCATAATCTATGAATCATAATTCTAAGAAACAATGCATGGATACAATATTTAAATAAATGTTAATATATACATTACATAAAATATTTTATAATAAATAAAAATAAAATTAAAATAGTCTCAAGGTATACAAAATATAACATGAATGAAATAAATAGTAAGATCCTTGTAATTAATGAAATTCTAGTACTAACAAAGGCCTAGCCAATCACATAAAAACAATTTTTTTCTAATAGGTAGTTATGGAAGATCCCAAACATGTACAATGAAGATATTAGTTCCTAATAGTTCCAGATAGGTACATAGTTTTGATATTTAGCATTTTTGTCCCATAGTAATTGCTTCCAAAGTTGTGGCTAAACTAACCTTAGTGACAATAAAGTCTGTGAGTTAGTTTTGAATATTAAAAACTTGTAAAATAAGAAGAAACCACCATGAAATTTTGGGTATTACATTTATTTTTTATCAAGTAAATATGTGTTCATAGATTATATATCTCAAAACTAATGCATAATTTAATACTATTCATCACAATATCAACTCTTTAAGGATTATCAATAACATAATAGGGTTGCAGTGCCATACAATACAACCATGTATGATACATATATTTAATATATTACTATAGTGAATAGAATGCATGAGAGATGTTATATAACCTAGTAAATATCATAGAACATGAAAAAAATAAGGAACTTCCATTATAACTTATTTATAACAGGAAAGGGTACTATCAAGGATCATGTCAATTTATAAAATCATATTATATCTCTTTTACTACACATAATATTTCATATTAATTATATAAACTTAGAGATAATATCCTTGAATAATAGGTATGTATAGTATCCACCAAGAAAAAAGAGAATCAAACATCCCTATAATGATACAAAATGGTCTCAACATCATATTAGAATAACAAATATAAATTTAACTATAAGTCTTAATGACCCTTATTTGTAAATTATTATAAAATTCCTAAACTACATTTACAAAAAATATATCATCACAAAGTGTCAACCAAAATAAAAGACATTAGGACTACATATATAAAGAGGAATCTTCTAAAGGGAGATACTCTTAAAGGCATAATAATGTGAAAAATTCACCCAAAAGGAGGATTCATTATATATAGGAGACTATAGAAATAACTCAACATATGATGCTCCTATATAAAATATCATGTCATAAGTTCCCACATTATTAAATACATTAATAAAGCATTGAATAATGCAACATAAGGAACCACAAAAAAAAAAAAAAATCCAACCTTTTAATTTTTAATTTAATTTTAAAACACATGATAGAGAAAATATAAAATATTCACATTCTATTTGAGCTACTTCACATACTTATTCACACATTATATCAAAACTTAACCTTAAATTAAAAGAAAAATATTTTTTTTTCCTACAATGCTGAGATTTACGTTTTATAAGATAGAAAGTCATATTAAAAGTTGATATAAGTTTTCATTATCCAAAAAGGTTTAAAAATATTAAAATCATAAATTACATAGCATTCATCACAATTCATCATTATAGCTCTAATAGATTCTACCCTTCCAGGGCTAATTAAAAAATAGATACAAATGATCCTTAAATAATCATTAACATATTAAATACCATCCTTTATTGAAATTAGGACACTTAAAATAACACACATTAAAAGAATAAGTAGTAAGGGAATATATTTTACCATATATGATATTATATCCACCTAGTCATTCCAACTAAATAGAGACTGAAATGTTGTTAAGACAATGTACTCAATCCTTTTAAGTTATTTAAGATATCCTATTAAAAGTGTACGAGATGGAATTTAAGAGTAAAAATTTATCATAATTAAGAATATAAATAAACACATGAGAATATTGTAATGTTCCTTTATGATAATTAAATAATTTTAGTCCATACAAACATGATATTAAATTAACAAAATATTAAACACAATTTAGGAGAAATAAATGAATTCAATAACATGGTTATTTAGTAAAAATGTCTTCACTTAACTTGAGGAGATGTAATTTAGTAATAACACAACTTAACATATGATCAATGTTTCATAAATTAACACTAGATTTCATAGTTTGCATGTCAAGAACTAACAATCACATTGATTTCTTGAAGTGTGACTAAGATAATGTCATTAATTATAACCTAGGATAGTTTAATAAATCATTTATAATTTTATAGAGTAGCACATGGGGTAACTCAACTCTAAATAGTAAGAAAGTATTATTTGTGTGAAATTTATATGCCATTAAGCTTAATATTCATTTGCTCTATTGCATCAGGTTGCACCTCTCAACCAATATTGTAAACTCCTTTTTAGAAGTTTTATTTAAGTCATATGCAAAAGTACCATTCTAGATTATAGAATTTTATTCCTTGATCACTACATGCTTCAGAATTTGTATTCCCACATGCCACATAATTATTTAACTTGCTCACCAAATTATATGCTAACCATCACACCTGTAGTATAGTGCACCTCATAGACCTATGTGCCTTACTAGCTCATACACTACATAAGATCCATGACATCCCACGAAATTATACACACTCTATAACTTGTAGACCCACATGCCTAGTAGTTCCACCTACCTCACTGACTTATTATATTCCATATCACATCCATGTGTTGACTCACCTTAGCCATGTGCTCCAAGGGGTTTGCCAACTATCATTTAGCTTGGAAGATGAAATGATGCAACCATATTCTTATAATTAATAGTGGTTATAAATACTATTTTTCTCTACTTGTATAAATATCTAATATACACATACAACTAAGAGGTCAATGCTACACATAATCATAACATAGATACTATGCTTTGCATATCTACTCTGTAAAAATGCACTGTAAGACATTGTATCAATTTTCTCTATTCTTTGTTAATAAATAGAAGTTGAATTTACTATAAGTAATACTTTCACTCCATTGAATGTGTTCAGTTATTTCATTATAAATTATCTTTGCACATTCACTTTGCACAACCAAAACTTAGTTATCTCCCACACACCTAGTCTTGGGCCCTATGGTGTGGATCATTGGTATCAAATATATGAGATCTATTCCTTTATATGCCTATAAACACATGATCATAACTTGAGAAGGAAGCTTTGTCAATCGGTTGTATTTTAGAATATCTAAAAGAATGTCATCATAAAAGTAAGATGGAAGATGTCTAGAAGTAACCTAAGGTAGCTCCAAAGGTATGAAAGCTCATCCCTGATGAAATAGAGGCATAACACACCAAATTTTTCATCTAATTCCATGAATATATGGTACTGATCGATTTGAGACCTTATACCACACCTCCATAGTTTTATCATCAATTATTTCAGCAACAAACCCTCTTAAAAGTTCAAGTCGAGCTTGAAATACCTCTATTCAAAGGAAATTTTGATTCCAAAACATTAGATGCCTAGATTCAATAAGTCAAGGTGTACTTAGTCAATTCCTTCACTAATGATGAGAAGATCACCTTCAAGGTAATGATGAAGAAACATGTCACCTTTTCATCCAAGGTAATGATGAAGTAACTTTTAAAACTTTGTGGGAAGCATATCACAACACTTCTAATATTGAATCCAAGGTAATGATGAAGAAACATGTCACCTTTTCATCCAATGCAAAATGTAAGGCTCAACATTAATATAACTCCACATTTCAACCTTTTATGTAGAATAAACATCATAGTTATCACAAAAGAGAGTAACACCAATAGATTGCTCAACCTTAAAGGATTCAACACCTTCTACTTTATACAAAGGCAAGAAGAATAAGCCTAGCGATAATTGGTGTCATTAACATCACTCATCCACTCATGATGATGACAAATGTCATCCACAAAAATCTATACTCACATAATCTACATCAAGACCCACATCGATGGATGACATTAATCTAGATGCCTCTTATTTGAGCACCATCACCACTATGATCGACATATCTAAAAAGCATGAATGTATTTTCCACACCATGTTCTGGTTAAAGGGTCAACTCTCCATGTCATCATCAACAATGGTATCTAGAATAATATCATCACATAATCCATATATTAGTGACTTGGTCTTTCCACTGCTATGCAACCAAAGTTAAAGTCTTTAGGGTGGATCCAATAGAGGAAAGATATAAAAATCTAGTGATAATTCACTTTCCATTACAAATTCAAGCCTATTGAGGACAACATCACTTGTGACATTGTAACTTTATAATTATATGACATCTTAAAGGGGAGACTGTACTTTTATGACCATGAATCTACATATCAATCTAAGCCATAACATTGGACTATCCACATGCAATATCACTTCTATAATATTTTTGAGTTAGCACCCATGACTAAAATAACCTTGGTCTTTGCCAAAAAATATCACAAGATTGACTCACACATGTAGAATTTTGTATTAATCATGGTCTACCCTAATACACCCACATAGTTATAAATTAATCACACCCTAACAATGCATAGTGTTTGAACAACATCACAACAATAATAGCTTGATAAATTACTAGAGCATGGTAACAAAGTCTTGATAGAACCTAAATTACTTTCAACACATTGCATGGTAATGAACCACATTGATTTGGTTCTTGGATCCCCTTTTCTAAATATACCCATTTATCATAGATCAGTTTAGGAGAATGATGAAGTCCAATTCTAGATCCAAGATCTTGATCAAGGTAAGATTAGGCCTAGATCTTCACCTTGCAAGAGTTTGATAGTCTATGCACCCAATAAGGATGGGTCCTGGTGACTCTACATAGATTATCAAACACTTAAAAAAATCATGGTGAAGTATCAGTATTCACTTTTGATCATTGCTAACCTTCTAGACTAGATTTGGTGTGCACAATACTTCACCAAAATTGACTTGAAGTTAGGTTACCATCAAATTAAATTTCATCTTGAAGAGATGTGGAAGACAACATTCAAGGCTCAATAAGGATTATATAAATGGTCAGTCGTGCATTTTAGCTTCACCAATTTACCAACCACTTTTATGCTCTTGATGGATGATCTACTTAGGCCATTCCTAAACTCATTCATCATAATCTACTTAGATGACATTCTCATCTTCATCAAGACTTAGGAGGAACATATGGATCACATCTCATGTGTCTTATACACTTTTCACCAAAAAAATTTTCAATCTAACTAGTGAAGTCTACATTTGACATGACATAAATGTAATATCTTAACTACATCATTGATTACACTAATATTAAAGTAGATCTAGAGAAGATCAAAGTGATCCAAGATTAGCCTAATTCATGCAATCTCATAAAATTGAGGAATTTTATTGGAATTGCTAAATACTATCCCATGTTCATCCTTAGTTTTTCACACATCTCTTGGGATCTCAACTAGCTCACATATGCCAAAGCTAAGTTTGACTATACTCATGCATAACAATGCACTTTTAAGGAACTCAAACAATGCTACATAATGTATATTCTCTTAATTTCAAACATTATGCAAACATTTTAAATCCACATTGATGTGTCAGACTACACACTTGTTTCAATGCTCATGTATCATGGACATCTGGTCACATATCACTTTGAGACATTCAGTGACATAGTGCAAAGATACTCTACTTATGAGAAGGAAATTTATGTTATTATGCAAGTAATTAAGTAATGGTGACACTACATTCTTGGGAAGGAGATAGTTATTCATTTATACCATATACCCCTTCAATTTTTATAGTCATAAAATAAGCTATAAAATGCATGCCACATGAAATGGATGACTTACCTGCAACAATTCCATATCTTGATCAATAATAAGAAAGGGAAGGACAATAAGACCAAAAATTACCTTATCCAACTATCACTTCATATGCTCATCATAGTGTTGGACATGCACAACCACAATTTCATAGACTATTTTCCTCTTTACTTAGTTGACCAAGACATTAAACAATTTACACTAGTCTCATGTAAGGTATACAAGTTCTAAAGTTCTAATTGTCTAACCATATTCTCTAAAAGCCTATATATCTCTATGTTCCCTCTGGCACACCTCACCAAAGACACATCTAGGAGGAACACTATGATAAGACATCAAGACACTTAGGCATGATAAAGACTCTAGCCACATTACAATCACACTTCTATTGGTGATAAATGCACATAGACATGGATTATCAAATCATGTCTTTCATTCCTTGTTACATCACCAATCCCAACTCAAGCTTTACACACCTCTACTAGTTCCATCTATACCATGGGAATATATTAGCATGGATTTAATGACTAGGTTTCCAATGATGAGATGACAACATGATGCTGTGTTCATTTTAGTGGATTGGTTCTCCAAGATGGATGTCATGTTCACATATTGAAAAGATATTGACACAATTGGCATGACATAGGCAGTATCCAATCATGTTTGGTTTCATTTTGTACTACCAACATCCATAGTATTTGATCTTAATACATGCTTTGTGAGCCACTTTTGTCAATAATTATGGGATTTGATGGGTACATAGCTAGATCATTTGAGAGTTTTTCATCTTTAGATAGATGGGAAAATTGAAGTAGTCAATTTCATACTTTTTCATCTTTTTATGAATGTTTAATTATATGCATGCTTATACTTGGGATGATAATCTCTTATACATTCAACACATCTACAATAGTGCTCTTCACAACTCTATTGACCATAGTTCATTCTAGACATGTATTAGGTTTTAACCTTTAACACCTCTAAACATATCTTACCACACTCCATCAAGCCATGAGTCACATGCACATGAATAGGAAGTAGACAAAGATAATAAGTTTATGTGCCACATCTAGTCTATTAACCAAAAAATTTAGTAGATTCTCTCTTTCACTCAATCTAACTACAAGGAGTGCTGAAATGTACATCACACACCTCGTGCATTCTGAGTAGGCAATAAGGTCTAGTTGTAACTTCAAAAGGAATTCTTCAAAGGTCCACATAAAAATATCAAACCTATTCACTATGGTCCTTACATAATTTTATGTGTATCTGGTGAGAACACCTTCATTTTGGTTTTCATTGGTAATTTGGCATGTATCTAGTCTTTAACGTGGAATTTCTCAAGCCTTACATTTTCCACATCTTAAGTCAATAGTGACATAACATATTTATAATTTATATCCTAGACACTTACTTCCCATAGAGAAAGACCAGATAATTGAAGTGATAGACATCACCATCCATGGCATGAATCAAATTTCTTGAGTGGTCAAGGTTAGACAATATGCTAATCAATCCAAGTGGTACACTTCACAACAAATTTAGGTGTAGTTTTTGTAATTACACCCTAACATAATGGAAACCATTTTTCTTCAAGAAAGGATGAATGATTTTTGCATAGTTCTTGCACCATGGAACTTAGTCATTATTTATTTTACTACACTAGGCATGCACCTCTCACTCATTATTGTACACTCCTTTCCATAAGTTCACTTCAATTCATACACATAAGTGTACACCAAATCATAAGACTTATGCACCCTAATCACTATGTACATCACAACTCATAGTCTTTCATGTTATACACGTCATACAATTGCTCACCAAATTTTATGATGGCCCACATGCCTATAGTATGATTTAACTCACATGCATGTACACCTTATTGTATTATGCACCACACAAATTTTGTGTTCGTTCATCAACTTTTATGCACTCTACTTCTCATAGACCTATGTGTTTGGTAGTTCCACATAACTTACCTACTTTTTTGATTTCACAACACATCCACATGTCAATTCACCTCAACCATCTAATCCAAGGGGTTCACCAACCATCATCTAGCATGGAAGATGGGATATTGAAACCATCTTCTTGGTAACTAATAGTGGTTGTAATTGCTCTTGTTTTATACTTGTATAAATATGTAATATGCATATTCAGCCAAGAGGTTGATGCTCGACACAATCATAACATAGATAGCATGCTCCATGTATCTACTCTATAGAACATGCACTATAGCACATTTAACCAATTTTACCTATTATTTGTTAATTAATAGAATTTACATTTCCTTCAAGTAAGAATTTCACTCCATTGAATGTGTTTACTTGTCTCTTTATTAACTATCTTTTCCCATTCACTCTATACAACCAGGTTTCGGTTGTCCTCCACACGCCTAGCCCTAGGCTCTGTGGGGTAGATCAAAGAGAGAGAGAGAGAGAGTGTGTGTGTTTTATATATATATATATAAATAATATGTATGCATGTATATATATGTGTGTGTGTGTGTGTGTGTATAGTCCTCATAATTAAACAACACCATAAAAAATATTTAATATCATTACATTTACCTGAAGGCCATCCCCCTCAATCTGCATCATGTCATGATTAACAAGAAAAATGGGTCCAAATAAGTATGGCAAGACTAATATTTTATAACTAAACAAATAGATAATTTATAGCATAAAAATAATTATGAGTAATGATAAAACATTCTTTTCTTCAAATTAAACAATATATAAAAACTTAATAAGCAATCATCTTACTAAATATAAATATTATGTATCAACTAAATTTATTCCATATCACCACCACATTTTAATTGTAAAGAATTCCATTTTAGCATGGTGTAAGTAACTAAATTGATAACATAATGTACTGAAGTAAGTGAATTAGTAAACTAGTATGTATATCAATAATTCAAACCAATGATACAATAAATCCATACATTGAAACCATTGTAAAATCATAAGTGAAATAAAAGGTTCCATAAGTAGCCATATATATATATATATATAATTTAATAAAAAATCAAGGAAAATGGAAATACCTAAAAATATTAAAACATAATCACACTATCTCATTTGAATAAATAATAAAAAACAAATGTTTTCCTACATGAGATGCACAAAATATACTAGTTTTTTAATTATAGAAATGGATAGTGGACTCTCTCTCTCTCTCTCTCTCTCTCTCTCTCTCTCTCTCTCTCTCTCTCTCTCTCTCTCTCTCTCTCTCTCTCTCTCTCTCTCTCTCTCTCTCTCTCTCTCTCTCTCTCTCTCTCTCTCTCTCTCTGTGTGTGTGTGTGTGTGTGTGTGTGTGTGTGTGTGTGATATATGCCTTAGACTTATAAACATGAAAATATATTATTAAATCATATGGTTTTAAATATTACACCATATACACATAGTGTTGCTAGGGGTTTCCAAAATATTAGGGTGATTCAAAATCCCTCTCTATAAAAAAAATAGATAAATATTATTGCACTTTCTAATTATATATGTGTGTAATAAACTATGGTTTATTAAAGGAAGAAATAACATGCTTGTACCAATATTTAAAAATGATCAAATTTTAAATCTACTTAATCCAAAAACTTATAAATGGTATAACTTACATGTCATTTCATTCATTTCCACTTCCTTCCTATACTCTTCACTTATCGATTGCATGCCTTACTTTTTGATAAGGTACAACATTATAGTTTTAATGAGTTTCATGAATATTAGTAGGATTTATTGTAATTAATGATCTCACCCTAAGATATCATCCTCCCCTTAAAAAACAAAATCATCATGTAAATACTCCAAACTTTTATTGAAAAACATGAAGGGATTCAATTTCTTCCATTCATTATTAAAAAAAAAACACTAGATTTCTTTCAACTGGTCAAAAGAATCTCTTAATAATTCAACCAAACCTAATGATGATGTTTTAATAATCATTACTATTTTTAATCAAATATTTTATTCAACACCAATTTAAACCTTAATAACTTATTTCATAATTTAAATTCATTATTTACCTAAAATAATGATAACATAGTGGTCTTTAATGCCTTTTAATTCCATTTTTATATTACTTAAGTAAAAATGTAAGTATGCTTAAAACCCTTTGTAAAAGTGTTTTACCAAGGCCATTAAAAGTATAATTATTTTTTGATTGCATAATAATCCAAAATATATAATATTTCTAGGTTTATACACATATATTTGACATAATATCACTCAAAACATATATTTTTCATAATATTGCTTAATATGATTATAGATGACAAACACAGGATTTATTTGTGTATTTTGTTTCAAGTCTTAGACTTGTATTTATTATTTAATTGTTTTAATAAATTTTATATTTATATTTAATATTCTCAAATATACCTCAATATCTGTAATCTCATTCTATGTATTTCCTTTTATGTCTTATGGCTTTTAGACAAGACCACATTATAGCCCTATTTGAGGAATGCAAACTTGTCCCATTATGACTTGTGGATGTTTTTCAAATTTATATGTATATAATTATATATTTTATTACCATTTAAATTTTAAATTTATCCTCTTCGCATCCCAATAACTCCCTAAATTTGAATTCATTATGTTTATATAAGAAAGGGCCCTGCTAGAGGTTAGGGACTAATTTTATATCTATCACAAAAACTATAGAAAGTTTATATCTACTTATATCTATGGAATTATTGAATTATTTATAGGTTTTAGGGATAAATAAATTATTTTCATGTTTGTGTCAATGGTAATCATATAAAATATTACATTTATTCTTGAATCCACTATTTCACACACATACTTAGGTAGGAGAACTACATCATCCTGAGGCCCTTTTGTGATATGTATGTAGTCCTCAAATTACATAGGATTTTCTAAGGATAACTCAATTATTCCCCTTGCCTAATTCACTCATTTATATTTCATCTCTATATGGTTTATTATATAGGAACCAGGGTTTATATGTTGTAGGTCTTCCACATAAATAAGGACACACATTCAATATTTAAGTCACCCTTAAATAAGCACAAATATGCATGAAGGAACATTGTCTACATCATAAATCAGGACACAACCATAATTAATATAAAAACAAGGATACAATGTGATATTTTTATTCTAGTGTGGCCCTCTCCTATAATAATTTTAAATTCTAATTTCATTTGTAACACATTTCAAGGATCATTATAGTTAGCTTTCATCAATAATCAACCTACATATACAACATAAGTTTCGTTTGAGATAAGTTTACATATTTTCTTATGAATTTACTATTTTTAATTAACTTAAAAATCTATAAATTATTATATTTTACATTTGTATTTTATATATTATTTAAACTAAATTAGATTCAATAGTTTATTTGTTTATAGAATTTAATTCATAAATAAAATTAAACATATTATACAATCTTGTGAACCCCTATTTTATTTATAAAACTATTTGATTTTTATCTTAGGATTTCATAAAAAATTCTATAAATTTCTAAAATTTAAATAAAAAATCCTTCAACCTTGGATACAAATCTAAAACCATGAACCAATCTTATTTGACCTTGGATCTTGATTTAAATTTTAAGAGGATTATGTAATGTACAACCCTAGTTTGCTAAAGTGCTGGAATAATAAATAAGAGAATAAATGTTCAATAATTATAGTTTTTTATTTATATAATAATTAAATTTTTGGATTGCTCTATAAATAAAAAATTAACTACAAGAGATGCACTTAGCTAGAAACTAACTGAGACAGAAGAATTATAGGCTAAAAATTGGTACAAAGATTTTTCAAGCTGTTATAAATAGAGACCATGAGATATAAATCCTCTTGGCCAATAACATGATCCCTTAAATAATATCACATTGTGATAATATCCTCTAGGCCATGCTAGTGTCCTTTTTCAAGCATGGATAGTGACCTTCTAGGTGTACCTTCACTTGGTTTTAGGGAGTCTATGCATGTGTACATAGATGATAGTTCGTTATATGTTCCCTATTATTAGTCCCCTAATTATAGTTTAATGGAGTTTTTACACCAACCTAATATCCACCTTAACACATCTAGATATTTTGGTAAAGTAGTTATCTTAATAGTTTTGATAGCTAGTTGGAAGATGCAGTGCAAAACATGTGCTAGCTGGCGAATGGCTAACCATCTTCCACATAATTAGGTCATCAACAAAGATCTTAATAAATGTGGCAAGTGGAGCATGGGAATTATGGGGTCATGGATCCAGTGATTATGATGATGAAACTCCATCTTAGCACTTATCATGTAGCTTACACCTTGGTAAAGATGTTATTGAAGGCCTATATAAAGAGCTTGAGCCAGAGAATGAGAAGAGGAGGAGAAGTGAAATGAACCTCTGGTGGAATGATTTTAGAACCATGCTATGAAAAGTTAGTTCTAGTGGCAATTGAGGCTTATATATATAATAGAGTCCACTCTAGCCTTAATTATATGTGTCCAAACTCATCTTTGAGCCTTTGGGTTGTTAGTAGTATGAATTTAAATTTAAACACTTATTTATGGACTTTGAATAACTAGTTATGGTGTTGTTCTAAAATACACTCATGGTTATTTTGGTTTGCATGTTTTGTAGTATTGCTATGGGATGAAAGTGTGTGTCTTATGTCACATCTTGGTCATTTATGTGATTTGAATTTCATGTACTTTTTTATTTTTGAATTTTAATGGTGTCTTTGTATTTTCATGATGTCATGATCATTCTACATGCAAAATGTGTATAGATTTATGCCTATGAACCCAACCCTTGTTTAATATACATATATTAAGAATGGGAAATAATTTGAATCAATTATCTTGTGACCCACTCAGTGCCTATATGACCCTAGGATTACCTTGAAATAGGTCTATGCCTATGGGTGTGCCCATTAGCTAAGTTAATATTATATTATTTGAGTCCTTCCCCCTTTTTAAATCCTCATGTCATGGCACAACTAGCCCAACATGGGAACTAGTTCCTTCTCAGTTACACTTCAAGTGAGTGTATATGGACTGTACCTTATGTGAATTGATGCTGGTATAGCTACATGTTAAATTTTTAGCACAAAAATAGTTTTATTATGCTTGTTCTTATTTGGAAGAAACCCCTCCTAGACTTTATGCAATATTTTGGTTCCATTACTGGGACCCATGTTGAATTTTGTTACTATGATGGTGAAATAAAATGATGTATCATATTTCTCACTAAAACATTGAGCACTAACTTTACTAGGTGGAAAATAGTTTTGTGCAAAAGCATCCAACTTGTAAAGGAAAAAAATACAATAAATGGGTTTAAGATAATCTATATGATGTTTTATATGAGGTCTTTTTCTATGAGTTATTTGAGAATGTGTACAACTAGTTAGATTAATATTTAACCCATAGAAGAAGAAGCTATGAATGGCACTATGAGTGGACAAATGAGTGCCTCAAGAGGCTTGAGACCTTAGATGATACCTAGAATAGAGTGATGCATATATGGTGACAAGGATCTATAAATATCTATGTGATTGAGTTTACAGTATCAAATTATTTATTCATTGAAGAAGTAGAGTACCCATTTTTACACAACCCTAGAGGCACATTCATGGGGGAGTTTGGAACAAAGCTCAAGAAGCTAATGGTTAATTATGGTTTTGAAAATTTGGTGATGGAAGGCTAAAATCTTATCACATATGAGATGTGCAAAGGGAAAGATGGGGATGTGTAGGTGAGGTGTGATGGAAGGGGACGAACCAATTGACACTTAAGAGCTTATAATATAAGCCTATAATAAGAGATGGTGCTGACTGATGGAAGATATGGAACCTAAAAGTTCTAAGAGGACCTACAACATATAAGAAGGGTATGGGGAAGGATCTCTTGAAAAATAGTAGCTTTAATATGAGAGGTATAATGAAGTAATGGACTAAGCTTGACACTTTATAGGTGTGGAATTCACTGAGTTCTTATAGAAGTTGGTGAGTGAAGATATGCTCAACATGCCTACCCCATTTGAACCTAAAATACATGTTTATGTGTTAGATCCCTCACTTGAAGATAATACAAAAGTGATTGTTGACCTTGACAATGCCTCATATCTTAGGTGTTTTGAAATTTTATATTGTAACTTTATTATTAAATATATTACTCCATACAAGTAGGTGAACACAACTACCTCTAGGCCTTTGAGCTCTAGCTCACCATAATAAAAATTGAACATGAGCATACTAAAAATAAAAAATTTCAATAAGATAAGGTGGGAAACAAATTTTAGGAAGTGGATCGATGCCACGTATGATTAGAAGAACACCAATGACATTGATTTTGCTAATTTGAATGATGGGACCAATGCCTACCCCAAAGGCTAGAGGCACATGAGGAAACCTATTGGGAAGAGGAAGTAACATCCTTGGTGGAACAAGACCACCATAAATAGGGTAAAAACTATGGGGTAAGAACTAAAATTACTAGCTTCCCCCTCATAATAGATCTACTATAAAATGACTATGAACCTTCTAGAGTATCATGACATGGAAAATGCTATAGAACATGTGTGAAAGTGTGGAATATAGTGTTGTGTGTGAGGCATAATATATTTAGAGCATAAGGATAATTATTTTTTGACTACTTTACTTGATCATGCCCACACTTGGTATAAATTTTTTGACTCCAAGCAAGCCATGATTGACTATGATACCTTGAAAGATACATTCTTGAAAGAGTTTGACATCTCAGAGTTTAAATAATAGAGCATTGTCATGCTAAAATAAATTACCTAAGGACTCATAGAGAGTGTATACTTATACAATGTATGGTTTTAAAATATCTTATCAAATATACCATATGATAGACATGCTTCTCAATATGTATAGTGGTTTTTTGGGGGGTTGTTCATGCCATTGTACAAGGCACTTTTCATGAAGACTTTTACAAACCCTTGAGAATTTCTTGAAGTAGAACATAGAGCCAAGGTAGTTAGGAGTGAAGACATTGTGATCAAACCATTTATGAAGGTGTTGATTTCATATATAGTGTCCCATATCCTAAATATCACCACCATCTTTGTGCATGACACTTGAATTGGACTATGGTCCATTGACTATAAAGTATAAGGACATAATAAAACTAACTACCCATGGAGGAATGTGTATGCTTTATTTCTAAGCTATGACATCTATTGAGAAGTGAATGATGTGTATAAAATTCCTTTTTATAGCATACCATCAAAGTCAGCACAACCATCTATTATCATTTATGTGAGATCTACACCCATACCACTACTAACTATTGGTAATTGATAAAATACATGAAAACATGGAAAGGGGCATGTGACAAGCTATAATAGTAGTGAGAGGGAAATCAAACCAAGGGAATGATGGATATGGACAAAATAATATAGGATTATGGATACAATGACATGCGAAAGGGTGAGGTAGAGGAAGCAGTGGTAGAAGGTTCTCATCACATTCATGTTATAAGTGTGGCTTAATAGAGTATTATCAGCATGAATGCCCTACACATCCCATTTATGGGTATTATCAAAGGCCCCATAAGGTTAAAGAATGCCTTTAACTTTACAAAAATGATCCAAATAATGCTTACTATAGACAAGGGCACATGGATGATTAGAATACAATAGGATATGTAAAAATAGACCCCAAAAGTGTAACCTACACACATAGAAGTCAAGGTGCATGCAACTACTCAAAGTGGGTTTACCACTTGGTCTCTAGCTATGAAAGTACCTAAGTTATGCCTTAATATTATGATACAAGTCTAAATAAATTCATAATATGGCCTAAACTAATAGCTTCACCTTATGTAGACCTAATGCACCAGAAGGATGTACTACATCAGGATATGATCATAATCCAAAACTTACAAGGAGAGTTCCAAGTATTGTAAGACCTATAAGTGAATAATGTCATGGCCTAGAAAGAATAGGATAGTCAAGAGTTTAAAGTATAAGAATTAACTAAGATATTTTGACTTCTATAGACTGAGGGTATGTTACCCCTATTAAATAGCTTACTCCTAGAACATGTAGGCTAAAAGTAAGCTGAGCTGGCCATGCCATGCATGGATAGGGTGTAAGAAGTATAAAACACTCATAATGTTGAATATGACCAAGAAATTCTAGTGAACAGCACTATTGATAACTATTCTATCTATGAGGTTCTCATAGACATGGGCATTAAGGTCAATATCTTGACAAAGACTATTTGGGAAAAATGGGTAGCCCATCTCTAAGACCTTCCCCTCATGTTCTCTTCATGGATAATAAGACCCAATTTCATCCTATAGGTATTTTTAAAATAATGGTTGTATATTTCATGGGTACTAAATTATGGGCTAACTTTGAAGTCATAGAGTTAGTGGAGTAAGACAATTACCTAGTTCTTCTAGGAATGTCATGGTGTTATGCAAACAATGCAGATATGCACTTCAAAAGGTGTTACATGAATTTTTAGAATGGAAGGAGAGAGTATTCATACATATTTAAAATAAAAAAATACCCCTTATGTTGAGAGAATAGATATTGAAGATGAAATCAACCATATCTATAACATCATATTACAAGGCATCGAGACCCCAGAACCAAACAATCAAAGAATCCTCTCTTGGGAGGATATATAGTCAGCCTCAGATACCATAAATGTTTCTTGAAATTTTTGGGTTGAAGAATCATATGAGACAATTGGATTATGGTACTATTTGGTGTGAGTGAAGGCACCCTAACTAGTAAAAATAGGCTATATATAGATTGATTACACTCCTAAAATATGGATTCCTAGTACCAAGATAAGGGGGGAAATAGTATTCTACATTAGTAAGGGTAATCTTGATTCATTCCCAAGGTATTAAGGAAGTAATCATGTATAAAACTATGTCTATGACATTGAGTCATGCATACCAAAGGAGGTAGATAAAATTGGCACACTAGTGTACACATTGAAAATCAATGCCACATGTTGGTGGATACCGTATAAGCCTAGTTTTCTAACCTGGTAGGATTTAAAGGTGGAAATTTGTACCATATTTGGAAAAATAAATGAGGATCTACAGATTCTATCCTACTCTAGTGAATCTAACGCCATATCACATGTATGACTTTATGAAGAAATATGGATTATTTATGGTGAAAATAACCCAATAAATCTATGGGTGCATGCTTTCTACAAAACCTTAAAGATCATGGGTATGGTACATAGTAAATTTAGACACACGATGACAAAATAGATTTGGATGCCCTTAAAGAGTGGTTTATTCATACCTTCTATTTTTCTTCACAAACTCTTGAGCTAATCCATCCATTATAGATAGTTCAAAGGTTAGTGTTTGAGGACACTACTATATTGGAAGAGCACCTACAGGACATGTTTGGTGAAAATGGGTTAGCACTCCCAACCTTTTCAAATAATATATTATAAATAGTGACTCTAGTGATGAAGATGATGATAATGGAAAGTGTGAAACTAGAAGAACTTGGTAGGGGGTAAGAAGTTAGTGTGCCAAGTTTAGGATGACACCTAAAAATAAGAAGGCTCTAAGCATATTAAAGTAGAGAAAATTAAGGTTAGTATACATGTCATCAATTCTCACTAGGGGATGCATGAACCTTATTGGGCACCATTAAAAACTACTAAGGTAGATGTCACCTTAGATGGGGAACCCAAAATTACCACTCTAGGCACCTATTGGTCTGACATAGAATTGGCACGTATTGTTGATCTACTAAAATAAATCCAAAACTTATTCCTATGAAAATATAAGGATATGAAATATTTTCACCCATCCCTCGATAAAATGAGCATCAAAATAGTTGATTATGTGAGATCAGTTAAGAAGTGACCTTATAGATTGAACCTAAATATTCACACTAAGATAAAAACTAAGAATGATGGCATGTTAGTCATATGAGTTATCTATCCATTGCAGGAATCCAAATAGGTCAGCCCCATGGTCATAATCATAAAAAATAATGGTAACATTTGAATTTATTTTGACTATAGGATGTTGAACACCACTTGTATAATTGACCCCTTCCCAAATCCTCTCACTGATGAAGTATTAGATGGAATTATAGGTTGAAAACTATACACATTTACTGATGGATTTTCAAGATACCATAAATTCTAAATCAAGGAGGAAGACAAGATTAAAACCACCTTTATGACCAAGTGGGGATGTTTTACATATAATGTGATGCCCTTTGGGTTGAAGAATTCACCAAAAGTTTTCTCCCAGGTGGTTATCACCAAATTCAAAGATTCTATTCACAAGTTCCTCCAAGTCTATTTATATGATTAAATAATGTATGGATTGGTAAAATATCACTATGATAATTTTCACCTAATGTTTGAAAGGTGTTGATAGTTAAAAATCTCTTTAAATCTCAAGAAGTGTATTTTTACGATGTTGTTTGGCACATTGCTCAGGCACATCATCTATAAGGATAGTCTACTCATTAATTTAGCCAAAATTGTAATCATCCTTTAGCTTCAAACACCATAAATTTAAAAATACATCCATGCATTTTTTGGACATTGTGGATATTATAATAATTTCATAAGGAGTATTACAAGATTGCAATACTATTACATGAACTATTATCGAAGGATGGCCCATTCTATTAGGGTACGGTGCAAGAAAATGATTTCAAGACCTTGAAACTAAAGATAAAAAGTATAATTATGATAAATTTTATTTATTGGGTAACTCCCTTACATGTCTACATTTTTTCCTCTGGTACTGCAATAGGCACCATTCTTACACAATTAGGCAAAGGAAAAATAGATCATCATATTTATTTTACAAGCAAGAAACTGACCAAGGTAGAAAAAAATTACACCATGACTAAGTGTGATGGATTTTCCATGGTATATGACCTATATAAGTATTTAAATTTTTTGTTAATAACCCCATTTATCTTATTTAATGATCATGAGGTGTTTAAGTACCTAGTGAACAAGCCCATTTTACATGGGTGCATTTGTTGATGGATTATATTATTCCAAGAATTCTATTTTTCTATTATAGTCAATCCTAGAAAGCAAAACTTGAGCCCAAAAAATCTCTCTCAAATAAACTCTAAGGATGTAGTAGTTCCAATTGAAGATGATATGCCCAACACATAACTCTACAGGATCTAATGTGTCTTGAAAGACTCAATATATATCACCACATTTCTAACCTTTGGATTTACACCTCATGTCATGACAACTAAAGAAAATAACTAGCTCATAGTTTATGTTACCCCATTTCAACTAATTGGTAGGGAAATGTACAAATTGGGATGTGATGATATCATGCACCAATATGTCCTAGAGCAAGAACGTGACCTAATACTACAAGAAGCACATGAAGGGATTTATGGAAGTAATTATGCTAGTAATGCCACAACATGAAAATTTCTATAATCAATATTATGGCCACTGACTATATTTTATGATGTAAAAGAATATGAAAAAAAGTGTGATTATTTTTAGTGGATAGGTAAACCAAACCACTGGGATGATATGACCCTCATCCCTATTCTTACATATGCACCATTTGAAAATAGGCCATTGATTTTTTGGGGCCTATCACTCCCATCATAAGGTGAATAAGCACAAGGTACATTCTAGATGATACAAATTATTTTATTAATTGGGTAGAAGAAATGCCCACAAAATATTATACAACTACCATAATATCAAGATTCATTTGGGAAAACATTATAAATAGGTGTGGGTGCTCGATCATCTTGACTAGTGATTATGGCTCACATTTCATCAATACAATAGACTAGATCTTGTTGTATGAGTATATGGTGGTGCACCATAAAATGACACCCTACCACCCCCAATTTAAAGGAAATTTAGAATCATTTAATAAAATACTGGAGACATGCCTCACCAAAATCTGTGATGTTGTTCTTAAATATTAGGATGACTACATGTCAAATATGTTTATTTTAGAATTTTTTTGCTTGTCTTCTAGAAGAAAGAAAAAATAAACTTGAGAAGGGTATGGTAAAAAAACTTGATATGTTGTGCATGTGTTGATTCAAATGAATTTAGATACTCCTATTTGGCTTGGGAAAAATGACCTATAAATAAGAATGCACACAAAGAAATGGTCTGATTAGTTAGGTAGATTGCCTAGCAAGCTAGATCCAAGAAGCACAAGATTTCTTGGAGGCTATCAATCCACACTTTTAAAAAATGAAGCTCCAAAATATAAAGTACTTTCATAAAAAATAGAAGATAATGAAATGAAATACAAGAAGTGCTTGATAAAAGAATAGATGAAATTGACTAATTATAGTAATAAGTGGGTCAATACTACTAGTAAATATGTCAGGTATGGCTCAAAAAATAAGGTAGTGTTCTATGATCAAGGAGAGGGTATAAAAATTGGATTTGGTTAGGGTTTGGTGGGTGGAAATAGCTTGTTATTATTTTTTCACATAGTGAACATTGATAGTTGGGGTGATTGTCAGTGGTTAGGGTAATTATCAGTGGTTACGGTAACCATTAATGGTTAGGATAGACTGTTAGTCAAAGTGATCATAGGTGGATACTATGGGTTGGGTTTGGGTTAATAAAATGCTATTTAGATGAGGTCATAAAATGGAATTATGAGATATGGGTTTGGGATGGATTAATTTTGAAACAAAAGTAAAGTATTTGAATGATTAAAAATAGATACTTAGCTTGTTGGTTGTTGATTTGATGAATGGTTGAGGTGGTGGAGCCTAGAGAAATTTTAGTAGAGTAATGTTAGTTTTATATTGGATGATGGGTGGTAGTAATTTAGATCTCTATCGCACTTCCTGGTTCACTAGATCAATGAAAGAACACCTATAAAAGGAAGTCTGATGTAATAAGTTTTGGCTCTAGATATTGATCTCTTGATTTTGGATTCTTATTCACCCTCTTCCCCTCTATCTTTATAGGAAGGAAGGAGAGGTGAAACAATACATTAAGAAGAGTTATAACCTATCTAAATTTATTTTAGACATGCACTAATCCATATATGAATTATACAATCTAATTATAAAAAAGAAAGTCAAAGTGATGTGGTAGTTTAGTGGTCTAGGTAGCACAAACCTAACTTTTGGTAGTCAGGATTGACCATTGATGGTTAAGGTGACCATCAGCTATTGAGGGTCAAAGGTTAGGTTTGGTTAAAAAGGTAGGTTAGCTAGTAGGTAAATTTTGACTTGATTTAGGTTTGGTTTATGGTTAAAGGGTTAGGGTTGGTCCCTAAGGGGTCCTAAGGTAGTCTAGGGGTGTTTTGACACTTAGAACCATAGTGTGTGGTTTTGTAGTGTCTAAATTTTGCCCCTTTTTTATTATGTAGTTTGTATCAGTAAGAAACAAAACAAAAATAAAGTGTGGGTCGAAGGTTTGGTTACCCCAAGCATGGGAGGAGGTGTTCCCCCTCAAATAGGGAATTAATGAGGTAATGTAGAATAATTTGTGGGTTTGATAAGTAGTTAAGGTATTGGTTGATAGGTTGGGCATTAAAGTGTAAACATGTGCATAAAGTATGACTAAGTATAATAGCCAAGATCATGCATTGACTAGGTTGCCATTGTTGGTAATAATTAAGGTTGGTACTAGAAGGACAAGTGACAAGTGGACCACATGACCATATGTGATGCTTGGGTTACACTCATAAACTCAAGTCTCTTAGACAATGTTGCTACTAGGAGGATAAGTGACAAGTGGACCATATGATCATATGTGTTGATTGGAAACACTTGTAAATATAATTCTCCTAGGTAAGGTTAGTGTTGTCATTGGTATCTAAGGTAGGAAGTACTCTTGTGAAAACACAAATTGGTTGGGTGTGTGTAAGGTAGTATAAGTTCAAAAAACTATTCAACACGGAAAGTAGTTGGTGCTATCAAAAGGACCAAGGCAAGGTCATCGCAAAATGTGTGATAGTTTGTGCCAAAATGGCTAGTAGAAAGGTGACACAGTCAGAGGTAAGTTTGGCAGAGGAGGTGATCTCTAATGATTGGATTGGTTTGGTATTAGAGAAAAAGTGTGCTTGAGAAGTGGGGGGAAACCCTAATAAGCTAACCATCAATGGTCAGGATAGACCTGTTGACGCAAAATATTGCACCCTTGGCAAGAGGCCGAGCTCCTACCTTCTACATGCAATAATGGAAACTCCCCTCTCACCTGTGGGACTGGCAAAGATGGAGGGGAGATTCTCTAAATAAGGGCTAGCTTGCTCTAATGTATCATTTAGGCCCTGGTTTCTCCTACTAATAATAAACAAAATGTAAAAAGGGGGGATGAAAAGGGAGATGGAGATGCTGAAAATAGAACCTAATCCTAAAAAAGTAAAAAAAAAAGTGATACACCAGAAAAGTGTGATCTACTCCACTCAAACATACACTTTCCACTGAGAACCAAATCCCATACACTTCATCTGACATGAGAGAACCTTTTGCATCAGTAGGTCAGGGGTTCATGGAGATATAGGGAGGAAATAACTACTAGAGGCATTCTGAGACACACTACAATAGCCTATCCACTTCACCTATACTCCTCTAGGGACACTTCTAATAGACCTATAAAAGGAAACTCAAAAATGCACTAGACATGCTGAAATCATTCTATAAAAGAATTAATAAAATGACTTAACATAGAATCAAATACATAGACACATACTAAAGATGCAAAACTCAAAATGGAGGTAAAAATGATGTGTTTTGATTTAAGGTAAATTTCTGGCAGCTCTGCCTTACAAGTCCTGAGAGATTTTTGGGTAGAGTTTTGCCTTAAGGCTGAGAGCCATTTTTTTTCTTGAATGAGAAGTTTACAATTTATAAAAAGAGGAAGAAAAACTTGGCACTTCTTGGGAAGTATTTGGTGCTCTTTTTTGTAAGTGGCCCATGTGCATTCTAAACCTTGGGAAGAGGAAAGCCACTGTTATTGATGTCATTCTTCAGAAAAGGCCTGCTAGAACCATGCTGTACAATCACCAAAATTGACCATGGTGTTCAAACATTAATGTAAGACATGGCCACACCTATTTTCTATAAACAGACTGTAGTTTGTCACCTCATTAATGCCAACTTGGAGAAAAATAGGTCACACCACTCATCTGCAATAACTCTCCATCTCTTCGCCACTTAAATTGCTTTGTCCTTCTTGCTCCTTGTCTTCTTCCTACTCTTTCATCCCTCAAGGGTGATCTTCTGGCAGGTCGCTACATTCCTTGGGCTCTTTCCATGATTTGGTGCTCAGACCGTTCAAAATAAATGGCTACTCCACTGTGTTAAATTTGACGTTCACACAGTTGTCACCCAACGGCTAGATTGTCTGCTTAAACTTGACAGCTTTCAAGACATCACCGTCCTTGACAAAAGTCTATCAAGTCTTTTTATGGATTTTCTTCCCCATGAGTTTTCTATTTCAAGCCTTTTCCCATAGACAAAAGTCCATGGGAATTGGCCGCTCTTTGTCCTTTTCTTCAGGCTCTTTGAAACTAACTACCCTCTACAAGGGCTTTTGAACCCATTGCTGCCCTCCAACTGTAGGGCACACCCTTGAACCAACCCATTGAACCAAAATTGGTTTAACGGTTCAATCAGTTCAACCACTGCACATCGAGCCCATTGAACCAAGCCTTTGAATCGATGGCATTGAACTAAGCCATTGAACTAATTCGCTTGAACTTAATCATTAAACTTGGCACTAAATTGAATGATTGGACCATAACATTGAACTTAAGCATTAAACCAAATGATTGAACCAATCCATTGAATCAGTTCAATGGTTCAATGAAGCATGCCGATTCACTTGCCAATGGACCAAGTGTCTGAACCCACTGACGAACTGAGCACCAAAGTGTTGAACCAACACCATTGAACCACCCTTTGAACTGGTTCAATGGTTTAAACCTGCATGCTGATGAACCAAAACATGTTGAAATTTAAATACTGAACCAAGGCTTTGAACTTTGCTGATGAACTTTAAACGTTGGACCCATGTTGAACCAAAGCTGCTGAACCAAAGGCATTTAACCAAGCCTAGAAAATGAAGCGATAGACTTGAATCGATGAACCAAGATTTGAAATGGAGCAATTGAATTGCTAATTAAAACAAAGCTCAAACCAAGGCTGATTGAACTACCAATTGAACCAGGCATTAAACTGGGTTCAATGGTTCAATGATGCCAACCTTCTTGTAATGTTCTTTAGACTAGATCCTAAAGAAGCCTTGCAAAAACCTAACACTCTCTGAACTGATCCTTCATGCACTAAAGGACTAGCCTGCAGAGTCCATAGAAATTTTGTAAAGTCCATAGAAATGAACAGACTCATGAAAAATTGAAAAATGAAATGGCCTAGAACAATATGGATAGAAGGGGACCAATTTTTGGCCTGTTGGGCAAAAAATGGTCAAAAAATTGGCAACTCTTAGGGGAAGCATGCCTGCTATGCTTAAAGACCAGTTGCCTTGCAGTCTAATTCATTGGGCATGGAGTCAGATGTAGCTTGAACAAAGATCAAC
The DNA here is from genome assembly GCA_037957365.1 of Torreya grandis. Taxonomy (NCBI): domain Eukaryota; kingdom Viridiplantae; phylum Streptophyta; class Pinopsida; order Cupressales; family Taxaceae; genus Torreya; species Torreya grandis. The sequence continues at coordinate 167,217 of JARHVA010002089.1, read as the reverse complement.
AACAGCCCCAAAAGATCCAAGAATCAAACATGAAGATTTTACCCCACACACAAAGGGAAACACACAAGGCTAAAACACTACATGTGCAAATTGCACTTAGGGAAAGCAGGAAAGAAACTAAAAGGAAATTACTATATACAGCTAACCAAGAATGTTTGCCTCCCTCCTAGATCAAAGGGAAAACTTCTTAAGTCCCCTTCCTGGCAAGAAGACTTATGGTGCCAGGCAAATAACTAAATGAAAAATAGAGTTGGTGACCTGCTCTTCTTGCCTGTCACCTTGCTTGGCTTATATCCAAGTGGATTAGAATCAAACATGCTTCGAACATATATATACTCTACTTGTCCTTGGAAGCTTGTTGAATGTTGGTCCCTCATATTGGTGCTCTTCACCAAGAAATCAATTGCTGATGGCTCATCACCGTTAGCCCTTTGATATGCACATTCCCTCTGTAATGCATCAAGATCTAACTCATTTCCTTCTACCTCATTACAGACTCTGTCAGACTCATCCTTTACTTCCTTTTAGCCTTCTTGAAGAAGGGTGACTGTGATGATGTCTAAAATGGACTCACAAAATGATTGCTCATCCCATAAAACATTGCCTCTTTATTCAAAGCTTTCTTCTTCAAGGCATTTCTCTAGGAAGACAGACCTCTCCTTTTCCTCCTTAGAGATTAGGATCTATAGATTTTCAAAGGTATCCTCCTAATCTTCCTCCAACTCAGGCATAAATAAGTCCATCGAACAAGGGGGGAGAGAGCTCACCATGCTTTTGTTCCTCCTCATACTACTAGAACATCCGCATGTATGTGGGACTTGAGTCTTCTCCATTGCTGATGATGCCTTCACAAAAAGCCTTAATGATGATTTCTTCTTCATTGTCGCTCATGATAGCCCCTTGAAAAACTATAGATTGGATCTTCTACTCCTCACTTGCCTCCTATAGAATAGGTTCTTCCTTGAGAAGGGGTGAAGTGGGACAACCATGTGGAAGAGGAGTTAGTCCTTGAGCTAGAATCAAATGATTCTCCTCTTTCCATTTGGTCAACACTTCATCAATATCAGGTGTGGCCTAATAGCTCTCCTAAAAGTGTGTATATGGGGTGTGTTTAGACATGGAATGTGCCATTGGGTCTAAACTATCCATCACACACTGGCTGAGGAATCTCTTTTTGGATTCCAACTCTACAATTCTCTTGGCTAGATCTTCTTGGAAAAGCCTTTCTTGGAGGTCACCAACATCATCATGAGTAGGATCAGCCTCAGCTTCCTCAACGTTTTGATAAAAACCTTGCTTCTCCTCCTTCCTACCCCATGATTCTACTATTTTCCCCCAGTTTAGGATCTCAAAATTGGAATTTTGCTCCTATGAATAGGTAGCAACTTTGTTTTCTCCAAGGTCCTGGGGCTCCTCCACAAGGTCTGGGAGTTCTATCTCTCTTTCAAGAAGTAGTCTCATCCTAGCCTCTAAATCATCAATTTGCTTAGATAGATTATCCTAAAAGAGTCTTTCTTGGAGGTCACTAGCATCATCCTCTTCAAATCTCTAGGATGGTTCCTGGCATTCCTTCCTCCAACTTGGAATCTACACATCATGTTGAAAGACTTGGGGAGGTTGAGGAATGCTAGGAAGAGACTGTTGATGCACCGAAAGAGTCTCTAGAAGAGGGCTATGCTAGCTTGTGGTATTCCCCCCAATGGAAGATTCATAATCTAAGGAGTTTAAAAGGTTCATCTCCATGGGAGGTTGTTTTGATACCCTCTGGTGTTGGAAAGCCAGGCACATAGGATTGAGAGTAGATGCATTTGATGAGTTGGAGTGAGCAAGTGCTATCTAATAGAAAGGATTTGGTGTAAAAGGGGGGGCTTTATTTATAATAGGAGGGGGTATATAAGGTTGAATGCCTTGAATAAATGAATTTCTCCATTTTGCTACCTCCTCCTCCATGGATTACAAGCCCTGTGCTTGCCTAAACAAACACTCCTCTTTATACAATAGCTCCTACTGATATCCATACTACTCCAATTTGTCAATCTCCATTGTCTGCTTCTCAAACTCTAGCACCACCTCCCTTATCATTGAAGGGTAAGTAGGAGAGCTACTTGAGGTGATTCTCTAAAAATCTTGAGTCTGATCAAAGTCATATGAAGGAATACAAGACCCATGATTTTGTGTAGAGGGATTATACATACAAAAAGTGATTTCTGATGGCCCCAGGCTACTTAACCAACAAATTCAATTCAGAGTCACCATTGGTGTTGATACAAAAGCCTCCAAAGGCTGGTCAGTTGGAGAACACACCAAAAATTCTTCAACTCCTTAGACACAACTTGTCCTAGTTGGTCCCACCAAGCGTGCTAGAAACTATTGACATAGAAAATTGTACCCTTGGTAGGAGGCCAAGCTCCTGCCTTCTCCACACAACAATGGAAACTCCCCTCTCACCTGTGGGATTAGCGAAGCTAGAGGGGAGAGTCTCTAGATAAGGGCTAGCTCCCTCTGATGTATCATTTAGGCCCTAGTTTCTCCTACTGATAACAAACAATATGTAAAAAGGGGGGGATGAAAAGAGAGGAGGAGATGCTGAAAATAGAACCTAAGCCTAAAAAAGTAAAAAAAAGGTGATACACTAGAAAAGTGTGATCTACTCCACCTGAACATACACTTTCCACCGAGAAGCAGCTCCTATACACTTCATCTGACATGAGAGAACCTTATGCATCAATGGGTCAGGGGTCCGTGGAGATACAGGGAGGAAATAACTATTAGAGGCATTCTGAGACACACTGCAGTAGCCTATCCACTTCACCTATACTCCTCTAGAGACACTTCTGATAGACCTGTAAAAGGAAACTCAAAAATGCACTAGACATGCTGAAATCATTTTGCAAAAGCATTAAGAAAATTACTTAACACATAATCAAATGCATAGACACATACTAAAGATGCAAAACTTAGAATGGAGGTAAAAATGTTGTGTTTTGATTTAAGGTAAATTTCTGGTAGCTCTGCCTTACAAGTCCTGAGAGATTTTTGGGCAGAGTTTTGCCTTAAGGCTGAGAGCCATTTTTTTCCTTGAATGAGAAGTTTACAATTTATAGAAAGAGGAAGAGAAACTTGGCACTTCTTGGGAAAGATTTTAGCACTCACTAGAACCATGTTGTATAATCACCAAAATTTACTTTGGCATTCAAACATTAATGTAAGACATGGCCGCACCTCTTTTCTACAAACAGACTGCAGTTTGTCCCCTCATCAATGCCAACTTGGAGAAAAATAGGTCACGCCACTCATCTGCAATAACTCTCCATCTCTTTACCACTTAAATTGCTTTGTCTTTTTTTCTCCTTGTCTTCTTCATAGTCTTTTAGCCCTTAGGGGTGATCTTCTAGCGGGCCTCTACATTCCTTGGGCTCTTTCCATGATTTGGCGCTCAAACTATTCAAAACAAATAGCTATTCCAATATGTTAAATTTGACATTCATGCGGCCGTCACCCAACGGCTAGTTCATTTACTTAAACTTGATGGCTTTTGGGATGTCACCGTCCTCAGCAAAAGTTTTTCAGGTCTTTTTTATAGCTTTTCTTCCCCACGAGTTTTCTATTTTAGGCCTTTTCCCACAGATAAAAGTCCACAAGAATTGGCCGCTCTTTGTCCTTTTCTTCAGGCTCTTTGAAACTAACTACCCTCTGTAAGGGCTTTTAAACCCATCGCTACTCTCTAGCTATAGGGCACACCCTTGAACCAAGCCATTGAACCAAAATTGGTTCAATAGTTCAATCAGTTCAACCACTATGCATCGAGCTCGTTGAAATAAGCCTTTGAACCGATGGCATTGAAATAAGCCATTAAACTGATTCACTTAAACTTAATTGTTGAACTTGGTGCTAAACCGAATGATTAGACTAAATCATTAAACTTAAGAATTGAACCAAATGATTGAACCAATTCATTGATCCATTTCAATGGTTCAACGAAGCATGCTGATGAACTTGCCAATGGACCAAGTGTCTGAACCCACCAACAAATTGAGCACCAAACTGTTGAACCAATGCCATTAAACCACCCTTTAAACTGATTCAATGGTTCAAATTTGCATGCTAATGAACCAAAATGTGTTGAACTTTAACTGTTGAACCAAGGCCTTGAACTTTGTCGATGAAATTTAAATGTTGGACCCGCATTGAACCAAAGCCGTTGAACCAAAGGTGTTAAACCAAGCCTGGAAAATGAAGTGATAGACTTTAAGTGATGAACCAAGATTTGAAATGGAGCGATTGAACTACTGATTGAAATAAAGCTCAAACTAAGGCCGATTGAACTGTCGATTGAACCAGGCATTGAACCAAGGCATTGAACTGGGTTTAATAGTTCAACAATGCCAACCTTCTTGTAATGTTATTTAGACCAAATCCCATAGAAGCCTTGAAAAAACCCAAAAATCTTTGAACTAATCCTTCATGTGCCAAAGGACTAACTTGCAGAGTCTGTAGAAATGAACAGACTCATGTAAAATTGAAAAATGAAATGGCCTAGAATAGTAGGGATAGAAGGGGATCAATTTTTGGCCTATTGGGCAAAAAATGGTCAACAAGACCCTTAGGGTTGACCATCAATGGTCACCCTAATCATCAGTAGTCAAGCATCAGTCCTAAAAGGGTAGAGACAAAAGAACCATGTGGGGTCATATTTTTTAATTTGAGTAAGGTGACATTTGGTGAGAGGATTTGACATTTTAGGTGAAAAGAACTCATGGTGGAGGGTGAGTGAGTGGGTGAGGTTGATTAAGTGTGCTAGAGGTTGACTGATGAGGATGAATTATGGGCATGGTAGAGGTTAATAGGTCATGGGTCCTAGAGTTCCTCTTCAATTATGATCAAGGAATGAGGTAGGGGTGTTGTGAATTTGTAGTTTAGTTACAAATGTGTATTGATTTGGTAGTTTAGATACAAATGTTTTGGTTATTTGATTATTAGATGGGATTGATCTAGGTTTTAGGATTTTATGTAGTTTATGCTTAATTTGGAAAAGAGTCAAGGTATAGTAGTTACGGTAGGGTAGAGGATATTTTTTAATATAAATTTGCAAGGATAGGTGGTGTTTAGGTTGGTTAATGTGGGGGTTTCATGAATATTAGTCCACCAGTGGTCATGCACAATGATTGTTGATGGTCATTACTAATCATCAATGGTCCATAAATGACAATAGTAGGTTGGTCACTTGACTGTCAGTGATCACCATGAGCATCGATGGTTGATAAGGGGTGGAAATGTTTTTAAAAAGTGTTGAATGTTTTTAAGGGGTTTAGAATTTAGAATATGAATTAGTTTAAATTTTAGTGTTGAATGTTTGGAATGTTTAGGTAAAAGTGATGTTAAGGGTAATGTCTATGTTTGGCAGGTAATAGTTGAAGGCAAATGGAAAATGTTAAGGTCAAGTGTAACATTGGTGGTTAATAAGTAATGGTTTAAGGTCAGATGTTAAGGTAGTAGTTATGTTGTAGGGTGAAGGGTAATGGGTAAATGGTATAGTTAGTAGGAAAAGTGTGGTGGTATATTAAGGTTTATTACTATCAATTTTTTTAGGCATGCAAGCAGATCTAGATGCGAGATCAGGTACCTTGGATCTTTGTTGAGATTCATCGAGGGGTGATTGTAGATGATTGGGCTCACATAGAGGAGGTGGGGCTTGGTGCAATTTTGTATTACCAACATGTTTCATGGGATGTAATGATGATCTTGGCATTCATCGAGAGATGGGATCCTATTATAAACACCTTTCTACTACCTATAGGTGAGGTGACTATCTTACTTGAGGATGTCCATAAGATTACATGGATACCCATACATGGTGAGTCAATTTATCATATTGAGAGGGAGGAGAGAGATGATTTAATGGAGCTATTGTATAAAGATGACCTTGAATTTGTGAAGTGGCATCTAAGGGGTTTAGATATAATGTATTATACTAGAGGGATTGAGATGATAGGTGGTTGATGATGATGATCGTGGTCTTGTGCTTTACCATACTAGATTTGAGTAGTGGGAGGTTCCACTATTTATTGTTGGGGGTGTTAGTTGAGATGTTATTGGGTTTCACAGTGTTCACATGGGCACCCATGATATTAGTTCATATTTATAAGGAGATGTGGGGATTTTAAGCCTATAGGAGGTATGGTATCAGTGTGGGGTTTGTTTTGCATTGCTAGACATATGAGCACATCCAGGTGTTGTGACTGATGGGGATACCATGGGATGGGTATGCTCAGATGGAATTCTAGGTAGGATTCATGTGGTGGAGATATTATTTTTCCCTCTTGAGACTAGGTGGAGGGACTCATGATATTAATTGGTTTAGAGGTTTACTAGATTATTTGGTCATTGAAAATGTGATTTGGAGACCTTTGGTCAGGTTTGTAGAGTGGTCTCACTACAAGAGACATACACTATCTTTATAGAGATATAGATGGATTTTTGGTAAGAGAGAGGGTGAGATAGAGCTCATTCCTTTTGATATGGTGTGGAAATAGTTTGATCTGGTGTAGGGTATTCTATGTCCATTCTTGAGATATAGGTTAGAGGATATAGAGATGTTGCTTCTTAAGCCATAATTAGTTCAAATTTTCATTGATCATGAGGAGCTATTAGCTAGGGCCGAGATAAATAATGTAAGTTTTGTAGATGGGTACCCAACATGGTACCAAGAGCTATATGTGGCAACCAATTTTGGGGGTGATGATGGTGTTCAATAGGCTATGAATGTCAATTCAACTAGTAAAGGTGGATCTCAATAAGTGTAAGTATAGGGGGTTACCCCAAATATATAGGCAGTGACCATGCAGAGGGATCAGGCATGAGAAACATTAGCCATGGCATAAGATTCTATGGTAGTACTACAAGGTTAGTTGGTAGTAGCATAGGGTCAGGTGGTTGTAGTTATAGGTGAGAGGTATAAGTATAGAGCTATGTTATCCTTGATTACCTAAGAGAGAGATTATTTGAGATAGGCCAGAGGAGGAGCCACAACACCTACAAAACCATTAAGCATATCCACATGAAATGGTATGTAGCCACAGTGGAAGAACCCTATTATTATAAGGTGATAGTATTTAGGTGCTATCCAAATGATCCCTAATAGGGTGAGTATAGGGAAATAATGGTAGGTGGTGCTAGCATGGAGACACCATGTCAATGGGTTACTTTTGTAGTTGGTCAGGTAGGTACCTTGGGAGGATAGTCACTAGGAGGCAGTGGTGCTCTAAGGGATAGTGGTTTCCCAAGGGCATAGTTTGATATGAGACATTAAACATATTGATGTATATGATTTTTATATTGGATTAAGAGTTGATGTGATGAGATGTATATTTATTTTGAGAGATAGATGTATATTGTTGTATACATGATGATGTTTATGGTTGATTATAGACTCATGATTTATAGATATGATCTTTATTTATTGCTTATGGTTCATGGTTGGGATTCTCATCTTGATTATTGATGATGTGATTATTGATTATGGTTATGCTCATGGATGTTGATATAAACTCACCTAGCTATGCATGTGATGAGATGGATTTTTATTTACGTTCATGATGATATTGATATGAAGGTCATAGTTGGTATGTTTGATATGATAATCATTTGTATGATGAATGGATAATACTATGATGTTGATCACATGGATTATTGTTTATGGTTTGTTATTGTTGTTTATGATGATGATGTTGTTTATGGATGATTAATATGAAGTTTATGATAGTTATGACTATTGTTCTTGATGATGTTATTTATGGATGGTTTTTGCTATGATGTTGATATGCTGATATTATTGTGGTGAAAGTGGTTTATTAATTTAATGAGTATATGTTTTCTCATTTAGATTTAGACATGTGTTGAAATTGGCTTATTATGTTATTATTTATAGATGATATGATGTTGATGGTAATGAGTATGTGCACATATATGGGTCATGCTAATGATGTCTTTATTTATTCATGATATAATGATGATGTTAAAATGTTGAAATTATGATCTTGTTGTGGATTTTGATGCTGATAATTATGATGATGTTATGATTATGGTCCTTTTATTTCAAAGTGAAGCACATAAATCAAGTTAAATAACAAAACTAGATGTGTGAGAGAGAAGATGATCATGAGACAAATGTCGAATTGAATATATCAACTAGTTATAAGAGGATAATAAGAGGTCATGATACTTATTATTTGGTAAGGACTAAAAGAAGACTAAATTTAGATGGGCTTAAGGAATATAATCCCTTCAAATGCTTTACATTAGCATTCATTAGGTGGTTAAAAAGGTTTCTTGATCACATTATGTCAAGTGAGCTCAAAAATACCTTACTTATAGTGTATAAAGGGGAGAAGGATGAAAATGGGACCTTATTTTGAGACTAGCATGCCTCTTCAATAGGCTACCAAAGATTTAGTATTAACAAGTATATGTCATATAATATGTAGATCTATCGATGTGGGAAGTATACTCATGAGAGCCGATTGTGGATTTCAAAATTATTGTGATTTCGAGAACTAATTTTGGATTTAAATTTTTTTTTTTTTTTTTTTTATGATGCTTGATAATGGGTCTTTTGATTATATTATTATTTATTGGGAGGGTTGGCGAAGTTGATCGATGTGGGAAGCTTCAAAGAAATTGTTAAGTTTTTACAAATGCTTTACTCAACCATCCTTCAAGGGAGTGGTCTAAGTTTGTGTGATTTGTTTAATAATTTTGATAGATGTTCTTCAAGGGAGAATTCTACCTTATTTTAATAAATTTTGATATGTTTTGGGAAACTATCCTTAAAGGGAGGAGTCTGTGAATGCTAGGAATGACCCATGATCAATTTTAGTTATGACTTTGATTTTGATTTTGCTTGATATAGACTTGCTTATATAGGCTTAAAGGTTCTCCTTTATGAAGGCAAATCTAAAATCACAAGAATATTAAGTAGGTAAAAATGGCGTTTAAGTGACAATGATAATGGGAATATGTCCTAAGAAAGGGGTAAAAAGTACTAAGAAAATCATGCCATAGATAGAGATGTGGTTACCATTGTTCAAGATTAGGCTATGATCATGATGGATAATCACATGATTCAGTTTTAACTGTTTATCCTTAAAATAAGGAGGTGAATGTGGTTTGAAAGCAATGGATGGGGTTAAGTTAGAAAAAGGTGAGTTTTATCCCTTTTAATAAAATAAAGGATGTAAATGCAAAGCATTGAGGGGCTCAGGTTCTAGGTTTCCCTCAAGAGAGGATAATTGGTAAGCTCTTGATCCATACTTGTGCATTATGATATAAGGTCTAAGCCAATTAAAAACAAATTTTCCTTGCTTACTTTTCTCCATAGTGGTGACATGTTGATTCTCATTTAGGATGAGGTATTTGATATTGAATTCTCATACTTTAAGGTGTTTGTTGTTAGAGCATTTGATGCACTCTTGAGAGACATGAATATGGTTGAGGGAGGCTAAACAATGTTCATCAAGTAGCTCAAGCTCGGCTAAATAATGCTAATGATAATCATATTTAGAAATGATATCCTGTAGGGATAGATGAAGCAAATGAATTTGGACTTTGAGAGATAAGATAGCCTCTTCTCCAAATATAAGAGAGAATGAGGTAACACCTATAGGGGTTTATATGCTAGTATGATATGCCCATAAGGTAAAGGGGATATGTAAGTTCCAATCCCATCTAGATGCATTAAACATTTTAGTGAACATTTTGTTGATATTTTTGATAGAGGCCTCTACCTATCCATTAGCTTGAGGATGGTAGGGTGATGAGAAACTTAAATTTATACTTAATGCATCACAAATACCTTAGACTTGTTTGTTTTTAAAGGATTTTCTATTGTCAGTGATGATTTTTTAAGGAACACCAAAATGATAAATGATGTGATGATTGATAAAGTTGAAAATCTTTTCTACTTTAGTCAATACAAGAGGAATACCCTCTACCCATTTAGTAAATTATGTGGTTGTTGTGATGATAGAATGGTATCTCTATGAATAATGGGGATTAATTTCACTAATGAGATCCAAAAACCATTGTGAGAAGGGATAGAAATATGTGGAGATGCAAAGACTATGGATAGGTGTGTGATAAAAATTAGTGTGTTATTGACACTTAACACACCTTTTCACATAATCATGGTATTCTTGGTTAAGGGTAGGCCAATAATAGCCAAGGTGAAGGATGTATTTGGTGATGACAAGGCCACTAAAGTGTCCCCCATAGATCCCATCATGTATTTCCCTGATAGCATGATAGGCTTCATGACTATGTAGGTAGTAGAAGAGGAGACCATCAAAGCCACATTATAAAGAATTCCGCCTATTATGGTATAATGAGAGGTAATCCTTATAAATTCTCTTTGAGAATTCCTAGAAAGATTTGAAGGAATGATGTCAAGGTTAAGATAGTCAAAGATCTACTGATACCAAAGGTTGGGTTGGGTCTCCTCCATATTAAAGATGGTAGGAGAGTCTAACTTGATATAATAAGGCTTGGAAAGTTTATGGATGATGATATATATCTTATATTCATAAGGTGAAGATGGGATCTAAGAGGTAAGTGAAGCCATGGTGTTGGCAAACTTGTTCATAAATCATGGGGTGGTTTGGTTATAGTAATGTTCAAATCATGTTAAGAGTTCATCAAATAGTTTTTTGAACTATTGAAAGACATCATTTTTACACTAGTAAGATCCATTGATTTGATTTAACACTATTTGAGAGTTGCCAAAGATGTTGATTATTTTGAATCCCAAGGCTAATGTAGTTTGAAGGCTTATTACTAGGGCTTTATACTAAGATATATTGTTGGTATATTTTAAATCTATATTGAAGGATAAAGGAAGAGTTTCAACATGAAAGGGGATAAGGATGATACCATCTCCCCTATCATGTTGACACTTTGATTCGCCAAAGAACATGGTCACTTGATAGGTGAAGTCTGCTTGAGAGAGAGTCATGATGGACTCATTGGGAATCTCAAGAGGAAGAGGTTGATTGTATACTAATGGTGTGTTTTAAAATTTCTTGGTAATGAGTTGCACTTTAATTAAATTATACTGAAGAAACTCAAGGTCAAACTCAACTAAGAGCATAAGCCACTTGGCCATACATTGGTTTTGGTATGGCTTGGAGTGCATATACTTGAGTGGGTTGGTATTGGTGATGACATAGGTGTTATTACTTGGATTTTCACCCTTTGAGGATATTTTTTATCTCTCCTCATCCAAATGGCATAATTAAAACTCCTTTAAGCTATGGGTAAGCCTAAGAGTGAGTTAAATCTCTAGCTAAGGCTATCTCCTTTGATGTACCACTTTTGGATCACTACTATACCTATGATTGCAAGGGAAAAGGGAGAGAAAAATATAATTAAACTATCATAAAGGAGGTGATACACTAAATTTATTGATGACTACTAACTAGTTTCATGTCACACATGAGACCATGAGACTAACTAAACATACACTTCTCTAATCTGAATCTTATCACATAAGTATTTCATTATGAGTTTGTGATGAATGTTTAGGCTAGGAGGACTAGACAAGAGGATTAGAATATAAATATTTTTATAGACTAACTCACTCAAGCTTGACACTTCATAGAACACTTTATATGACCTATACGAAGCTTTCAAGCTACAAATAGGTGTAAGGATAAGATAATAATGCTAAGGAAACAATAGTCATCACTAAGCAATATAAATAATTCAAGTGAACACAGTATGAAAATTCATATAAGAGGTAAAATCAATATTATTTATTAATCCATGGTATGAAAATGAGTAGGGCTTCACCATACTTAGGTGGTGAATATCTTACAAAGGCCAAAATGGCTAGTTCTTATAGAACTTGAGAGAGAGAGGAGAAGAAATAAGTCTAAATGTCATAAGGACACTTGTAAATATGAGAAAATGAGTTATATGCTCATGATAAGAGAATGTGAAACTGATCATTTAAATTTATGAATCATAAGTGTCACCCCAAGTCATGAAACTCTTGAAATGTGGCTTAGGAGTTCTCATTATGCACAAGGAAACTACCTTCATCATTCACCCATATTTTAATTTCCCAAAAATTATTATAGGTAGGTATAATGATTGGAATAAGAGGGAAGGGTTTTAGACATGCTTATCTATGCATTGGTTATATTTCTAGTCATCTAGAATCTTCTGGAAGTGAGCCATAATGCTTGCAGTTAAAGAAACTCCTCTTTCACACATCTTGCACACTTGTATTCAAAAAAGGAATCATTTTTCCATGAAAATTTATAAAAGGGAGTGGATTAAACTTGTAAATAATCTCCATGGCCTTAGACTACTCAGGTAGACCTTAAAAAACCATCCACTTGAAGTTTTCACCCTTCTCACTATCATGTTCACTATACTAGTTTAGACTGGCTAAGATGAGAGCTCTAGTAGGCATACTTAGGAGTTTTTATGAATCATAAAATGACCATAGTGAGTCATTAAAATTCTCTATATTTCTCTTAAAGTTTATTACATCTCTTGAAACCTCCTAGAACTTGTACAATGCACAAAATAGTTAGGACAAACAATTATACACCATGTTTGTATATATTCCATACAACTCATCTTAATTTTAGGAAGATTGACTAAGTATTATATAGCATCTAGTCATTATTATAGGCAAAATATGTGATTTTTGTGAATTATCTCTTTCATTTTCCACATTGAGTCTAGACTAAGGGTTTAGGAGAATTTTAAGTCATTTTTGCTCTTAAGGATTATTCATGAAGATTGGACATTGGAATTACCAAAAAATACCACTAGAGCATAGTTAAATATCTCCATAAGCTTCCATAAAGTCCTTTAATCTCCATGCATGACCTCAAGGGATATGTGAGCATCTCAAGTTGCTCACTTGAGCTCTTTCTTCCATTCACATAGGCCTAATGTTGGTTCTAAGACAAAAGTGGCTAACCTTATGGTTTATATGCATGTCAAGAGATTTAAAAACTCTGTTATGACCTACTAAACATATATTAGTCTATTTTAGTGCCCTCTTAAATCTTGAAGTGACATTTGTCTACCATTTGGGCCTTAGGCCAAAACCCTACCTCATAAGCTTGACTGCATACTTGATGATTTAGACCATCATGTTGAAGTTTTCCATTATGTGAATGGTTTATCATATTTTACTATATCTAACTCAACTTTCCAAACATTCTATCAAGTTCTATTTATCTCCTAGTCCATACATTTATCACCCTTTCTCCAAAACTTCCCAATTTACACTCAAGGGGAGTGCCCTCTATCTAAGACAAAATAGAGGGAACTTCCCCTATTCTCTAAAAAAAAATGGATGTTGGAATATATTATATAATTTAAAAATACATTCCATAATTTTTTTGGGACCTTTTCATTCCATTTGACCCTAAAACTCCTCAAAAATCCAAGACAAACCATGGAGTAGTTGACTACCTGTAAGGTTTGGGAATAGACTATGCATTGCTTATTTAAGGTCATTTATTTGCATTTTATATATGATGAGGGAATTAAATGATATTAAATATAATTATATATGTCTTAAATATTATCAAAAACCTTTCTCATCCATATTTACACCTTGAAATTTTCTCTTACTCAATTAGGCTTGAGTGATAAGCTAGCCCTGCTTGTATGTTTCCCCTGGTTGTAGGTGTAAATAAAACTTTTAGGGATGATTATATTGATATAAAGTCATATTTAAACCATAAATGAAATAACATGTTTCTTTTAGTCACCCATTCCATGTATTTTCTATGCCAAAGATTTAGAATAGTCATCAACTAAGTCACTATAGGTGAATAATCTTGGGTTTAGGCACCCCTGTAGGTGTAGATTAGAACCAAAGCTTTGCATATCAACCTATATATATGTCATATATATAATAAATTTTATTTACAACCATATAAAACCATTTAAACATGAATTCACTTTTTGGTATTGAAACATTGGGTGAAGAGTCTATTTGGGCTCAAACCTATAGGTGATCACTACCAGAGTTTAGTGCATGAAAGTGCATCTTTGAGGTTCTCAGCAACCATCCTCCTTAAGTAATATTCCATCCATATTTTTCATATATATTTTAATATTTTGGGTATGTAATTTATTCACATTTATATGTTTCAAGTCATTTATTACCCCTATTACAAGATATCGACAAAATAACAAGGTACTTTGTTTTGCACTTTTAGGGATTTGATCACTAAGCATAGTCATTCCACCTTAAATCCTACTTTCCGCTTATATTATCCAATTTAAACATAAAAAATGATTTTACATATCAACACTACATGTTATGACTTCAAAGTAAGGTTTCATTATGCTCCAACACTCCCTTATGATACCTCTGATTCTCTATTAGTACCACATATAGGTGGTTATTCTCATACACAAGCAGTGAGGATGAGAATTGTGGTCAGTATGTATGATTTACATGATTTTGACCAAAAAAGGTTTCCAAATGTACTATTATCACTCTAAAATATTTAAACACTTACCAAATCTCCCATTCTACCATGATGTCATCCTACAAGGCTCCTATAGATGCACTTCGAGTCATATGCAAGTAGTAAGCATGAATTAGAGAAATGTACCAAAGAATATACCTTAATATTAAATTTTTATCTCCTCATGGTGTGTAAATTAAAAAATATATATTTAAAATCTCAAGTAAATCTATGAAAACCTTTTTTAAATATTAAACCCTTCCTTCATGGCACCTATAGGTGCATTTGATGGTGCAGACTAAGTAATGGTGATTGAGTTATTAGTGTTATAGTCTTCATTATGAAAATGAAAGAGATAAAATTGATTGATTTTTATATGAATGTGTGTTCAAAATTTTAAACCCTCCATCACAACTCCATGGACCTGTCTCAGATCCTTTCATAGTTCATCTAACTAACTGTATATGGTAGTCATATAACAAATTAACTGTATGATAGTTATGAATATAAACTCATGGAATTTTCCTTTGGGGATGAGATTTAAAGGTGATGGGATTGATATTAAATTTAAAAAATTATAATTAACCTATTCCCACCCTCTGAAACCATTACCAAAGCATGAAGGTTCTGAAGATAGTGAAAACCTACCTACAAAATAAAATGGTACTTTTTCTTACAATATGAGATGATTTACATATCAAAACACCTTAAAAAAATAAACCAATCATGGAAATAATTTTATTAGGGATCAAAAATTATATATAATTAATATTAGTAACTAAATTATATGGAATTATCCAAACCAAAGTAAAACCTATAGGGTGCACAGATTAGTAAACAAATTGGATAGGTCAACTTCTTAAGAATGGTTCATAAAGCACTGCGCACCATTTTTATAAATTAAAACATCAAATTAAATATTATTAAGTTTATAATACACCTCCAATATCAATTTTTTTGAAATCTCACTTGCTAGTTGTACCAAGTACAAACCTATTGACTAGTTCTATGTGCATGAAAGGGTGAAGAAGGATAATAATAGTTTTAGATCAATTTTGAAACTTATAGAGTACTTTAAGTGTGTAAATGGGTCTAATTAAGTTTAAGAGTCATATTAAAACCTTTTCCCATGTTTCATACTCTCTCATGGGCCATACAAGTGCCAAACTCCTCTTTTTCCAAGAAAATTGCTATTTCTTCTAAAGAACTTACCACTTTGTAGTTAGAAACAATTAATAAAGACTTATTAAAACCATGGGATGTGAAATAACATTTTATAACCTTAAAATTTACCAAAGAGGCTATACAACTCATTTAATACTCTATTTTGACTCCCAAAATGACTCAAAAAGACATAAATATCAAAAATAGTTTTAGATCAATTTTGACACTTGTAGAGTAAATTAAGTGTGTAAATGGGTTTGATTAAGTTGAAGAGTCATATGAAAACATTTTACCATGTTTCACACTCTCTCATGGGCCATACAAGTGCCAAACTCCTCTTTTTCCAAGAAAATTGCTATTTCTTCTAAAGAATTTACCACTTTTTAGTTAGAAACAATTAATAAAGAATTCTTAAAACCATGGGATGTGACATAACCTTTTATAACCTTTAAATTTCCCAAGGAGGATGTAAAACTCATTTAATGCTCTATTTTGACTCCCAAAATGACTCAAAAAGACATAAATATAAAAAATGACTAATACCAAGGCTAATATGACATGAAATGACATCAAACAGACTATAATACACCTTATGACATAATACTAGACCCCTAAAACATCTAAAAATCAAGTTTATACCTATAGGAGTCTCATTTTAACTTATAGGGTCAAATTTAGTCAACAATAGGTGTTGTATTTGAGAAGGTAGTGGTGAAGTTTGATGGACATAAAGACTAAATCTAAGCAAATTTTATTAGTATGGGTGTACCAAGTCTCATAATCTACAAGAGTGTGACTGATGTAGTAGATGAATTTCTCTTTATGTTATTCATCTTGATGAGCAAGAATTGCCCCTAAGGAGTTGTCAGTGATGGATATATAAAGGTATAAAGGTTGATCATCCTTGGGAGGGGTAAGGATGGTTGGAGATAAAATGTACCTTTTGAGTGAATTAAAGGATTTTTAATAGTTTTTATTCCACTTAAAATATGCATCCTTATTTAGAAGGTGTTGTAAGGGTTGTTATCAATCTAAGAGATGGGGGATAAAGTGATGAATGGATTAGAGCTTCCCCTGTAATCTGTAGAGTTGCTTGAGGTTGGTTGAAGGAAGTATGTTGAGTATTACTTTGATTTTGGCTAGATCAACTTCTATTCACTAGAGGGAGATAATAAATCCAAGGAGATTTACTGATAATACCCTAAAAATACACTTCTTAGGGTCAAGGAAAACATGGTAATGAATGAGTTTCTCAAAAATAATATTGAGAATGACTAGATGATCTTTACAATATTTGGATTTCTCAAGAAGGTCATCGACATAGTCTTCAATGATTTTATGTATAAGGTCATGGAAGATGTAGGTCATGGCACATTGGTAGGTTGTACCATTGTTATTAAGTCCAAAAGGCATGACCCTATAGTAGAAGGTCCCCTATGGGGTGATGAAGGTAAATTTATGTTGATCTTTGGGTGTGATAAGGATCTAATTGTAGCTCAAGAATCCCTCCATGAGAGATAACATCTCATGGCCAGATGTAAGTTCAACTAGTTGATTAATGCTTGGTAGAGGAAATTCATCCCTTAGAAAAGCAAGGTTGAGGTCATGAAAGTCTACAAAAATGTGTAGTCCCCCTATGGCTTTGGTGATAGGTATGATATTTGAGATGCATTAGGGATAGTCAATGGGTTGAATGAAACTAATGGAGAGGAGGCGTTAGAGATCTTCTTTGATGAGAAGGTCTATGCAAGGATGCATTCATTAATGTTTCTACTTAACAAGATTAGCATTGTGGTTGTGACTATATTATGGGTAGTGATAAAGGGGTCGATTCTTGGCATGTCATTGTAAAACCAAGAAAATTTTATGCTATAGTCTTTCAAGAAGGAAGGGAAGTCCTGGAAATTCTCAGAATTTAGTGATAGGCTAATTTTGACAATTTGAGGGTCATATAAAGTGCCTAATTTTATATCCATGGTGGATTCATTCAACATGGTTGAAGTCTCTAGAGGTAGGGATTTGTGGATAGAAGAATCTAGGGAACTAAGATAGGTGAGAATAGAATAATCATCCTGACATTGAATGATATTAATGGTAGGAGATTCATCTCCTATCATCTCAAGATGGGTCATAGGGATGGTTACAGTCACCCCATCCTTTTGATAGGTTAGGGGTTTGAGGCTAATCATGTTGATGAAAAAATTAGGGTGGTTGATATCAAAATCTTCAATTGTTGATGGTGGAGTGGAAGGTGGGGATAGAATTTCCTTGTTAATGATGGTAATAGAAGGTGGGTTGGTTCACTATTTTAGTGGTTTGAAACCGAATCCATGATTTTCATTAGGTCTTTGGGTTTTCATTGGAAACAAATCATGCAGCCTGTGTTCATATAGACCTAGGCCAAATCCCTTCGAAGCACACTTGTAAAGGTATGTTTTGGAAAATTTTGATTTGTCTAGATAATAAAATCTATAGGTGAATGGTCAAGGTGAAAAGGAGGTGGTGGAAGTGCCTAGGGGTTTATAAAGTCCCCCCATAGATGAAATTAGTTTGACAAGATGAGGGTTTGAAACGAATAATGGTGCTAATATTGGGGTTATAATCGAGTTGGTGGTCAAGTTTTCCATAATCTTTTGGATTAGGGAAAGAGTCAAGGGTGAGAAGGAGATACTTCCCTAATGAAATACATTGGAATATTGATTTTAAAGGGTTTAATGTGGGGATTTAGATGGAATTAATGAAAGATATATTGGATTCTTGGTCGATATAAAAAGATGAGGTTTCATCTATCACTGGTGAAGGTTTATTAGGTAGAGGAAGGAGGATGTCATTGGGTTGGTATATCATGTTGCATGACATGAAAGGGTTTGGGTTAGATTCTATGGTAACACATAATAATTATGCTCAAATTTGATACACCGATGTAGAGTGGATGGTACACAACCCATGAAATGAATCCAAGGGCATCCCAATAAGATGTTGTACTAGAATTCACCTTCCACTACATAGAAGAGTTAAATAAGGGTTTAGGGTCCTAGGAAAATATGAAGGATGATAATTATTAAATTTATGGTCATGGTATCATTAAATTATTAGAATAATACCAAGGTTTTGGAAATGATTTTCTTTGGCAAGTTGAGTTAGTTATAGGCATGGGAGGAGATGATGTTAATGTTGGATCCCACATCAATCATGACCTTTTTGGTGTAGGTCTAGTTGATATGAATAGTAATGAAAAGATAAGGATATGGGTCATCTAGATGGATGGAAGGTATTTATAAGTCTTTAAAGGTAACTGGGTTAGAAATGTGAAGGGCTCTGACAAAAGTTACCAAAGGTTGAGGGTCTTTCAGCTTAACCTATATACACTGAAATGCTTTTATAATTATTTGGAGATGTTGTGGTGAGGTGTTGATTAGTTCATATAAACTCATATTAATTGGGGTTTGGTGAATCTATTTATAACTACTCATTGGATTGATTCATATGGATTAGGGTGAGAGGGTCTCAAGATAGATACATTGGGTTTTATCGAAAGTGAGGGTGCTTGGTGTTATCTAGGTGGTTGGGTGGTCAAAGAGGGATATGTCCATGGAATGGAGACCTTTGTCATTCCATTATCTTTTGGTTGAGCCTATAATTGTATGACCACATGGATGGTATGGATTGGGGAGGAGTTAGGTTAGGTGATTTCTTTGATTCTTTTTCACTCTAAGGTGAGAGTGGAGGCATAGGTAGGTGTTGGTCAATGGTTTATGGTTATTAGGTCAATTTTGAGCTTACAGAAGTTTAATTAGGTAAAAAATCATCCTCACGATATAAATTATAGACTAAGACTTATAAATCCTTGTAGTTATTTGTAGCATGACCTAGTATCTTATGGTATGAACATACTAATTTTTCATTGTACCAAGTTGGTTTAGGACTATGTGGGTCAAATGATTTGATGGGTGGTAAGGTTAAGAAAGATGCTTGAAATAACCTCTAAAGGATGATTGAGTAGGACTCTAGTAAAGGAATCTTAGGTTTGGTGGTTGTGGTAAGTGTATGATTGATGGTGGGAGTCTTGGGTGAGTGAGGTTTCTTGGTGGATACTTTAAGTGTGGATAGCTTGGTGATAGATGATTTGGAGGTAGAAGGTGTTGGGTAGAGATATGAGGAATAGGTATTTTGGTTATAAGAGGTGTGGAAAAAATGGGTGAGGATGAAAGTAGGAGTGATGGTGTAACCAAGAGTAGTGGTTGGGTTTGAGCTTTGCTTGGGGAGTCTAGTTTTCGTATTAAGGTATAGGGATGAGGTCCCAAAATACAAGGCAAATTGGAAAATGGAGGTGAAGCTTTGGTTTTTGGGATATTGAGTGGTTTTTATCTTTTGTTTGATTTTGTTAGGGGTCTATTTTGTGGGCTTGGTGGGTTTAAATCCACCCTTAATGTTGGGTGAGTAAGGTTTTGAGCAAGGAACATACCAAGATAGTTCCTCAATGGGAAGATTAGGTAGAATGATCTATTCCTTAGGGATGTTTTTTGAATGGAGAGTGGACTATTTTAGGATAGAAGAAAAAGGTGTGGTAAGAATGATTGTTTCCTCTAGTATGTCCTCTAAATGGGTTGATTGCTCCATAGTCTCGACAAATATAGGAAGGTAATAATTTATCTCCTTTGTTTTAGTTTTCAAAGGAGAGGTTTATGACTCCAATACCTCAATAATTGGAGGGGATGTTAGGGTATGTTAGGTAGTGGTCTCCTTGATATCAAGTTCACTAGGCACCATGTTAATAGTGTATACCTCATGGGAGGATATTACTCTATTTTTGTTATTGGCAGATGGAGTGTGGTTGGGAAATGGTTGTCTAAAGATGTCAAGTGATTGGTTTATGGGTGAATTAGGGTTGTCTAGTGAAATATCCCCCTTGTAAATGAGAGTTTGGACAACACTCTTGAAGGTATTGCACTTACTAACATCATGTCCAATGACATAGTGAAAGGCACATATTTCATTCTCGTTATACCAAATAGGTGTAGGATGAAAATAATTAAATTGTTGTGGAGGTTTGATTAAAGTAAGTTGGATAATGTTTGATTTTAATAGTTTCTCTAAGACTAATGTGTATGAATCCCCCAATAGAGTGAATTGTCTTTGGTTGTTGTGGTTTGGATTCCTAGTATTTTGATTAGAGGAGTTGGATTGGTTGACAATGGGTGGCGGGGTGGTGTTAAGGACAACCACATTTGAAGGTACCTTGTTTTTTGAATTAGTGTTGGTTTGGTTGTTGGGTTTAGAGGATGAGGTATTACTTGATTTGAAGGTGGGGTTCTTGTTTCTCAATTTCAACTTCCCCTCATCAATGTCCTATTCTCTAGTTTGTGGGACATGGTGGAAGCCTCATCAAAGGTCCTAAATCTCTAAACCCATAAAGTAGAGGAAATGCATTTGGCACATGCCTGAGTGAAAAGCTTAATTAGCTTAGGTTGGGGTAGAGAGAAAGAGATTTGGTTGAGGAGACTTCTCCAATAGGCCATGAAATCAACAATAGACTCATCATCAAACTACTAAATAGAGTATAGATCGGTGATAGAAACCTTCCTAGAGATGTTTAATAAAAATTGGTCTAGGAAGGTTTGGGAAAGCTAGGCAAAAGAGAAGAGGGAGTGCCTAGGAATAACACTATACCAATATAATGATATCCTTGATAAGGACATGGAGAAGGTAAAAATAAGGAGAACATCATCATAGGAAATCATATAACATGAATGCCTATATGATCTTAGGTGTTTTTGAGGGGCTTCCTTATTTTGAAACTCTAAAAGTTCCCATTGAGGAGGATATGGTCGAATGGAGATGGATGGGTGAATAGGTTCATTATAGATTTGTTCATATGATAAGAGGTTTTGGGTACCAAAGATAAATGAATTTAAGGTGATCATTTTGTCCATTAGTAATTTGAAAAGATCTATTTTTGGTTGTGTGGCCCCATAGTTATAGGGTAAGTTTTGTTGGGTCTAGGTAGGTGCAACATAAAGATAGCTTATAAAAGTTTGGGAAGTTGGTATATGTTGGTATGCAGATGGGAGTGGTTTAGATGATGCCACATATAAATATGTGGATATAGGTAGTTAGGTGGAAGTTAGAGATACATACTCTTATGTGTTAGGGATGTAGCTCAGGTTCTATGCAATAGGCACTTGTTGAGACATTGACATAGGCTATGTAGGAGGCATGGTTGGGTTAGTAGGTCAAGGGTAGTTAGTCACTTTAGTACTGATTGGTAGAAGGGTGGAAGGTATGGGAACAACCAAGTTCTAAAATGGAGTGTAGGTAGGTAGGTTGGAAGAAGAGGAATGGTGGTGGCACTAACAAAGGGTAATCCTATGGTAAGGGAAATGATAATGCCTAAAGGTTGGGTTGGGCCTACATTAGGAGGGTTATTAGTTGGGGAAGAAGGTACTTGGGTGTTTCTTGGTTGATTAGGTTCATTCTAAATGGTGGTATTAGTGGGGTTATTGCTAGATGATAATGCCTAGGTGACTAGAGGTTGGGTTGAGATGGTTTTAATAATAGTGTTTCCCATAAGGTAGGATGGCATGCCATAAGGTGGGTCAACAAGTGGAAATGAAGTAGGGGTATGGTGACAGATGGTGTTGAGGTAATGTTGAAGATTTATAGGGTTGTTATCAAAGAAGGTGACAAAATTTGCATCTTCTTGGGAAACTATTTGAGGGATGTTAGGACTATCAGAAGGATGGGGGGAACCATAAAAATATAAGACATAATCCATGGATGACGAGGAAGAGGAATATGGATGATTAGGAGGTGTATCCTGGTTTTCTTGGTTCCTTAGTTGTTTCCTAGTTAAAACCATGCAAAAGAGGGGAAAGAAGAAGATACAAGAAATCTCACAACTCAAATAGAGAGAAGACAAGAAAAAGTTAAGGAAAAGAAACACACACTAAAGTAAGTTAATCCTAAGATTTATTTTAGCCTCTCTTTTAGCTTATGCCTTAAGTTTTAAGAACTATGTAATTAAAATTGGCTTGTAGAGTGGTTACTAGAAAAGAAGTCTATGGTTAGTTTTAGGTTTTATTTAGGTTCTCAAAGGGATATATATTATAAAATAGTATGTGGCTTGATGTTGGGGCCTACCCCCTCTCTTCACACACTAAAATGATAAGGTTGTCGAGTGCTTAGCCCAAATATACCAATTTTTAGAGTTTATACTCAACTATAAAGATAAGTTAGTTCTTCCCTTGGTGATGAAATCCATGTAGGATAGCTAGGAAAGGTGACTGCTAGGTAATTAAATTCTAGTTGGGCCTTATGTCAATGTTTGATGCTTATTATATGTAATTTGTTTGGTCTTTTGTGTTTGACAAGATGAATCTATGATTGATTACTTTGCTTTAATTAAGTTATGTGAGCTAAAATAAGTAAGAAAATAATGGATGCAGTAAATTTTAAGCCCAAAAAGAAATTTTAATTTCATTATATGAGTGGAAAGGTAAGAATTAGAAATAACCTAGATGCAACTATGAACCCAAGAAAATACTCAAGGGTCCCATTGAGCACGCCATAATGTTTCAAATAAATTTCACTTATGTCCTTAAAAAAAACAAAAGAAACTTGAGAAGGGCATGGTAGAAAAACCTGATATGTTGTGCATGTGTTGATCTAGATGAATGTAAATACCCCTCTTTGGATTGGGAGAAATGACCTATAAATAAGAAATCACTCAAAAAAATGGTCTGATTAGTTAGGTAGTAGGGTGGATTGCCTAGCAAGCTAGATCTAAGAAGCATGAGCTTCTTTGGAGGTTATCAATCCATTATTTTAAATAATCAAGTTATGAAAGATAAATTACTTTCATAAATAATAGAAGATACTAAAATTAAATACAAGAATTGATTGATAAAAATTTAGAAAAAAATTGACTAATTATAGAAATAAGTGGGTCAATACTAATCCTAAATAGGTCAAGTATGGCTTAAAAAAAGGGTAGGGTTCTTTGATCAGGTAGAGGGTCTAAAAATTGGATTTAGTTGAGGTATAGTGGGTGGAAATAGCTTGTTATTATTTTGTCACATAGTGACCATTGACAGTTGGGGTGACCATCGGTGGTTAAGATAATTGTCAAGGAATGAGGTAACCATTGGTGGTTAGGACATACCATTAGTAGTCAGAGTGATCATCGGTGGTTACTATGGGTTGGGTCTGGATTGAGAAAAGGTTATTTGGATGAAGTCACATAATAGAATTTTGAGAGATGGGTTTGGGATGGATTGATTTTGAAACAAAAGCAAAGTAACTAAATGATTGAAAATAGATACTTGGATTGCTAGTTATTGATTTGATGAATGGTTGAGGTGGTAGAGCCTAGAAAAATTTCAATAAACTAATAATACTTAGATATTGGATGATGGGTGGAAGCACTTTGGATTTATATCATACATGTTAGTTCACTAGATCACTAGAAGAACACCTACAAAAGGAAGTCTGATGCAAGAAGTTCTATCTTTAGATGTTGATCACTTGATTCTAGATATTTATTCACCCGCTCCTCCTCTATCTTTATAAGAATGAAGGAGAGGGAAAAAAATATGTTAATAATATGTCTAACTTGATATCTAAATTTAGTTTAGATATACACTGATCTAAACATGAATTAAACAATCTAATTATAAAAAATCAAGTTAGAGTGATGTGGTAGTTTAGTGGTTAGGGTGGTGCAAACCTAACTATCGATGGTTAAGCTTGACCATCGATGGTTAGGGTGACCATCAGTGGTTGAGGGTTAAAGGTTAGGCTAGATTAAAAAAGTGGGTTAGCCATTAGGTTAATTCTAACTTGAGTTAGGTTTGGTTTTTGGTCAAAGGGTCATGGTTGGTCTTTAGGGGGTCTTGAGATGATCTAGGGGTGTTTCAACACTTGGAACCATAGTGTGAGGTTTTCCAATGTCTATAGTGTTATGATCCTATCACATGACATAAAATCACCTAAATAAGGCTACATAATTCCAATTAGTGCTTGGCATAAAGGCCATTTTACTTATGGATTTCATAATTACCTCATTATGCATTGTGCATATTGGTTGATTGGATGACTAAGAGTCATTAAATTCATTCTTGGAATATTTGGAGAGGCTAGATGAGACACACACCCAATCACGATGGTGCTAATAGATAGAGAAGGCTTGCCAAAGGACATGGCATGATAAGAACATTAATGGCAAGGTGTTTATAGAAGGTTCATTGGTCCTTTTATATGATTCTAAATACCTAAGGCACCTAGACAAATTAAAATTTAGGTAGATGGGACCTTATGTCATCCATAACATCTTAAAGACTAGCACATGCAAGTTGTGCATGTTGACTAGTGAAATGCTCCTCAAAAATTTCAATGGTAACAAATCAAAATTATACCACTAATAGAAGGGTGCTTTCACCCTTAAATTCCATATTTATATTCAAAAGTCAGAAGCTTTATATTATGACCATAAAAAAATTAGCACAAGCCAAATCTTTACCTTATGTTTCATTTATTTTTTGTTGTCTGAATAATCATGGCATTTTCAGGTCTATAGTAAAGTTCTAGGCACATGTGAATTATTCCAGGAAAATTAAATTATAAGTACTATTTTAGAGTAAAGCCCATATGAAGGTTTTCATGCATAAGAGACTAAGATGAGATAATGAGGCACTGAAGGACTAGTGAAAGGATTTATGTGGGGTAGGGGAGGCCAAATAAAGATATAATAAAGCATAGAGAAATCAACCAAGATAGTGAGGTGCACTTAAAAAGAAGTTCAGCACTAGAGAAGAGAGGGAACTTGAGAGGATAAATCATGCACATGTGAATCACTATGCCTAGATAACCAAAAAGAAGGTGAAGGTCATACCAAGATGAATAAAGTGTAAGTAAGTTACCATTGTGATAGTTGGCACCCACCTAATAGTTGGTAGGAAATGACCTTTTGAACTACCTATGACTTCCCTAAAGAAACTGTTAATAGAGTTAATGTTATTAAATGACAATGGAAAAAAAATCTACATTACTGAGTAGATGATGGTAAATTTTAGATTATTTCATGGATTTTAGTGGATTTTGAAGATATTAATGATGCCATACATTAATTTTGTTGATGATAATAATATATAAGACCAAATTTGGTATAGGTAAGTAGTTTACTTGTCATTTTCAAAGAGATAAAAGCAAGGAGCCAAAACTGCTAGAAGGAGAAAATGTTACCAGAGAGAAAATGAGTCCTCATATCCTACCTAAGAGTGATAAAAATAGTGAATAAGAAATTACATTTTACCCTAAGGTGAGGAAAAGGAAAACAAACCAAATTTGAAGGAAAATTAAAAAAGTAGATATTTTAGCAGGATAACCAGTCCACCATTAAAGGGGTGGGAAGCTCAAAAGTTAAACATACAATCATAATTATTATGGTTATAAAGTATATCAATCACTATTTTGAGCTTTGAAAAGATCAATTAGCTTCACTTTAATAGTAGTAGGTTCAAGATGGGGAAGAAAAGACTAACCTCAAAAGCACTAGAAGTGCATAGTGATGTGAAGAAATTAAAAATAGTGAGGGAAGAAGCCACCATAAAATATAAGGCACAAATGGTAGAGGGATTTATCATCATAGATATTTATCCAACTTCAAGTGTAAATATTTCCTACCAAGAAATGGATTAACTACCACAAGTCATGGTGGGGGAAAGTGGGTATCCTTCATCCTTGTGTGTAAGTTGAAAGACTATAACCGTAGAACATGCAACAATGTATAGGAGATGAATAAATATTAGATGGTGAAAATAGAATAAAATATAAAGGAAATCACTATCCTCTTTGATTTATCCATTAGAGATAAGTTGTAAACCATAGGCACAACACAACTCTTTGAGCTAACAAGCTTCAGTAAGCCAGAAGACCTGATATATTTCCTTAGTTCATGGGTGCATGGCAATTAGTTTTATTTTTTTGGATAGTGCATGATAATTTATTAAAGCTAAATACATAGAATCATAGGGATACCTTGTGAAATAATGGATATATAAGAGATGATGGATGATGATGTAGAAGTAGAGAGGGTAAAAAATCTCTTGGGATATTACAATTTAGGATTTGCATTCCTCATAAAGGATAGCTAAGACCTAGGCATAAGGGTGGTAGTGCACCTAGTAAGTACCAAACTTTTCCCTAGTGTTCGATGGTCAAACATAAGTAAAATAGTCTTTTACATTTCCCACTACATGGCATAGGGAAAATTTTTCAACATATACAAATTTATTGTAGACAAAATCATAAAGAATGCACAAGAATTCCATAGGGTGCATGAGACCATCCAGTGGGGATACATGATTATCCTAATTATGATGGAGGAGATAAGTGTGTCGAATGGAGATGATGACCACCTATGGGTATTTCCAAGAAATCATGAGTCCCTAGTGATGAAGTACTAGGACTGTATCTACCTCATAGTTTTTCACAAAAGTACAAAACTAGAGAGCAAGGGCGGTTCAAAAAGTATGTGGAGGTCTTTGGACATGAGTGGCACATAAAAAAAGAACTCCCTCAGAAAATTGTGGGAATGATGACCTTCACCATGATAAAACACTTTTGTGTGGTGTTCCTAGTGCTCATAGATGGAAATATTTTACTTTAGATTTAATTACCTTATGTATTTTTATGCAAATACTTCATGGTGGTGCTTAAAAGGATCCTGAGTATGAAAAAAATTGATATCCAAGCCATGGTGGTAGATTACAATTAGAGGATTATGAGGTGCCAATTTATGAACTCAGAACCAAGGCAATTAGGGATGAGGAGGATGATAGAAAAATACCTGACATCCATCCCCTCTAGAGGGTTATAATCAAGTAGAGAATTTTTTATTTATACTATGAGATGAAGCCACATAAGAGAGTTAGAGACCATATAAAATATGATGATCACCTCCTCCTAACTAATAATGAAAGAAAGGATGCACCAAAAGTCTATGTGAATGCACTCTAGAGGAAGTGGGGTAAAAAATTAGAGGAAATTATGGAGTGCAAACAACTAAAGATATCCTTTGAGGAACAAGTTACACCACCTTCCCCTAATAATCATGTAACATTCAAGTAAGGGGTGGTTTTTCTATTAAGCATCCAAGAAATACTAAGGGACTTGTGGAATTTCCTACCAAGACCATTATGGATATGTAAAAAGAGGTGTCCTTAATGCCTATAATAGAAGAAGAGACTAAAGAAGATATAGTAGGGACTTATATCCCATAAATAGAGGAAGGTAAAGAGGAGATTGGCACTATAAACATTTAGGAGACCTTGCAAAGTGTCATGGCCATAGTGCTAGGATTAACTGAGGAAATGAAAAACCTTACCTCCAGCATAACTTTGATAAAGATCCCACCAAATAAAATATCACTGAGATCCAAAGATAAGGCTTCCCCAAAAACCCTTCAATTTGTCAAGGAGAAAATAATAGCCTAAAATAATATGGGACTCAGTGAGGAAGATATAAATTATGCTTTGGTGCTTGAATAAAAGTGGAAACTTGACCAAGAATTGAAGAAGGCGAAGTTGGAGAAGAGGGCCCTAAAATTACTCTCAAGCATAGAAATAATAGTAGAGTTTTTCAAATAGGTGCCAAGTAACTCTACTAGACAAGTTTAGGAAGTTACTAAGGCATGTATAAATAGTCAAGCGGTGTCTGGACTAAAATAAGGTGATATTGATGCCTCAGAGTAATAAACATAGATAGTTGAGGAATACTAGTAGCAATAAGGTGGCCCTAACACTGAAGGTATAACCCTTGATAAAAACATTAAGAATCCCTATGATGAATAAATGTATGATGGGGAGAATTTATATGAAGTAATCCCTAAGGACTAGATAAGTGACTCCTTGGAAGAGTATGCCAAGGAGAGTATTAGTGATGTGAAGAGGAATAAGTACATATGGAGGAGAAGGCCATCATAAAAAAGGGTGATAGAGAGCTCAACATTAGAGAAATAATGTAGAAGTGTTTGGGGGATGAAGATTTATACTTATAAAAAATATACCCCTCCAATCCTCCATGACAAGGACGTGCAAGAAGCTTTAATTTGTGCTAGATTATTACATAGATGATCCCTAATTTGAGGCACTAAAGGCTACAAATTCGAGTACAAAAGATATAGAGGAAGGGCAAGAATATATTCTTATTGACCTATAGGCCATGAACCTAGTATAATATGGGAATTCTCTAATAAAAATGTCCATGAAATTAATGTGATAAAATGTCATAAATGATGGAAAGGTGAGGGAACTAAAAAAATACTCAAGGAAGAAAAGGAGAAAGCACAAGCCAATAGGTTCAAATAACATCTTTGTGAGCATGTGGAGGTAGTCAAACCATCTCTTCTAGTTAGTGTCAACACCTTAGACCTATTATAGGTCAATAAATTATGTGTATTAGTAGAGTAGAAGCTCCCAAGAATATAGCCTAAACTAGTGCAAGAAGAATAAAAAGAGGAAGACCCCAACGTTGTGCTAAAGAAGGAGATATTAAACAAGCTCCAAGAAGTAGAGGATATATTTAAATTTCTTAAGGAAGGCATAAAAATAGAAGATGTAATATTCTAAAATTTCTCCAACCAATACTTAGTGATAGATTCACACTTAAAGCAAGCACAGGATGATAAGGAGAAGTTTATGGCTAGGTATATTCTATAGGCAAGATGGAAAGGTTATAGATCATGGGAAATGCAAATGCATTTAGTAATTAGAACAAGGATTAGGAGAGATGTTATTTTGTGTTATCATTATTTTTATAGAAGTTGAGTTCATAAGCCATGTACATGAGAGACCTAGTGAGTAGGCACAGGCTTGGTAGCATGATGAGTTGAGCAATATGAGACTTGCGTGAATATGTTGGTATTTTGTGAGTATTATATGAGTTAATTTGACATTTGGATGTGGTATTATTATTAGTACAAGAAGTTTCAATGTGTGATCATGGTCTTAGTATGACTGGTAGTTTAAGGCCTAGTGTACAAAGAGTCCTAGTGTGGCCTAATGAGGGGTCAAGTTCATTTACCAATGTGCCAAATATCTTGAGAAAATTTATATAGTTATGAGAGGTTTTTTTAATTATGTTTACTAAGTTTAATGTCATAACCATAAGGATAAATCATAAAAATTTGTGTTAAAGGTTTTTATGTGCACAAAATGGTGTGTTACAGACCTGAGAAGGAGTTTATTATGCTTATTGGAATGTTAAAAATTTTAATGATATCCTAATAAGTTCATAGAAGTTGCTTAATATCCTTATCTTGTATTTACTATCATTATTTTTATATTTTAGGGACAATCCTTTATGAATAATTGCTAAGAAGTAGAACTAGTCAAAACCCTTCTAAAACCCTCATAATGACCCAATAGGAAAGGTATTGTTGGTTATGGCTAATAATAATTATTTTGAACTAATTTTATGTTTTTAAAATGTAAATTAATCTTCCACATTTTTTATGAGGTTTTTCTTGTCATAATAGTGAGTAAAAGCTACATGAAAACCTTTGTTTCTCATATTTTTGATGTAACAAGCAAGATTGACCAGATCAAAGCATGAAAATGAATGGAGAATGATGTGTAATATTTTTAGTTTATTCCCATGTAAGTTTTTTATTAGGTTTCATACCTAAAATTTTCTAAAATATTCATGTAATTTTTCCTATCGCTAAAAAGGCCTAATGAGCAAGACAGTGAGAAAACTAGGCAGTGGTGAGAAAGAGTTTAGCGATTGGTTGAAAAGGATTAGGGATGGATACAAATGAATGGGGTAATTTTTAAATAACTATAAATAATATACCCCTTATTTATAAGTTTTTTTTATGCACAAAAAATGCAAAAAGTTTTTCTCAAAGTGACCTATCTAACACATTGAAGTCTATGTAGGGTAAAGATGTGAGATTGGTCTATAAGACCAATATGGATAATAAAACTTATTATATATATATATATATTATATAAGTATTCTTAAGTTTAATATAAATTAATTTTAATATAATAAAATTTTTCCCATAGGTGTTATAAGAATTGATCTTCTTGACTATGTTTTTGATGCTACAGGGAATTTTTTGTGTATGAGTGAGAATTTTGTTCCAAAGTATTTTTGAATGGATTTTATGAATAAAATACACATTAATTTGATTTTTTGGTATCATAGGTTCATTTTAAAACATTATTATTCATGATAAACTCACTTTAATGTGTGAAAATTCAAAGTCTTTTGACTAGGTTCTTAAGGCTTGTATGCATTTTATAGTGCGCATATGAAGTTGATCAGTTAGAGGTCTTTTACCTATTTGATGAATTTTAATGAACATAATGTCAAACCCTATGTCATGGATATTATCTCAATTTTATTTTTTAGTATGGTTATATGCCAAATTTTTTTATATGATTCATATTTACAAGACAAACTTTTTGGTAGTAAGAAGGCTTATTAGCGAGTAGACCTAATTGGGTGGTTCAAGGAGTGAAATGAGCCGAATAGTTTTGAAGAAATAATTTTTTTATTATAATATATATATTTGAATATTTTATGAATTTTTTAATCCATTTTTTGAGGCTTAAAGTGTTATAATGAGGTCTAAGTGAAATGTGTGCTTAGAGGAGGCCTAATTGCATTAGGTATATATTAGGCCTAATGGGGGTTTTAGCCATTAAGGGTAATGAAAAACATATGTGGTGGTTTTTTAGCTTATAATTTTTTTTTTATATATTATAAAGGTTATCCAAGTATGGTGATGTTCTTTTCTGACCAATATGGGTGAGAGCAAGAGTCAAGAATAAAGAGAAGGTCTAATAGGCCTATTTTGACTAGTTAGAACATTGAGCATATGAGAGAATGATATAGAGTTTTGAAAACTAGTTAAAGGGATTAAATATAATAATATATGTTTTTTTAATATGATAGGAATATATAAATATGTTTCTATAGGTTTTGATTAAGATCATTTGACCTAATTCTGCCAAAGAAAGGTCTAGTTGAGCAAGAAATCCTAAGAGGTTGTTTGAGAGAGATTGAAGATTGAGAAAAGAAAAAGGAGGTAATATTTAGTTTAATTAGTATCATATGTCTAAGGGTGATAAAAAATTCAAGGTATTTTATTTTTTTCCAATCTACCTATGGGTTTGGAGCCTCCTTGCAAGTTGGTGCTTGACTAGTGAGGGGTTGATGATCCTTATGGGGTTGGTGAATAAATAAAAGTTTTATTAATTATTTATAAAAAATTATTAAAAGGTTTTTTTTAGTGGGTGTTATCCTATAGTATGGTTTCCCACATAACTCTTGTATTCATGTGTTATTTTTCTACTTCTTGCTCATATGGATGATTGAGTATACATTAACATATTTATAGATTTTTTTGATTTATTAATGGATGATTTATGGAATTTAAATAATAATTTTCACATTGATTCACCACCACTCTAAGTGGATATACCTCCAAAAATTGGTATTATATCTTGGTCCATTGTGTATACTTAACAGTCTAAGGGATATCTTTGGAGAATAGGTATGGACTATGATAATGAAAGTGTTTTCTATGATTGTAATGAGGATCTATCCATAGTCATTAAAATAACTTGTGAATGTTATTTAAAAGAGAAGAATCATATGGAATAATTCACATAGCTTAGAATTAAATTAAATACATTAGAGACATAAGTTCAACATGACACAATCAAGATAAGGACTTATCATAAGTTTGCAAAAAGTACTAGAAAGCTTAACAATATCTTAGATAGTCAAAGATCCCTTTATGATGTGATATGTCTTGGCTTCAACTAAGAACAAAAATATTTCAATAAGAGTTAGTTTCCATAAAACATTGATCAATCAAGGAGTGATGAAGTTGGTATAATCAAGACCTATGAAGAAATAATCAAGTTTGAAGTCTATCATCAACCAGCCAAGAAGGTTTTGCTCTATCAAAAGATATCAAAGGCAGTGGTGTATCATTTAATGATCATAAAAATACAAATAAAGTTAAAAAACCATAGTATGTGGATTCCTTAATTGGTTATTATTTCTTTTATGTTAGGTTTGGACATAGATCTATTAATTATAGATGGAGAAGTATAATCTTATGTTATAACTAAAATCAAAGAAGACACATTGCTAGAGAGTGTAAAATAAAGTCTATAAGGACAACTAGTCATGTTGAGAAGATATGGAGTCATATCACTAAACAATGGATAAATAAATCAAACCCTATAGGTAAATTGAAAGAGAAGTAATAATCTAGAAGAGAATAATATATGATAACCCAAACTACTTTTCATACTCATAATGAAGAAATAAAGTGGTACATAGATAGTAGCTGCTCAAATCATAGTAGGATATACAAACAAATTCATCACTTTAAATAAGAATTCCATATGTTTAAAAAGGTTTAGATATAATACATATACTAATATATTTGGCATAGGCACATTAATCTTGGATAATGGGAAGACAAGATAAAAAATGTTTTATATGTAAATGGCTTGAAACACAACTTATTGATTGTAAGTCAAATGTTTACCTAAGGAATTACCCTAACCTTTCATGACAAGGATGTGAGATAAGGAGGGAAAGATCAGGAAGGTTGATAGCCAAATCTAAAATAACTAAGAAGAATATGTATATACTAAATGAGATCACAAAAAATAAGTTCTTCATGAGTAAGGTATATGAAAGTTGGCTATGGCATAGGAGGTTAGGTCATATGAACTTTGATAATCTAGTTAATATTATCTCCAAGGGATCTATAAAGAATATACCCAAGATTTCTAAACCTGCACATCATCTTTTAAAATCATGTCAACATGGTATGTAGACTAGGAGGAGATTTAAGTCTAAAGAATATTCTACTTCTAGACCTTTAGAACTAATTCATATTGATCTATGTGTTCCTACAAGGATTCAAAGTATTTAAAGTGATATCTACTTCATGTTGCTTATAAATGATTTCACAAGAATGACTTGGGTAACATTTTTGATGGATAAGTTAGAAGCTTATGGAAAGTTTAAAACCTTAAAAGTTTTAGTTGAAAATGAGATTAATATGAATATCAAGTGTCTTAGGCATGAAAAAGGAGGAGATTTTTGGTCAAATGAATTTGATGAGTTTTGTGAGGTCAATGGAATAAGAAGACAATTCTCTACTGATAGAACACCTCAATAAAATGGGTGGTTGAAAGAAAGAATAGAATAGTTAAAGAAATGGTAAGGACCATGTTGAATGATTCCAAGTTATTTAATGGCTACTAGAAAGAAGTTGTAAGACTATATTTTACACCTTGAATAGAGGTCAGATTAGGATCAATGGTGATAAGACTCTACATGAATTATAGAATGGTAGACCTATAAGTGTTAAACATTTTAAGGTCTTTGGGAGTAAATTCTATATCAAGAGAGATGATGAGGAATTAGGAAAGTTTGACTCAAGGTCTGATGAAGGTATTTTATTGGGATATTCATCAGTAAGTAATTCCTATAGATGTTATAAAAAGAGGTTGTAAAATATAGTGGAGAGTAAAAATGTGAAGGTTGATGACACAAATAAATCATATTCTCAATCAAAGAATGATGGAGTAATAGAGATAGATGAGGATGAAGAATAAATTGAGGAAAGAAAGGACTCAAAAGGTATTTTTAGGTAGATTTAAAAGGATCATCTTGAATCTCAAATCATTGGAAATAAAAGTGTATGGATATATACAACGAGAAGAATGGTGAGTGATGTTAATCAAGAAAATACTACTTTAATTTCAAAATTTGAACCTAAAAGATACATAGAATCAAGTGAAGATAAGTTTTGGTTGGATACAATGAATGGGGAGTTAAATAAAACTGAGAAGAATAATATTTGGGAGTTATTACCTAGGCCTAAAGATAAAAACATCATTGGTACAAAATGGGTTTTCAATAACAAGTCGAATGAGAATGGAGAGGTCACTAAAAACAAGGATAGACTTATGTCTAAAGGATATGATCAAGTAGAAGGATTGGAATTATAGGAAAACTTTACTCCTATATCAAGGTTAGAGGCCATTAGGATGTTTATTTCATATGTATGTTTCAAAGGTTTTAAGATATACCAAATGGATGTAAAGTCAACTTTCCTAAATGGGAACTTAAAATAAGAAGTATACATTGAATAAAATGAGGGTTTCCTATCAGATTATAATAATTACTATTCTAAAGGTTGAATAAAGCCATTTATGGTCTAAAACAATCCCCTAAAACTTGGTATGCTAGACTAGACAAGCACCTTTTAGACCAAGGTTTCAAGAGAGGAGTTGAAAATAGCAACCTATATATCAAGATTGAAAATGGTCATTAGTTTATAGTTGTAGTCTATATGGATGATGTCATATTTTGTGGAACTAATGAGAACATGGCCAAGGCTTTTCTAGAGGTGATGAATTTAGAATTTAAAATGTCTATGCTTAGAGAATTGTCCTTATTTCTTGGACTTTAAATTAGTCAATTTAATAAAGGTATGTTCATTTCATAGGTAAAGTATATGAAATACATTTTAAAGAAGTTTTAAATGGAAGATTTTAAGGTTGTTAGTAAACCTATGGTTACAGGGTGCAATCTAATCAAGGAGGATGAGTCCTCAAGGGTCAATCAGACAAAATATAGATCCATTATTGGGAGTTTGTTATATACCATTGCCTCTAGACCTAACATCATGTAAGAAGTAAGTCTTGTGGGAAGATTTCAAGAATATACTAAGGAAATTAATATAAAATTAGATAAGAGGATACTTAGGTATATCAAATGAACTATGGATTATGGTTTATGGTACTCAAGGAGCAATAAGTTTGATCTTGTAGCTTATATAAATGTAGATTGGGATGGGAGTATAAGTGATAGAAAGAGAACTAGTGGAGGAGCCTTATTATTAAGTGCCTAGTCTCATGGTTAATAAAGAAACACACATACATGGATTTATCTACTTATAAGGCTGAGTATATTATAGCAGATTCATGTTGTACTCAAGTGTTGTGGATGAGACAAACCTTGAGAGACTATAAGGTGGAGTTTGATGGTCCTATTCCTATTTTTTGTGATAATACTAGTACCATAAGTGTTTCAAATAATCTTTTCATGCATTTATGGACCAAAAAAACCATATAAAGTATCATTTATTAAGAGAACATGTGAGTGAACAAAGTATTAAGCTTGAATTTGTGTATACCAAGGATCATATTTCTAATATATTGACTAAGCCTCTTCCTAAGGTTAATTTTGAGCATCTAAGATAGGAATTCAGTGTGATTCCTAATAAATTATGAATTAGGTGTGAAAAATTTGCATGAGATCCTAATAAGTTAATGTAAGTTGTGTAATGTCCCTATATTGAATTTAATATCATTGGTTTTGGAGTTGAGGGGTAATCATTTATGAATGATTGTTAAGAATGGGAACCAATCAAAACCCTTATAATGACCTAATAGGAAATATCTTGTTGTTTATAGATAAAAATAGTTTTTTTGAATTATTTTTATGTTTATAACATGTAAATGATTCTTCCAAGTTTATCCAAGAGGTTTTTGTTTGTCATAGCAGTGAGTAGAAGCTACATGAAAACCCTTGTTTCTTGGATTTTTGATGTAACAAATAGGGTTGACCAAGTCAAATCATGAAAATGAATGGAGGATAATTTGTTAAAATTTAATTTTATTCCCATGTACATTTTTATTAGGTTTTAAACCTAAAATGTGTTAAATTATTCATATAAGTTGGTCTATTGTTAAAAAGGCCTAATGAGCAAGACAATGAGAAAACTAGACAGTAGTGAGAAAGAGTTCAGTGATTGGTTGTAGAGTGTTAGGGATGGATAAAAATGCTTTGGTTTTTTTTAAAATACATATAATTAATATCCCCCTCATTTATAATTTTTGGTGATGCACACAAACATGAAAAAAGTTGTTCTCAAAGTGACCTATCTAACAAAGTGAAGTTTGTGTAGGGTGAAGATGTGAGATTGGTATGTAAGAAAAATATAGATACTAAAACTTATAATATATATTTTTAAATATTATATAATTATGTTTAATTTTAATTTAAATCTATTGGAATATCATAAAATTATTCTCATAGGTTTTCTAAGATTTGATCTTCTTGACTATGTTTTTGATGCTACAGGCAATTTTTTGTGTATGAGAGAGAATGTTGTTCCCAAGTCTTTTTTTATGGAGTTGATGAATAAAATACACATTAAGTTTTTATTTAGGTCTGAAAGGTTAATTTTAACAAATTTTAATTCATGATAAACTCTATTTAAGGTGTGAAAAGTGAAAGGCTTTTGATTGGGTTCTTTAGGCCTATATGCAAATTTGAGTGAGCATCTGAAGTTGATTAGTTAGAGGTATTTTGATGTGTTTGATGAAATATAATGAAAATAATTTTTAACCTGAGGTCATGGATATTATATAAATGTTATTTTTTAATATTTTTATATTCCAAAATTATGTATATGATTCAAATTTGCAAGATAGACTTTTTGGCAGTAAGAAGGCTTATTGGCGAGTAGACCTAATTGGGTAGTTCAAGGAGTTAAATGAGCCAAATGGTGTTTAAAAAATAAAATTATATTATTAGGTAACTATTTGAATATTTTTTTAATTTTAAAATCCATTTTGGTAGGCTCAATGTGTTCCAAGGAGGTCTAAGTGAAATGTGTGCTTAGAGGAGGCCTAATTGCATTAGGTCTCTATCAGGCCTAATGGTGGTTTTAGCCATTAAGGGTAATGACCAACCTATATGGTGGTTTTTTAACTTATAAAAAATGTTTTTTTATATATTATAAATGTGATACAAGTATTTTTAGGTTCTTTTCTGATAAATATGGGTGAGATCAAGAGTCAAGTATAAATAGGCGGTCTAATAGGCCTATTTTGACTAGTGAGAATGTTGAGCATATGAGTGAATGATATAGAGTTTTGGAAAATAGATAAATGGATTATATATAATAATAGGTATTATAAATATTCAATTAATATATAAATATGTTTCTATAGGTGTTGATTAAGGTCATTTGACCTAATTTTGCCAAGGAAAGGGCTAGTTGAGAGAGAAAGCCTAAGAGGTTGTTTGAGAGAGATTGAAGATTGGGAAGAGAAAAATAAGGAGGTAATATTTATTTGAGTGATAAAAAAGTGACCAAGGGTGTTCATAGATTAAATTTATTTGAGTTAGTGTTGAGATACCTAGGGGGTTGGATCCTCCTTGCAAGTTGGTGATTACTAAAGGACTAGTTGACTCGGTGCTTGACTAGTGAGGGGTTGATGCCTCAATAAAAGTTTGATTAATTAATTATATGATAATATTAAAATTTAATTTTTTTATCCTCCAAAAGGTTTTCCCACATATTTATTGTATTCATGTGTTATGTTTCTACTTTTTTCTCATATGGATGATGGATTATGCATTACCATATCTCTAGATTTGCTTGATTGATTAATGCATGATATATGGAATTTAAATAAGAATTTTCACATTTATTCACCCACCCATATCAATGTATATACCTCAAATAACATAACCCTATAATAAATATTTCACACCCTACATACTAAGGCCTATGAGCAAGGGGATATTTTAGACAGAAGTGTGGCAAAGGTGTAGGCCAACCTAGAAGCCTTCTAGAAGGAGTTACATAAAATAGATACACTTGAACTCACTAATTCATCAACTTAAATTGATATATCCACAAGTAATATCAATATATCCATAAATGGATTTGAGGAGTTTAGCACAGATCTTTAAGAGAATGCACCTAAGTTTTATACTCTTAAGAGTTTGATGACTTAATCTTAGGGCAGACTAAGGTTTTTGTATGGGGTAATGTTGAGCCCTAAATATATTTTAATGGAGTTTTTGATCCAAAATAATATACTCCCTATCATATATATATATATATATATATATTGGTTAGCCTAATATTTTTGATATCCAGTTAGAGGATGCATCACAAAACATGCACCAACTAGCCAATAGATAACCATCTCCTAGATAATCTGGACATCAATGAAGATATAAAGAAGCATGGTAAGTGGAGCATGTAAATTATGGGGTCATGGAATTAGTGGTTATGATGATAGTAATCCAACTTAGTGCTCAACATGTAGTTTCCACCCTAACAAAAATGCTCCTGAAGGCTTATATACAGAGCTCAACCCAGAGAATGAGAAGAGGTGGAAAATTGTAGTGAAGCTCTAGCAGAATGATTTTGGAACCATGATCTATAAATTTTATTCTAGTGGCCATTGAGGCTTAGATATATAATATAGTCCACTCTAGCCTCAATTATATGTTCCCAATCTCATCTATGAGTCTCTAGGTTTTTAGTAGTATTACTTTGAATTTAAACACTTATTATGGACTTTAAATAGCTACTTATGGTGTTCCTCTAAAATACACTCATGGTTATTTTAGTTTGCATATTTTTTAGTATTGATATGGGATTAAAGTGTGTGTTTTGTAACATCTTGGTCATTTATGTAATTTTATAGGTTTACATTTTAATGGAATCTCTATATTTTCATGATGTCATCATCATTCTACATTCAAAATGAGTATAAATTTGTGCCCATGAACCCAACCCTTATTTAATCTACATATGTTATGAATGGGAGATAACTTTAATCAATTATCTTGTGATCCACATAGTGATTATATGACCCTAGGCTTACCCTAAAATAGGCCTACACTTATGGATGTGCTCCTCAATTAAGTTAACATTACATTATTTGAGTCCTCATCCCTTTTTGAAAACTTGTGACATGACACAACTAGCCCAACATAGGCCGTGATTCCTTCTCAATTGTACTTTAGATGAGCACATAGGTCCTATGCCTCATGAAAATTAATGCTAGTGTAGACAAGTGTTAAATATTGAGTGAAAAAGGAGTTTTCCTATGCTTGCACTTATTTACAAGAAACCCCTCCTAGACTTTATAAAACACTTCTTTTGACTGATTTTATGCCAAACCTTGGGTATCCATATTTTTAAGGCATTTTGAGAGGATAATTATAAAGGATTAGCATTATTAGGGTAGGTTGGGCATGACCTCAACACCTCATTTGTTGAGTGTTTCCTACATAAAAATACCTTGAAAGGGGATCAATATCAATGTATTTCTCCTAATCTAAGTGTTTTTGTAAGTTCAAGTGAATGTTAGTATGAGTTTTTGTTTGATTTATTTGAGGGTGATTTGAGATTGGAAATATGAGAAATATAAACTCTAGGATGTTTTATATGGATGTATGCATATGTAGGGTAGAATAGGGATCAATTACCTCAATTTACACCACTATGTTTGAGTTTATTTATGAATATTTGCATCTAATTTCCATCTAGTGGATAAATGAATGAAAGTGGTGTATATATATCATTCTAGTAATTTTCAAGACGTGAAATAGGTCTAAGATGACATAGGAGTTCTTTAGGAAATGAAAAGATATACATTGGTATAGTAAGGAGCTAAGGGAAACTACTACAGTCCATGGGTCAATAGCACATTGTGTAAGTGTCCAAAGGGTCACACTAATGTACAAGTGGTAGAAGCTAGTGAATAAGGGGTATGAGTGCCTAAGAGATTTATTAATGATGATTTTAGTATATATAGGAGTGGGTTGGACCTACATAAAAGCTAAGAAGGATCAAAAGAGGCCCTAATATAGGTCTAGGGCTAAGCTAGGACAATGTGGTCTCAAGTGACACTTATTGCATTGAAATGAAAATTTAGATGACTACATTCCCTCTTTATTATAAAAATGTAGAAAAGTGAAATGACTAAGATAAAGAAAATGAAATGTAACTATACTTATAGAAGATGTGAATCCTTTGAATTTGGGTCTAAGTTTACAAATCATGCTCCATTGCATATCCTATAAATGAAACATGAAGGAATCAGTCCTTACTTAAGAACCATCAAAGCTAAATACAAAACTAAGTAAAGCGATTGAGAGAAAGAGGAAAAAATTAATACACCTTATTGGGTATGTGAACCAATGTTAAAACCTGGTGACATCTTATGTGTGCATGTAGATGGTGACAACATAGTGAATAACTTGGACTGAGTTGATGTATTTCTCAATCTTCATATGTGGATGGCTCAAGAACTCAAGCTAGCCTTGACTCCATCATTGCCCATGCCCACTCAATGGATCATATTCAATGAATAAATTGGATCAAATTGATGTCTTGTCCAACCCTCCCATGTAGGTGGATCAATAACTCAATTAGGTTGTGAATACATAATTACCTACCCATTTGTAGTAGATGAATCTAAAAATCAAATTGAATAATTTAATTAAATATGTGTGACGTAAATAAAATGATATAGTATATATTTTAGGCCACTTAGAAACTTTTAATTGAAAAATGGTTCAAGGGACACTTAGGCACTTGGGAATGTAGCTTAGGGACTATTTGGTAATGCCAACTACTGCAGATAGAATAGGGCATCAATTTCGTGAAAAACTAGTGAAAATGGTGTCTAGATTAAAAATATAGACAATGACATGGATTTTCCATTCCATTTGAGAGTATTAATTTCAAACTAAACATATGGGAAAAATGTGCCATGCACATGCCCCCAAATCTAATATCCATGCATATGGATTCTGAATTGAGTTATAATAATGTGTTTGAGTATCTAAAATTGAAATGGGAGTGATCATGACACACATGATGCCTCCAATATGAGTAAAATTGTATGATTATACATATAATTGAACATAAATTGATCATATCTAATAACATGTGACTAAAACTATGCAAACCTAGACTGTACATGTATTTTTCCATAAATTCTATAATTATCTATTTTAGGGTTACTAGATAGTATTACAATCCCTTGGATAGTAGCGCACTTCGCTAGTATACTCTATGCCATGTTATTCATCAATTGTGATATTTTTGTATAAAATTGAGACTGGTCTATATGTGATTATTTTTCACCATGTTTCCTTGAATATGATCTTTGTAATATATGTATGTGTGTTGAAAACTATGTTGAGTGAATTATGATGGCCTAATATCTATGATAAACCCCTTTGAATACCCCTCTTTGTAAGGGAGTTTTTGAACCTTTTTGGGACTTTAACCCATTAGTGGAGTGTTTTCACCAACTTGATATCCACCTTAGCACAAAAAGATATTTTTGGCAAGTGGTTAACCTAACAATTTTGGTATCTAACTGGAGGATGCTATGAAAATCTTGTGCTAGTTGGCTGATGGATAACCATCTCCTATATATTCATGGATTCAATAAATATTTGAGTAAATGTGTCAAGTATAACATGGGGATCATATGGTCATAGAGCTAATAATTATGATGATGGGATTATAGTTCATCACTCAACATGCAAATTCCACCTTGGAAAATATGCTCTTAAAGGATCATATAAGGAGTTTGAACCAAAAGATGAAAGAGAGATGGAGAAATATAGTTAAGCTCTAGTGGAATAAATTTAAAGACATGCTCTATAAACATTTCTCTAATGACCATTAAGGCTTAGAAATATAATGAAGGACACCTTGGCTCCAATTATATGGGCCCAAGTTCATCTATGAGCCTTGGGGTTGTTAGTAATATGATTTTGAATATAAAATCTTGTTATGAACTTTAAACAAAGAAAAATTGTGTTACCTTAAAATATACTTAAGTGTGTCTAGTTTGCATTTATAATATTATTTCTAATGAATGCAAATGTTTATGTGATATCACACTTTTGATTAATTATGTGAATTGATGTTCATGAGTTTGCTAGTTTTTCTATTTTAATGGATTATATATAATTTTCATGCCATCATAGTATTTTTACATGGAAGATGAGTATAGGGTTGTACTAGTAAACCCAATCCCTATTTAATTTTCCTAATAGTTTTGGTAACCAACTAGAGAATGATACACAAATATTGTGTCAGTTAGTTGATGTCTAACCATATCTTAGATATTTAGGGCATCAATAAAGATTTGAAAAAATGTGTCAAGTGTAGCATGAGGATCACAGGGTCATAGAGTCAGTGGTTATGATGATATATTTTAGCTCAACACTTGGCATGAAACTTTCACCCTATAAAAGATGCTCTTGAAGGCTTATATAAGGAGCTTGAACCAGAGGATGTAAGAGAGATGGATAACTATAGTGAATAACTAGTGAAATGGCTTTGAATCCATGATATATAAACATATCCAGTGGCCAATAAGGCTTATAAATAGAATGTAGGCCATTTTTAGCTCCAATTTTATGTTCCCAATCTCACCTATGAGCCTTAGGGTTGTTAGTATTATGATTTTGAATATAAACTCTTGCTATGAATTTTGAATAATGACAAATCGTATTTCCTTAAAATGTACTTAAGTGTGTCTAGTTTTCATGTCTTGTAGTATTGATAATGGGATGTGAATATTTATGTGATGTTACAATTTTGATTAATTATGTGAATTGATGTTCATGCATTTGCTGGTTTCTCTACTTTAATGGAATCTCTAAATTTTTTGTGATATCATCATCATTTTACATGGAGGATGAGTATAGGTCTACACCAATAAACCCAATCCATATTTAATTTACATCTATTTAATTTACATCTATTTACTTTCCTACCCACTTTTACCCTATAGTAAATGTTCACACACTGGATCCCCCACTTGGAGATAGTACAAAATTGATTGTTGACCTTGCTAATGCCTCAAATCTTAGACATGTTATAGATTTAGATTGTAATTTTGTTGTTGAATATATTATTCCATACAAGGAGGTGAGCTCAACTACCTCTATGCCATTGAGCTCTAACTCACCATAATATAACTTGAATGCAAGCATACCAACATAGCCAATTTTAGAAATTCAAGGTGGGCAATAGCCTATAGGAAGTG
Organism: Torreya grandis; assembly: GCA_037957365.1. Classification (NCBI taxonomy): domain Eukaryota; kingdom Viridiplantae; phylum Streptophyta; class Pinopsida; order Cupressales; family Taxaceae; genus Torreya; species Torreya grandis. The sequence goes on along the minus strand of JARHVA010002089.1, from coordinate 123,620 downwards.
GTTCAGCACCATAAACAAGTAACACAACACCAATGGAATCAACTACACCAACAAGAATGATGGGACCAATGCTTACCTCTAAGGCTAAAGGTTTTAGAATACCATTTCTAAGATAGTCATTGAGGGGATAAGTGTCATAAATACTAGCTTCCCCCCATAATAGAACTACTACAAAATGGAGATCCACCTCTCAAAATATCAAGGTGTGTAAAATATTGTAGAATATGTGAACTATAGTGAGGTATAACCCATTTGGATAATAAGGATACTCATTTTATAACCACTTTAGTTGATCATGCCCACACCTTGTACAAAATGTTTGATCCCAATTAGGCCATGGTTGACTATGATACCCTAAAAGATGCATTTTTGAAAGAGTTCGACATCTCAAAGTTCAAATAAAGTGCATCATTATGCTAAAATAAATTACCTAAGGACTCTCAGAGAGTGTGAATTTTTATGATTCAAGGTTCAAAACTCTCCTATCAAAGCTCATGTATGATATTCACGCTTCTCAACATACATAGTGATTCATTGGGGGGTTATTCATGCCATTATAAAGATCGCTTTCCATGAAGACTTTTATATACCCTCAAGAATAATTTGAACCCCCTCTCAAAATTGAGGTATTTATAAGTGTAAACACTAGGATCAACCCATTTATGGAAGCACATATTGTATCTATGGCCTCCCAACTCCAAAATATTTCCACCTATTATGTGCATGATGCTTGAAGTGGACTATGGTATACTGACTATGAAGTATACAACCATAATAGAACTAAATTATTAGAGAGTTTTCAATTATTTCATGGTGATGCCATGTAGGTGTCTTGGTGAGTGGATGGAATTCCTTAATAGTCAAATGATGATGACAATGTGTGGAATGTGCTTGTCCTAGTGTGCTTGAAGTTAGCTTGGTTGATATTTAGTTTTAGCATGGTTAGAGATGTTTAGGGATGAATATGGTAATTTTAGCATGTGAAATAGGTCCCATAAGATGTTTTTTATGTTATTTTTGCTTATGTTCATGAGTGGTTTTCACCCAGTTCATCATTGTTCTCATCTAGACATTATGGGTCCAATGGCAGAAAATTTGAGTAGGCAGTTTGATGATGTCTTAATTACCATATGTGGATGATTTAGGAGGATTTGGTTATATGGTTGTGATAAAATTAGTCTATGTTTATTATGATTTAAATATTATATCATGTGATTAAGTACAACAAAATATATACAAGTGTAAAGTTGGGTTTTTAGGTAGTTTAACATTATTTTCCCATACTTGGCCAACTTTGTATGTGGCAAGAAAGAGCCACATAAGCAATTTGGTGATGAAATATCTCATATGAGTGGATGTTTTAGGAGAATTTGATCTTATGGGTTTGTTTATTTTTATACCTAGTTTATATTTGCTAACTTTTGGGTTAAGAGCAGAAGTGTATCAAAAGATATGCATGTTCAAAACTAGCCTCCGAGATAAGTTTTTGACATAGTTGGCTCTATAGAAGAAAAATCTATGTGAGCATTTTCATATAGTTATATCTCACATTTTTTAGGGGCATATGATTATTTTTTCAAATGGTTGGATTATATTATGTGAGGATATTATATGGTCCAAATTTTAGATCATGTGTCTAAACACAAAAAAATATATGAAGGTGCAAAGTTGACCTTATAGACAGATTGCAAAGGTTCCCATATTCAAATTTGCATAAGGTAAAGTTTTAGAAACATAAATGGATCACATTTATTAAAATATTTTAGGATTATATGAGATGGTTCCAAATATTCAATTCTTAACAATTAGTAGAGATAAAGATCAAGCTTCTTCTAAGGATAAATCATTCATGGGAGTTCATACATCTAGATCTACGATATGCAGTAAGTCAAATGGGTCAAAGTGTTTGATGCTTACACTAAGAAAAGATTTATTTAATTAAAAAAGTACCAATGGATCATGTTCATTAAAATATGTCTATAATTAGTGAGATTAAGACAAGTGTTTGATGTTTAACGTCAAGTAGAGATAAAGACTAAGCTATGTACAAGAGATCAACAAAGTGTATTAAGTTAAATAGTCAAGATGAAGATCTAATGATGAGTGATGAAAGGTAAAGGTAAATTTACTTAAATTTATATTAATGGTGAATGATTTATATAAGTATTTAGGACATGAGATACAAGTAAAGTGATTAAGGTTTAACTATGACCATTTGCATTTGAATATTTGAATTTAATAAAGGAAAAAATAGTGCTTTGTATTTTGACCATATATTTCGATCTATGCATAATTTGACCATGTTATAAAAAGAGAATTTTTAGTAGACTCTAATTCACATATGTGAATAAAAATTTTAAGGTTTGAATTTATTTATACATAAATATATTTATCTCTAAATTTTACTATGTGTTTGATTATGTTCTACAAGTAACCCGAGAAGGGTAATTGAGCTCATTTAAATGATGTTTCTATGTTTAATGATGAATGAGATATTGGATCATGTTTTATACTCCATGAGAATCATGTATGTTCATTTTTATGGTTTGATAAATCATATGAAGTATGAACAAAGGTTTATAAGTTGACTATGTATTCGTTCATGGTGACTGTGTACACAAAATGTTGTTTGAGAAAATTATGCTTAAGTATAAGGGTATTGTGTTGATTATTGGAAATTAAAGAGGACATGTAGATCATGTGGAATGGTTCCATGTATTTTTAAATTTCTCATATGTTTTATTTTTCTTAGAGAAGTGTCAAAGCTCTGAATGAGTCTTCATAGGACCTAAAGGTGGCTTAGGCCTATTTGAAAGAAAGTTTTGCTTAAGTGTGACCCATGTAAGATGCCTTAAGGGTGAAATAAAATATGATGATTTATATATTTTAGAGAAGACTTGTGAGAAATATGAGTGCAAGGTATATGTGAGAATCATGGAGAAACAAAGAGGTAGAGTGCCTAGTTGATGAGTTAATGAGTAGAGAAGATTGAGGAATATGTGTATGACCTATAAGTCATATTTATGATGTCTAAATAGTTATCTTATTGTTTTAAGATATGTAAATAGGTTTGAGTGTGAATATAAGGATAATTTTAGTGAATGAGGAGAAATATTGTGGCATGCCTATGTGAGAGGCATGTATGAGATAGAGAGAGTATTTGTGAAAAGTTTATATAAATAGAGATCCATCATTAGGTGTTAAAGATACCAGTTCTAAGTTGGATTTATTCACTTCAAGGAGTGTCTAAAGGAGCTAATCTTACTTAAGGGAAGTTACTCCTTGTGAAATAAGTGTTTCACTAAAGGGCTTTGGTCAAGAGGACATGATCAAGGTTTTTTAGTCTAAAGTAGTTGACTAGTCTCTTGTTTGTAATTTATTATAGGATAGTGGTCCATGTGTTTCAATATTGAGAGTGGGTTTTATTCCCCATGAGGGTTTCCCATATGAATGATGTGTTATGTATTTGATCTTGTATATGCATTAAATGAATGAGTTATATTGTTAATGTTGTTGATCAAGTTGATACATGTTGATTGATTAATATTTTACAAGGATTGGAATTGAAATATAAATATCTAGGCTCACTAATTCACCCCCACTCTTAGTGATTGTACCTCTAACAATTGGTATTATAGTAGGTCCTTTGGTAAAGTCTTGACAGCTTGAAGGTGATCTAAGGTACAATATGGGTAGTCATCAAGGAGGTTTCTCTACTAAGTAAGCACTAATGTTCAATGGATACAATTATGATTTTTAGAGTGCAAGGATGAGGACGTACATTATGTCCCTAGAGTTTGATGAATGACAATTTGATGTGGATAGTTATGTTGCTTCTAGTACTCCTCTATATAATAGTACATATAAGAAGATATTTGAGAATAATTATAAGGCAATGAATGCCATTAGTTGTGGTCTTATAGAGACTAGGTTCACCAAGGTAATCCATTATAAATATTATAAAGCGATAGTGGACAAAATGTAGATCATCTATGCAGGAGATTCAAAGGTCAACCTTACTAAGTTTTAGACTCATATAAGGTAATATGAAATTCTCAAGATGAAAGAAGAATATTATGTGTCATCCTTTTTGTAGAGAGTTGATGAGATTGTGAACATCATCAGAGGTCGTAGAGAGAACCTTGAATAGGCTACTATTATTCAAAAGGTATAAAGGTCTCTATCCCTCAAGTTTGATCTAAAAGTATCTACTATAGAAGAACATCATGATCTTACTTATTTGAATATGGATCAATTTGATGGTACCCTTATTGCCTATGAGATGAGGAAGAGTGATGATATACCACCAAAGAAGGAAGCAACATTTAAGATAAAGATGATGCCAAAGCAGAAGTTCCAAGTTAAGAAACCCGCAGAGGATGACATTTATTATATAAATGAGGATGAACTAATTGATTTGATTTTAAAGAAATTGAAAATAGGTTTAGATAAGTATAAGCGTAAACTACCCCTTAAATGCTTCAATTGTGGAGAGGTAGGAGATTTTTCTAATGAGCTACCTCATAAGTATAATAATGATGATGATGAAGAGCATGATAAAGGTCATGATGATGGAAAGAGATCATTCAGGTCTGATAAAATCAAAAAGGGATTTAGAAGGTTTGACAACAAGTACTTGAAGGATAAGAAGAGTCTTTACAAAAAAGAAGATTGTATCTCATCAGGGGAGAGTGAAGTCATTGACTTAGATTATGATCATGAAGATGATGGTATTATTGAAGATAACTATTTATTCATGGCTAAGGAAGGTAGTTGATCACATCAAAAGGAGTATACTTGGAGTGATTTAGATGATGATGAATATGAGGTGGGTTATGAGACTAAATCGATGAATTCCATTGAAGAACTGAAGATTGAGAAAAAGATTAACAATAAGATGTAGTCATAACTCAAGGACTATGAAGAAAAATTTAGTGTGTTTGAGGCGAGATTGGTTGAAGACTCTAGAGAGCATGAAGGAACTATCATGTTTCTTAATTCTAGGTTAGAATCTATGTTTACAAGTCTAAGATCTAAAGAAGAAGAATGGTCAAGGTATGCTTCTATGTGTCTTTGAAAGATGAGTTAGAGAAATCTATAAGAAAGTTAAAATAATTTCTCAAGTTTGATAAAATTTCTAAGGATTTGGATGATCTCCTAAAGAGTCAAAAGTCAACTAGTGACAGATTTGGATTGGATTTTAATGAAGAGCTCAAAGTTACTTCTCAGGTTGACATAAATGTCAATGAGAGAAAGGTGGATCAGCATTTGAAGATAAAACATCAAATAAGGAATGAAGGTGATGGAAAAATGAAGACAAAAAAGATAAGACTACCAAATTCCATGAAGTATGAAAGTTTTAATGGTTACTGTTACACATGTAATCAATTTGGTCATAATGCTAGAGAATGCAAGAGACCTATTACAAATGAATATACTTGGAACTATGATGGGAATAATTAGTCACAAGGTGTGAGCAAGGTTGAGTGCTTTAATTTTCATGATGTGGGATAATTTGTAAAACATTATCCATTTAAGGTAAGGTAAGTTGAGTTTCCTTTAATAAATATTGAGTTCTACAATTGTTATGAACTAGGACACATTTCAAGATTTTATCCAAATATAGTAAGATAGAATGATCTTGAAAAAGGTATGATGTGCTTCAACTATCAAAAGAGAGGTCACATTAATAGATTTTTCAAATAGAGGCCTACAAGTTAAAATAGGTTCAATCAAGCTCTGAGAGTGTAAGGAAGAAGGAAAGTTAACTCATGAAAGCCAGACGTGGTAAGTGTGTGTCATGATGAGTCTATAGGTCCAAGTAATATATTTTATATGGTGAAAAATGTTACAGATGTTGAAGAGTGCCAAGGGATCTCACTATCTCCTCATGTTGAGAATGAAGAGACTAAGCTCAAGTAAAAGACCAAGGTGCTAGTTGAGGTAAGTTCTGAGATGTGTATGGATCCAAGTGAACATCCTATTATTGATGAGTAAGTATCATTCAAATAATATCATTTATCAGTACCTAGTGATGAGGTTTCAAGCTTTAAGGTTGATTCTTCAAATGAAAGGGTATGTCAAGATTCCATAGTTGATCTATGTGTTGTCAATTCTATCCTATAAGAGGAAAGTGATATAGAAAAGGAACTAGTTATCATAGTTTAGACTAAGAATAAGAAGAACAAAGGAAAAATTATTATATATATATATATATATATATATATATATATATATATATATATATATATATATATAATAGGATTTGTGTGGCTACTAAGGAGATGTGGGCCACTCCTAGCTTCACTTTGTTTTAGAGCATTATGGTGTAAATGATGTCTCTATCTATGCTTCTTAAGAGACTCCTTTTAGTAGAGATGCATGTGTTGTTGTGGTGTTCTTTAGATGGTCATAAAAGGCTAGGGATGAGTATTTTTAGTTGTATTAGGTATGTCTAGGTGGAAGATATGTTATGGTGATGTCAAAATAATGTCATAGCTATATATGGTTAGTCTATATGATCAGATTGAAGGTTCCTAGATGGCAAAGGAGGATTTGTGAGTTGTCAAGATGACCTTTTAGCATAGAAAGGTCTATTACCCTTATTCTAACATGTTTTAGGTTGTAGTGTAATATGAAGGTATGTTGAAGTCAAATTGGAGATTTTTGTTTGCCCTTAAGTTTCCAAATTTAAGATTAAGAGTATGGAGGTCCTAAAATGCATTATAAGATGTATGGGTTTCCAAAGATGTGGAAACTTAAATCTTGGTTTAGAAGTGTGTAATGGTTTTCTCCAAGTGTATAATAATTTTTGGAGGTGGACATTAACTATAAGGAGGTTTGTTGACCTTTCTCATTTTGAGTTTCTAGGGTTTTGGGTCTACTAGAAAAGAGGTTTGCCTTATGAGTTTAGAACTGAGGTTTCTTAATAGGTTAAATGGGCCAAATGGGTTGTCAAATCATGATTCGTAAATATTTGAAGGTTTGTGGTTTTCAATTTATTCATGTTTTTGTCAAAATGGAGGCCTAATTAACAAGGTGGTTTGTGAAATAATTATATTGCATAGGATGAGCTAGTTGTTAAAATTTGGTGTGGCTAATCTGGCATATGAAAGTTCTCCAAATATGAATTTTCAAGTCCTAAAGATGTGTCTATTGAAAGTTGTGGGCTTTGTAAGTTCTAGGTAGGGTTATAAGAAGTCTAAATAGGCCTAGTCTTGAAGATGTATTTCTTGTTTAGTTTTATCCAAAAGAGAAAGACATGATTATTTCAAGGTGAGTTATCAGGTTGTTTTAGAGCATGTTTCCTATTTGGTGAGTGGCATGAAATTTTGTTGGTGGTCCTTAAGGTGGCTTGAGAGAGAAGGCTAGTAAACTTGCATCATGGTTCTTCATGGTGTATGGAGATCTGATTATGCTCAAGAAACAAAATGGATAAAAAATATTAGGAGGAGTCCCTCTTATATGCCTCTTGGTGAGTTCCATCATATTTTAGTATTTTTTTATTTTTTTTATTCATTTAGTTGTAGTACATAGTTGAAGAGAGTGTTGGCATGGAGCAAGAAGGATATTGTCAAGACAAAAAGAGGTAGGCTCAAGGTAAGGAGGATATTGTATCGTCTTTATAAGATGGTCCTTTCTTGTTGATAGTATTTTCAAGTCCTTAGGATCATTTGGTGCCCACTTTGTCATTATGTTAAAGGGGGAGAAAGTTTTGATTGTAGAGTGCTTGAAGAGAGAGAAGGTGAGCTAAATGATATTTGTTGACATAAATGTCAAAGGGGGAGATTTTTGGAGAACTTTTAATGATTTAATGTATGTGTCCTAGTGAGTGGATGAATTTCCTTGATAGTCTAAGTGACAATGACAAAGGTTATAATGTTCTTGTCCTAGTGTGCTTGTAATTAGCATGGTTGATCTTCAGTTTTGGCATGGATAGAGATTTTCAAGGATGAATATGGTAATTTGATCATGTGAAAGAGGTCACATAATATGTTTTATAATATTTTTTTGCTTATATGCATGAGTGTTTTTCATCTAGTTTTTCAATGTTCTCATCTAGATATTTTGGGCCCAATGGCAAAAAAAATGAATAGGTAGTTTGATGACATCATAATTACCATGTGTGGATGAGTTAGGAGGATTTTGTCATATGGTTGTGATCAAATTAATACCTATTTATAATGTGATAAATATCATATCATGCACCTAAGTGTGACAAAATATATGCAAGTGCAAAGTTGGGATCCTAGGCAACTTGACATTGTTTTCCCATACTTAGCCAAATTTGTATGTGACAAGAAAGAGTCGAGTAATAAATTTGGTGATGACACATCTCACACGTGTGGAAATTTCATGAGAGGGTGATCATATGGGTTTATTTAATTTTTTACCTATTTTATTTTCACTAACATTCAAGTCAAGCATTGAAGTGCATCAAAATATATGCATGTTCAAAGTTGGCCTTCTAGATAAGGTTTTAACATAGTTGGCTCTATGGTAGAAAAATATGAGTGAGAATTTTAATGTAATTATATATAAAATATGTGAGGGTTATAGGATATTTATTTTAACATGGTTGGATTATCCTATGTGAGGAGATCATATGATCCAAATTTTAGATCATGCATCTAAGTGCAATAAAAGATATGAAGGTGCAAATATGACCTTACAGATAGATTACAAAGGTTCCCATAGTCAAATTTGCACAAGGTAAAGTTCAAGAAACATTGATAGAGAGAATTTAGTCTAAGATTTTAGTATGATATGAGATTGTGCCAAGTGTTTTATGCTTAACATTGAGTAGAGATAAAGACCGAGCTTCTTCCAAGGATCAACAGTTTATGGGAGTTTGTAAATCTAAATTTACAATGTGCAGTAAGTCAAACGGGTCAAAGTGTTATATGATTAACTAAGTAAATACGGATTTAATTAAAAAAATATCAATGGATAATGTTTATTATAATATCTTATGAAGCATCAAGATTAGTACAAGTGTTTGATGTTTAACATCAAGTAGAGATAAAGATCGAGTTACATATAAAAGATTGATGGGGTGCATTAAGTCAAATAGTCAAGATGAAGATCTAATGATGAGTGATGAAAGGTAAGGGTTGATTTATTAAAATTCAAATCAATTTTTAGTTATTGATCTAATCAGAGAGGACATGTGATGTGAGAAAAGTTATTGAGGTTTAACTATGTTTGCATTTGAATAATTGAATTTAACAAAGTAAAAACTAGTGCTCTATATTTTGGCCATATATTTCGATCTATGCTAAATTTGACCATGGTGTGAAATGAGAATTTGTAGATAAATCCAAGGTGAATATATAAATATAAATTTTAAGGTCTGAATGTATGTATAGATAAAGATATTGAGCTCCAAATTTTACTGTGTGTTTGATTGTGTTCTATAAGTAACCTGAGAAGGGTAATTGAGGTAATTTCTATGTTGTTTTGATGTTTAATGATGAATTAGATATTTTATCATGTTTTATATTCTATAAGGATAACTTTTGTATATTATGAAGGTTTTGATAATCATATGCAGTATGAATAAAGGTTTAGAAGTTGATTATGTATTTGTTCATGGTGATTGTGTACATAAAATGTTGTCTAAGAAAATTATGCTTAAGTAGAAGGGTAATATGTTTATTATTAGAAATTAAGGAGGACCTATAAATCATGTGGAATGGTTCCATGCATTTTTAAAGTATTATTATGTTTTAGTTTACTTAGAGAAGTGTCAAAGAGCTGAATGTGTCTCCATAAGACCTAAAAGTGACTTAGGCCTATTTGAAAGAAAGTTGTACTTAAGTCTGACCCATGTAAGATGATTTAAGGGTGAAGTCATGTATTTTGGCTGACCAAGACCTTGATAATTCATGATATATATATATATATATATATATATATATATATATTAAAATCAAATATGATGATTTCTATATTTTAGAGAAGACTTGTGAGTGAGATGAGTGCAAGATGTATGTGAGAATTATAGAACGAAGGAGAGGTAGAATGCCCAATTGATGAGTTAATGAGTAGAGTAGATTGAGGAATGTGTGTATGAGCTATAGTTCATATTTATGATGTAAAAATAGTTATCTTGCAGTTTGAATATATTTGAAGAGGTTTGAGTGTGTATATTAGGATAGTTTGAGTGAAGAAGGAGAAAGTTTGTGGCATGCCTATGTGAGAGGCCTGTATGAGATATAAAGATTGTTTGTGAAGAGGTTAGATAAATAGAGATCTATCATTAGGTGTTTAATAAATTATTTCTAATGTGGAGGTTTTCACATAAAGGAAGGTCTAAAGGAGTTCATATTTCTTAGGGGTAGTAGCTCATTATAAAATAAGTGTTTCACTAAAGGCTTTTGGTCAGGATGACATGATAAAGGTTTTTTGGTATAAAGTAGATTACTATTCTTTTGTTTTTAATTTATTATAAGATAGTAGTCCATGTGTTGTAGGCTTGAGCGTGGGTTTTATTCCCTATGAGGGTTTCCCATAGGAACTATGTGTTATGTGTTTGATCTTGTGTATGCATTGAATGAATGAGCTCTCTTGTTAATGTTGCTTGATCAAGTTGATATATGTTGATTTATTAATAATTTTCAAGAATTGGAATTTAAATATAAATATCTAGGCTCATTGATTCACCCCCCTCTTAATGATTATACCTATAATATAATGACCCACAAAGGAATGTGCATGCTCTAATTTTAAGCTACAAAGTTTTTCAAGAAGCACATGATGTGTGAAACTATCCTTTGTTACAATGTGCTAGCCAAGTCAACACAACCATCTATTATATTTTGCATGATGCCTACACCTATACCAATACTAATTATTGAGTGATTGATAAAATGCATGAAAACATATAAAATGATTCACAATAGGTTATAGCATTAGTTGGGGGTAATAAAACTAAGGGAATGATGGTTATAACCAATAAAATATAGTATTCAAGATGTATAAAGGTACTGGAGGATGAGGTATAAGACATGGTGGTATAAGGTTACCTCCATGATCATTATCAACATGACATTATCATCATAATTTCCCTATACATCTCACATGTGGGTATTGTCAAGAACCCCATAAGGTCAGATAATACCCTAAACTTTACAAAAAATTGACCCAAGGTAGGCCTAACATAGACAAGGGTGAAGGGATGATCAAGTGTGAGAAGAAGACAAAAAATAGACCCTAAAGGCACACCCTACACACATACAATTAATCAAGGTGTAGGAAACAACACATATTAGATTCACCACTCAAGCACCAACTATGTTAGTACTTGAATTATGCCTTGAGTATGGGGATAAGGGTCAAAATGAACACATAATATGGCTTGAACCAAAATCTACATTGTACCCAAACCTAGCATGATATAAGGATGTACTAAAATAGGCTATGAGTGTAATACAAAACTTGTAAGGGGATCTCCAATTAGTATATGACCTAGAAGCACAGGATGCCACCTCTCAAAATAAGTAAGATAGTCGAGAGGATAAAATCTAAGAATTGATTGAGATCTTCTACTTCCTACATACTGAGGGTATGTTTCCCCTATTAAATAAATTAATCTCTAAATACATAGGTCAAAAGTAAGTTGAGGTTATTTTACTATGCATGGAGAGGACATGAGAAGTATGAGACACTTAAAATATTGAATATGACCAATAACTCTTGGTGAATGCCACTATTAATGGATGGTCTATCTATGAGGATCTTGTAAACACAAGTACCAAGGTCAACATCTTGACACAGACTACTTAGGACAAAATGGGTAGCCTAGCTATGAGACCTTCCCCTCATGTGCTCTTCATGGAAAATAAGACCCAGGCATAGCCTATCAAAATTTTGAAGAGGAAAATTATAGATATCATGGGCACTACATTTTTGGCTAACTTTGACGTAATAGAGTTATCATAGCATGATAACTACCCAACACTTATAATAAGGTTGTGGTGTTATACAATTAGTGTAGATATGCACTTCAAAAATAACTACATAACCTTTAGAAATGGAAAGAATAGGGTAGGTATACCTCTTTCAAATGACCAAGGACCCCCTATGTTGAGAGAGTGGACATTGAGGATGAAATTAACCATATATATAACATCATAGTGTAAGTTGTAGAGACTCTAAAATTAAATGATCAAGGAATCCTCTCTTAAAAAGATGGATAGTTAGCCTCAAACACCACATATGTTGCTTGTGACTTATGGGTCAAGGAATCATATGAGACCACTAGATGATAGTGCCATTTGGTGTGAGAAAATGTGCCAAAATGACTAGAGATAATATGGTTATAGATTGATCATGCTCCTAAAATATGGTTCTATGGTACTAATAAAAGGGGAAAAGATTATTTTGGCTCATTAAAGGAAAATGTGTTACACTCCCAAGATATGAAGGAAGTAATCATGTGGAATAATATGTTTATGACATTGAGTCATGCATCCTCAATGAGGTGGATATAATGGGTGCACTAGTGTACACATTTAAAATCACTCTTGCTCATTGGTGGGAAATGTAGAAGCCTAGCTTGCCAACTTGGTAGGATATAAAGGTAGCCATTTGCAATAGATTTGGAAAAATAAATGAGGACATGAAAATTTCATCTTACTCTGATGACTTTAACCCCATAACAAATATACATATTTGTGTATAAATGTGGATTATATGTGATGAAAATACCCCAAAAAATATATGGGTGCATGCCTTCTATAAAACCTTAAATACTTAGGCATGGGCATTGAATGTAGTACATGAGATGTTCCATGATATAATAGATGTGGTTTCCCTTAAGGAGTGTTTTTTTCATATATTCTCCTTTTCTTCACAAAATATTGAACTAATTGAGCCATTATAGGTAGTTCAAAGGTTAGCATTTGAGGACACTGCTATATTGGAAGAACACCTAAATGACATTTTTGGAAAAAAAGGGTTAACACTCCCAACCTTATTTGAAGAATAATATATGTATAATTACTCTAGTGATTACAATGATAATACATAGAAATTACACAACTAGAATAATTTGGCAGGGAAAAAGAAGTTAGTGCACCAAGTTGATGATATCACCCTAGAAGATGAAGACCCTACCAATGTTTTAGTAGAGACAACCAAGACTAGTAGAAAAGTCAAGGATTCACACTAGGAGAAACATGAACCCTATCAGGCACTATTAAAAACTACCAAGGTAAATATCAATTCAGAGGGGAAACCCAAAATTGCCACTCTAGGCACCTATTATCTGACACAAAACATGTACATAGTATTAATTTTCTAAAATAATTGCAAGACCTTTTCTCATTAAACTATAAAGATATGAAAGGATTATACCCATCCCTTGGGAAGATGAGCATCAAACTAGTCGATTGCATGAGACCCATCAAGAAGTAACCTTACAGGATGAACACAAATCTTTATGCCAAGATCCAAATGAATCAACCCCATGGTCGTCAGCATCAAAAAAAATGGGCATATTCAAAATTTTCTTAAATATAGACTATTGAACACCACTTTCATGATTGACCCCTTCCCATTTCTATTTACCGATGAAGTATTGGATGGCATCACCTATTGTGAAATATACAGATTTCATGATGGATTTTTAAGATACCATCAAGTTCAAATCAAGGAGGACAAGCCTAAAACCACGTATGAAAATGAATGGGGATGTTTCATGTATAATGTGATTCCCTTTAGGCTAAAGAATGCACCACCCATTTTCTCCTAGGTGGTAATTACCACATTCAAAGATTTCATTAAAAGGTTCTTCCAAGTATATTTAGATGATTGGATAGTGTATGGGATGGTAAAATATCACTATGATAGTTTGTGATTAATGTTTGAAAGGTGTTAGAAGTTACAAGTGTATTTGAATCTCAATAAGTTTATTTTTGTAATGCCATTTGGCACATTGCTCAAACACATCATTTGTAAGGATGGTCTACTCATTGATCTAGCCAAGATTTAAATCATCCTTTAGCTTCAAACACCATCAACATATAAAGATGTCCACATATTTCTTGGACATTACAGGTATTACAAGAAATTTATAAGGAATTATGATATGATTTTGGTACTGCTAGAGGAATTATTGTCGAAGGATGACTCATTCTACTGGGGTGTAGTGGAAGAAGATGCTTTTAAGACCTTGAATCTAAAACTGGTAAGTACATCAATATTATAATTTTACAACTAGGAGAATCCCTTCCATATCCACATCGATGCCTCTGGTACTAAAATCAATGACATTCTCTCACAACTACGTGAAGGTAAAATAAATCATTCTATTTCTTTCATAAGTAGGAAACTAACCAAGGTAGAAAAAATTACACCATGACTGAGTACAAGGCACTTTCTATGGTCTATACCCTATAAAAGTTTTAACATTATCTATTAGCAATCCCCTTTATCTTCTTTACTAATCAATACATGCTTAGTATTCAGTAAATAAGCCCATTTTTTATGGGTACATTTGTTGATGGATCATTTTATTTCAAGAATTCTAATTTTATATTATAGTAAATCTTAAAAAGCAAAACTCAGACCTGGACCATATATCCTACATCAAATATGGATATGCAACAACAAAAATTGAATATGATATGCCTAATGCACAATTTTATAATATCTAATGCATCCCATAATACTTAGTAGAGATGACCACATTTATGAGCTCTAGATCTATGCCTTAAGACAAGATACCTAAAGCAAAGAAGTATCTCATGATTCATGCCTCTCATTTTAAACTTATTGGTGGGGAACTATACAAGTTAAGTCATGACACAATCATGCACTAATGTGTGCTAGAGAAAAAACAAGACTCACTAATACAAGAGGCATATGAGGGGATTGATGAAGGCTATTGTGATGGAGATGCCATAGTGTAAAAAGTTTTACAATCAGGCTTGTGGTGGTGAACTCTATTTCATGATGTAAAATAATATGCTAACATATGTGATGTATGCTAGTGCACTAGAAATACAAACCTCAAGATGAGATTTACCTCATCCCCATCCTTTCCCAAGTGCCATTTTAAAAATTGGGCCATTGATTTTGTTGGGCCTATTACTCCCATCACTAGGTGAATAGGTGCAAGGTACATTCTGGCCACTACATATTACTTCAATAAATGGGTTGAAGCAATACCAACCAAATATTTTACAACCACCATAGAAATAATATTCATCTTGGAAAACATTATTAGTAGGTATGGATTCACACTTAGCTTGACTAGCAACTATGGCACACATTTCATCAATGAAATAGTTCAAATCTTATTGTTCGAATATAAGGTGGCACACCATAAAATGACACCCTATCATCCCTAAGATAATTGCACCATATAATAAGTTAATAAAATATCAGTTTTATGCCTCACAAAAATATGTGATGTTGGTTATAAGTATTGGGATGACTATGTGTCAATGGTGTTATGGGCTTATCATACAACATACAAGTTCCTAAACAAGGCTACACCATTCTAAATAGTGTTTTTCATAGAGGCCATTTTGCATTTGGAGTTCTTAGTTCCCTCATTACACATCATGTGTATTGGTCAATTAGATAACCAAGATTCTTTAAGTCTATGCCTATAAGATTTAAAGAGGCTAGATAAGACACACACCCAAACACAATGACACCAATAGATAGAGAAGGCCTACCAAAAGACATGGAATGCTAATCACATCAAGGGGAAGGTCTTGTTATATAATTATAAGTACTTAAGGTACCCAAGAAAAATATAGATTAGATGTATGAGACCTTTATTATGCAAAACATCTTGGAGACTGTTGATGGCATAAAATTGCGCTAGATCTTAACCAATCAATAATGGGAAGTTTCAAGCTGTGGGACAATGTGGCTTGAAACAACCTCCAGGTTTTAAAGAAGCTGGTCTCTTCTATTTTATAGGTGTTGGGGAAAAGGGATAGGAGACTAAATAGAAATGCAAAATGAAAGAATTAAAACCTAACTATGGCGATGCGCCTGAGTGTAATCCTAATCCTAACCTGAGCACATAGTGACTATTATAGGATTTAGTTACATTTAAGAGTAGACAAGTGCATGATCTATGTAAAAGGTTGAAATAATAGAAATAGAGGCTCACAACAAGGGAGTCTTTTGCTGAGATACAGGAATTATCAACAAAGGCATAGTGTTCAATCTTCTTAATAGAATCCTCCAATCACATGAGAGGCGAAGTCAAGCATAGTTATGTAGAAATTTAGATTCCAGAAAATGAGAAAAAATCAAATAACATTTCCAATCACAACACTAGAAAATATATAGCATAGATTACTTTGTAAATGACATAGATAACATCAACATAGGCATAGTGTTCAATCTTCTTATTGAATCTTCCAGTCATACAAAAGATGCAGAGACACACACAGTCATATAAACCTTTCAACTCAGGAAAATAAAACAAAAGAAAATGATATTATTGGTCAAAACACTAAAAGTCTAAAACTATGGAAAATCCCCTTCCTTTTTCTCTTAGATTTTACAATCCTTCTTATATAGCCTGAGACTCCCAAACAAAATAATTTTGAAAATTGGCGCATTCAATGCCTTGGATACATCCTGATTCAGTGCATTCAATGCCTTGGAAAGGCCATGCTAGAAAAGAGTAGATGCCCTGATTGTGGCATGTCAATTCCTATATGGTACTTCTTTCCATGCCTAAATTTCAAATTTCATCACCTACTGGGCCACACAACTATCCATCCTTTGCTCACAGGGGACAAACAGACGGTGCCTTCAATGTTGTGGGGGGCTCCAAAAATCTACCTGATGAATTGTTCCATCTACTCGAATTAACTCCAGCTGATTTTAACTCCAACTCAATTTTGAAATAGACACATAAAATGCCCTGATATTTTGAAAAGGAAGAGGAAACTTAGTCAATTTCCTCGAAAATCATCTTATTGCTTAGAGGGCACCGAAAAATGACACTTGGCACTTTCCTCTTTCTTCTAAAGCTCTGCTTGTAGAAATATTTAGGATGTAGGTTAGGTTCCTTTAGATGATGACATTTGGCAGTTTCTAAAAACTTTGAAGTAACACTTGGGGGCCACCACAACCTTTATTCAACAATTAGGCTTGAAGATGGTCTCTCAAAAATTGGCATGTGGCAGCCTCCACTGCTTCTGGGAAGATACGTGGCACCTTTTGCTTCTCCTTATGGGGGTATGTGGAGCCTTCCACTATTTTTAGGGATGGAGTAGAGAGGGACCCAGAGAGTGACACTTGACAACATCTGCTACATCCTCAAAAAGGTAGTTTAGGGCCTCTGCAACTGCCACCTAGCACTTTTTGCTCTCTCTACTGCTTAACTTGTTGAAAGTCTTTGTCAAAAGTAGAATGAAACATGGGGG
This sequence comes from Torreya grandis, assembly GCA_037957365.1. Classification (NCBI taxonomy): domain Eukaryota; kingdom Viridiplantae; phylum Streptophyta; class Pinopsida; order Cupressales; family Taxaceae; genus Torreya; species Torreya grandis. The sequence continues at coordinate 106,215 of JARHVA010002089.1, read as the reverse complement.
CCTCTATGAGATGCAGATGCTGGCACATGGCAGCCTTTGCTTAACTGCCACTAGGTACGTGGCATGATCCATGGTCCTCTAGAAAGTTACAAAAGGGGCCTTGGAGGACACCAGCTGGTCAGCTTTGTGTTTTAGAAGGAAACACATGGTGGCTTCCGTGCGAACTCAACACTCAATGCAAAATTGAAACAAAGAATCAAAAGAGAAGGAAAGGCCCATGCTCAAATGACACCACTTGGTAGCCTCCACTACATTTCAGCACTTGATGGAGAATGAACCCATGCCCCACTCCAACTCTGCTGTTATGACCAAGGTATGCAAGAACCAAAATTGCAGTGTTTGACTAAAACTTGAATGCAACATAGAGTAAAACTTTACTCTATAGTTACTAGCAACCATCAGGACTTTTGAGCCTGCTAAAAAAGAAAACCCCACCTCTCACTATATCAAAAATGTGAAAATTATAGCTTTAAAAGAGCCGTTGACATATGTCTAAAACACTTATTCAAAAGCAAAGTGGGAAAACAACAGAAAACCAATGCGAGAAAGGGAAACTATTTAACTACAATACATGAGAGACCTAAGTTAATTAAAATGTTTCAAATAGATTTTGTTTATAGGAATCTCTTCAAGTTCACCTTCCATCAATTCTAGCTTGAAAGAATTCTCTTACTTGAACGTGAAAATTTTTTATGGACCAATCCATATCACTTTGAATTTGGTATGCTGACCCGGCTTGGTAGCTCATGCATCCCATTTCAAAACAATCGAGCCCACCTCAAAATTAGGATTCAAAGTCCTTTTATCAAAATAGTTCTTCACCATTCCCTAATGCTTGATTAATGAATCATGGGCTAAACCCCTCTTTTCCTAAACTTCTAGAAGTTTTGTGAGTTGGACCTGCATGGGGCCATTTTATTCAATTTCAATCTATTTGATTAGCTGGAGAGTAGGGATTTCCAAACTTAGGGGAATCACAATAGACTTCCCATACACCAATTCATATGGAGACATTTTGTTCACCTACTTGGGCATGATATTATCAGCCCATAGTGCTAGATTAAGCACTTTGTGCCACTCTTTGTGATGATCAACCCCTATCCTTTTGATGAGTCTTATCAGGTTCTTGTTGGTTGATTCTGCCATACCATTACCTTGAGGGTAATAGTTAGATGAAGTTTTTAGATATATTCTATGTCTTAAGGAAAAGTTAGATACTCTAGACCCCAAGAATACTTTAGCATTATCTGAAATGAGTGTACGAGGCACCCCAAAGCGAGTAGTGATATCCCCTAGAAAATCTAGGATCACATTCTCTGTTGCTTCTTTAAGCGGGACTGCTTCGGTCCATCTAGTGAAATAGTCTGTGGCAGTCAATATCCATTTGTGACCCATGATAGACACTAGATTTATCATCCCAATGAATTCAAGACCCCATTGGGCAAAAGGCTCATCCACAACTATAGGACTCAGGGGCATGGTTGCGTTCCTCTGCATCCCCACATAATACTGGCAAGACTGACATTTTCTAACCAACTGATAATAGTCTACAAATAAAGTAGGCCAGAAATATCTTGATTCACTTATCTTTATGGCTATGGTTTTCACATAAAAATGCCCCCCTGATGTTCCATGATGCATCTTGTGTAGTATCTTCTTGGCTTCAGCTTGTTCTACGCATCTTAGCAATTTCCCATCAGAACTTCTTCTAAAAAGGACTTGTTTAATTAAAACAAAATGAACTCCCTGTATCCTATACTACCTTCTCTTCTTTCAAGGGAGTTCTCTTAGATAAATCCCATTTTTCATGATTTGAATCCTATTGGTGACCCAGGATTCCTGATCAACCTATTGTAATTTAAGCATAATCTCTAGCTCTCCTTCTGACTCTGCTTCCTCAAGTAACATCTTTTTGAGCTCTTGGGTTATATATTGGCACAACCCTCTACCTCTAACCAGATCAATGGGTCTGACCTCCACATCATACTCAAGGATCTTAGTGATCTAATTGGCTCTTTTCTCAGTAATCTCCCCCTCCATGATGTATTCCCTGACACTTGGGTGAGCCACAAGTATCAGAATTTTGTTCCCTGAGATTAGATGTCTAAATTTATTGAGGGCTTTTACCATGGCATAGGCTTGTCTTTCTAAAAAAATTTACTTGGTATCATAATCCCTGAGGGTCCTTGAAAAAAAGGCTATTGGGTGCTCCCCTTCCAACCTATCATTACTTTGAGTCAAGACACTAGAAATACTTGACTCCCCTCCATAGACATACATTACGAAGGGCATGGAAAAATCTAGGTTTTTGAGCACTGGGGCTACTGAGATAGCCTTCTTGACCCCTTTGAAAGATTTCATTCCTTCTATAGTCCACTTGAATACCAGATCTTTTTTAAGTAAGAGTGTCTTTGGTCTGACCAAGCCTGTAAAATTAGATATGAATTTACTGACAAAATTAATCTTCCCTAAAAAGTACTAGACTGCCTTTTTATTTATTGGGAGAGGTAAGTCCATTATAGCTATGATCCTCTTGAGATCTATAGAAACCCCTTCCTTATATACTATATGTCCCAACAGTTTACCTTGAGGCACAACAAATCAATGAAATCCCAAAATCTTGACATTTCTTGAAAATAGACTCTAAATGATCAAAATGATCATCAACATTTTTTGAGAAAATAGTGAGGTCATCCAGATAGATCAGGATGACCTTATTTATTAACTCACCAAAGGCTATATCCATAGCTCATTAAAATGTAGCTCCTACATTTGATAAGACGAATGGCATCTTCGCATAGGCAAATGTTCCCCACTTGGTGGTGAAAGTAATTTTGTACTGGTATTCCTCTGCTAGCTAAATCTGATTATACCTAGAGAAACCATCAAGTAAAGAAAACCACTTTGATCTAGCCACAATTTGCAAAATTTGTTCCATGGAGGGCAAGGGATAGTGGTCTTTTAGAGATGCTCTATTTAGATCCCTGAATTCTACACAGTCTTACATCTCCATTCTTTTTCCTAACCGGGACCAGATTTGATACCCAAGTCAAGTGTTTGATTAGAAATATTATTTTGGAGTCTAAATTTTTTTACAACTCATCTACCATTAGAGGCTCAATCATTGGATTTACTGGCCTCTATTTTTGCCTGATGGGTTTGGATCCTTCAGTCAGCTCTACTGCATGTTGGATAATGTCTCTGTTGTACCCATGAAGGTCATCATAGCTCCAACCTATGACCCTGTCATACTTTTGGCACAAATTGATTAATTTTTCCTTTTCTTCCTGAGTTGTGGAATTCCCAACTTTTAGCCTCTTCCCGTCACTCACCTCTACCTCAGAATAGTCTACCTCATCTACCTAGAACCTTTTCTTTCCCAACCTTACATCCTCTGGGTCAAACAAGTTTTATAATGTGATCAATCCTTTGGGAAGCTTATTCATCCTTAATTGGATAATATGATCACCATATGCCTCTTCGATTTTAGTTTACAATTGATCCACAAACTCATCTGATTGCTGTAAGAAAGAGACTACCTGAGCATCATTTTTAAACACTTGCCAATTTTCATCATTGTCTGGGATGGTCGACCTCATTATAACTTTTACTGAATCATTGTTAACCAATAGGCTAGTTGCTAGGTTAAATTGTGAGCCAGTCTGAGCCATCCTATTAACCTCAATGTTTTGACTTCTAGGGATTATTTCAATATTGAAGGCATTGAAATCTTCTATCAAATCCCAAATTCTATGCCGGTAAGACCTCATTCTCACATTTTTGGCTGATACCTTTTCCCTAATTTGCTTTACTACTAATTCTAAATATCCTTTTACTTTTAGGTTCTTTATTCCCTTTTTCTTGGCTAACAAGAGCCCATGTACTAGAGATTCATATTCTGCATCATTATTAGTGCAAGCAAATTGGAATTGGATAGCCCTTAAAATTTTATCACCGTTTGGAGTAATAAGACAAATCCTTGCTCCAACACCATGACTACTTCTAGCCCCATCAAAATTCAAAGTCCAGAGCTTTGAATCTTGAGAATTAGGTGCCTCTTCTCTTATAACATTTGGGATCACCTGATCCTCATCAAAAATGACATACATGCCCAAACTAGTAGAGTCATAGTTCCCATATGGGTCGCTATGCATCATAGCCAACAACTAGCTATTTTCTTCTTATTGATCATGCTCAGTCCAGTCCCCTAGTTCTTCAATAAAATTTATTTCTTCTTTATTCATCATGGCATGATCTGCTTCTAATCTCATTGCTAGTTCATTAGTGATGTGGTCTTTAGACAATGGTTTAGATAGAATTTTCATCTTTGAACCATATCTGGTTCTCAGGATGAGGTGAGACCAGTCAAGAGACATATATCCTCCTATTTTCACCATAAAGTCTTGGGATAAACATAAACCAAAGATGGGAGGTATATCTATGACAACTATATCTTGGTTGATAATTATGTTGGGACATGTGAATAATTGTAGGGGAGTTGTTTTATTCTCCCTATGGTTTACACTGTTTTGCCATCTAGCTGCATAACTCATTTTGCAAAGGGTTCATAATTTATTTTCAAGAAATTAGCTATTTGATTGGGCATCACAGTCATGATAGCTATTGAATCTATTAATGTATTATGCAAGAATTTCTTCCCAATTATCAGAGTCAAATAGAAAGGCTCTAGCTTGGATTTACTTACTTGTGTTACATTGTTCACGAAGGCTGTTGTCATTAGAGGAATCTGATCTTTGAGTTTTTCCTTTCCAACTAGTCCTCCCTTGGTAACAACACCTTCAGGCACTGCTTGCCCATGTAGAGCTTCTTGCAGTAATGTATTTTACTTAGGAACAACCAAGATATCCCATATAGAGACTTGCACTGGAGTTCTCTTTAATTAGTCCACTACATTAATTGGTCCCAAAGACTGAGTTTTTTGGTAATAAGGATACTTCATCCTTTATTGAGTCTAGATAGGGATCCCTTGTTCTTGTACCAAATGAATCACTTCTTGCCTAATAGTAGCATTCCTTTGCCCTTGAGATGGAAAGCTATTTTTTACCTGACCACTTGCAATCTCGGGCTGCTCCACCATCCTCCTCTTTGATCTGGGGTAATAATCAAATTGCACCACTGGCCTTTGGGAGGTAGATGCTTCGTTTAAGAAAATTGCCTCTTCATCCTCAACCCATGAGAATAAAGCATGTTCTAGGGCTATTTGATGAAGGGTAAATATACATAGACATAGGGGGCTTACAGCTTTAGAAACCTCTTGAGGTAGGGGAAAGGTAATTTTAGGGAATACAGGCATGGGAGGCCTTAGAGGTAACTTCCTAGCATCAATTAAATGATTCTCAGCTCTGACCACAAGGTCATAAGCCACTGGCAAAGAATGTTCTCCCAGTGACTGAATCATAACATATATATCTAAATTTAAAGCTTTGAGATAGAACACCATGGCCATACGAGGTGGTGGTTTAGCTACAATAGGGATTCTATCCCAAGTTTTCTAGAATCTGGTGTTGAAGTCAATCATGTCCACTTGTGGTCCCCTCTGAATGGTGATCAGCTGCTGTAATAAGGAAGACTTATCACCCTTCTCTACAAATCTTTCAAAGAACAGATTTCCATATGGTCCCAAGTGGATATGGTATTTGGGGTCAAAGACTGATACCATTCTAAGTCCTTCCCTTTGAATGAGGTTGCGAATAATCTTAGGGCCATATTTTGCTCTGTGACACCATGTATGGTGTAGACATCTGATACATCTTGAAGATGATCCATGGGTGTTTTTGAGTCATACCCACTAAATTTGGGTAGAGCTTTTAGAGCATTTACTAGGATAAGATCCCAAATAGCTAGTGGTGTCAAGAGGATTAAGGGACTACCAGTGTTCCAGCTTGCATAATTTCTTCAGGGTATATGGGCTCCCATGTTTGGTACTAGTAGAATTTGGTTAGCTCTTATTCTTGGACTAATTACCGAGGTGGCAAAAGAATACCTAGATTTGTAGTAGATTGTGATCTGGTGACTGGTCCATAGCTCTAACTCCTCATAGCTCTCTGGTTCATGCGGTCTTGAAAGAAACTTCAAGAAAGAAACTTCAAGACTGGTCCCATCGGGCGTGCCAAAAACTATTGATGGCATAAAATTGTGCTAGATCTTAACCAATCAATAATGGGAAGTTTAAAGCTATGGGACAATGTGGCTTGAAACAACCTCTAGGTTTAAAAGAAGCTGGTCTCTTCTATTTTATAGGTGTTGGGGAAAAGGGATAGGAGACTAAATAGAAATGTAAAATGCAGGAGTTAAAACCTAACTATGGCGATGCACCTGAGTGTAATCCTAATCCTAACCTGAACACATAGTGACTATTATAGGATTTAGTTACATTTAAGATTAGACAAGTGCATGATCAATGTAAAAAGTCAAAATAAAAGAAATAGAGGCTCACAACAGGGGAGTCTTTTGCTGAGATACAAGAATTGTCAACAAAGGCATAGTGCTCAATCTTCTTAATAGAATATTTTGATCACATAAGAGGCACATAAGTCATGCACAGTTATGTAGAACTTTAGACTCCAAAAAATGAGACAAAAGCAAATAACATTTCCAATCACAACACTAGAAAATCTATAGCATAGACTACTTTGCAAATGACACAGATAACAACAACACAGGCATAGTGTTCAATCTTCTTATTGAATCTTCCAGTCATACAAAAGATGCAGAAACACACACAGTCATATAAACATTTCAAATTAGAAAAATAAAACAAAAGCAAATGATATTATTGGTCAAAACACTGAAAGTCTAAAACTATGGAAAATCCCCTTCCTTTTTCTCTTAAATTTTACAATCCTTCTTATATAGCCTCAGACTCCTAGACAAAATAATTTTGAAAATTGGTGCATTCAATGCCTTGTATACATCCTGATTCAGTGCATTCAATGACTTGGAAAGGCCATGCTAGAGAAGAGTGGATGCCCTGATTGTGGCATGTCAATTCCTGTTTGGTACTTCTTTATGTTCTTAAATTTCAAATTTCATCACCTACTAGGCTGCACAACTATTCATCCTTCGCTCATAGGGGACAAACAAATGGTGCCTTCAATGCTGTGGGGGGATCCAAAAATCTACCTGATGAACTGTTCCATCTACTCAAATTAACTCCAACCGATTTTCCCTCCAACTCAATTTTGAAATGGACACACAAAATGCCCTGCTCTTTTGAAAAGGAAGAGGACACTTAGTCAATTTCCTTGAAAATCATCTTATTGCTTAGAGGGCACTGGAAAATGATAGTTGGCACTTTTTACCTTCTTTTAAAGCTCTGCTTGTAGAAATATTTAGGATGTAGGCTAGGTTCATTCAGATGATGACACTTGGTAGTTTCTGTATACTTTGAAGTAATATTCGAGGCCCACCACAACCTTTATTCAGTAATTAGGCTCAAAGATGGTCTCTCAGAAATTGGCACGTGGTAGCCCCTGCTACTTCTAGGAAGATACATGGCACCTTTCACTTCTCCTTTTGGGGGTATGTGGCACCTTCCACTATTTTTGGGGATGGAGTAGAGAGGGACCTAGAGTGTGACACTTGGCAACATCCGCTACTTCCTCAAAAAGGTAGTTCAGGGCCTCCACAACTGCCACTTGGTGCTTTCCAATCTCTCTGCTACTTAACTTGTTGAAATTTTTTTTCAAAAGTAGAATGAAATGTAGGGGCCTTAATGAGATGCAGATGATAGCACGTGGTAACCTCTGCTTAACTACCACTATGTATGTGGCATGATTTGTGGTCCTTTGGAAAGTTACAAAAGGGGCCTTAGAGGATGCCAGTTGGCTGACTTTGTGTTTTGAAAGGTGACACGTGGTGGCTTTCATGTGAACTCAACACTCAATGCAAAATTGAAACAAATAATCAAAAGATAAGGAAAGGCCCATGCTCGAACGATGCCACTTGGCAGCCTCCATTGCATTTCAGCACTTGATAGAGAATGAACCTGCACCCTGCTCCAACTCTGCTGCTATGACCAAGGTAAGTGAGAACCAAAATTTTAGTGCTTGACTAAAACTTGAATGCAACATAGATTAAAACATTACTCTACAGAGACTAGCACATGAAATTTGTACACATTGACTAGTGAAATGTTCCTCGATAATTTCAATAGCAATAGATTGAAATTATACCATCACTATGATGGTGCTTGCACCATCTAAGGTTGGTTTTTTAGTCAAAAGTTTATTGCTTTGTATTTTGAACATAATAAAATTATTGCAATCCAAACCTTTTCTTTATATTTTGTTTGTTTTGTGTTGTTTGAAAATACATGGCACTTTTAGGCCTATAGGTAATCATTTTATGACACTTAAACCTACTTAAATATAGTTGGGTGATTTGATTCTAGTAAATTTTTAAATCACTTGTGGCTAGACACCTAAGTTTCTGGGTGTGTGTAAATTATATTAGGATAATTAACCTATAAGTACAAATTGATGATTACAACACATAAGGTGTTCATGTGTAAGAGATTGAGAGGAGATAGTGAATAAATAGAAGTCTAGTACAAGGATTTGTATGGGGTAGGGGAGGCCAAAGAAAGAGATAATAATGTGCATATAAATTAACCAAGAAAGTGAGGTGCACTTGAAATGAGGTAAAAAAATGAGAAGAGATGGAACCTAAGAGGCTGAATCACATGCATGTGAAATGTTATGCCCAAGTAACTAGAAGGATGGAAAAGGTCATTCCAAGATGAAACAAGTGAAATATACTAATTGTTTTTATAGATAGCACCCACCCAATAATTAGTGGGAAGTGACCATTTGAATTACCTAGCATTTCCTTGAATAAATCATTAGTAGAGTTAATACTATGATGATAGAATAACAAAGATCCACATTAATGAGTAGATGGAAATGAATTTTAGTGGATTTCATGGGTTTTATAATATTTTTAGGATCTAAATTATTCCATCCATCAACTTTGTAGATGAGAACAACATATAAAACTATAGATCATAGAGGTAGGAGGTTTACTTGTAATGTTGAAGAAATCAAAATAGAGCAAAGAGTTGAAGCCACCAAAAGAGAAAACACTACCAGATAAGACATAAGTTCCCCATAACCTCCCTAAGTGAGAATTAAATATAAATTAGAATGTTAAGTTTCATGCAAAGGAGAAGAGGAGGAAAATAGAGAGAACTTGATGGAGAAATAAGAAATCTAGATTTTGGTAGGATAACTAGTTTGCCATGAATAGGGTAGGAAGCTCAATAGCCAAATGCATAGTCACATTTCTCATAGATATAAAGTAGACCAGAAATAATTTTGGGCTTTGATAGGATCAATTAATAGTGCTTTAATAGTATTAGGTTTAGGATGGGGAATAAATGACTGAGCATAGGTCCACCACAATCATATAGAAATGCAAAGAAAGTGAAAGCAATGAGGGAAGCATCTACCACAAAACTATAGGTGTAAATGGTGGAGGGAGTTAGAATCATGGATATTGATCCAAACATGAGTGTAAATATTGCCTACATAGAGATGGAGTACCCACCAAAAGTCATGGTGGGGGAAAATTGGGTATCCTTCACCCATGTATGCAAGTTAAAATATTATAACCATAATACAGGTAGTAACATGGAGGAATTAAAAAAATACTAGATGGTAGACACAAGAAAATAAACCAAGGTATGCATCACACTTTTTGATGTCTCCATAAAAAACAAGTTTCAAACCATGGGTGCCACATAAAGTTTTGAGTTACCAAACTTTAGCAGGCTAGAAGACTTAATACATTTCCTTCTATTGTGGGTGCATGGTGATTGATTTTATTTTGTTGGATGGTGCATGAGGATTTATATAAGCCACATACATAAAATCATAGGGTTACTTGGCATATGAGTATATATACAGGAGATGATGGAGGATTATGTATAGGTAGAGAGGTTTACAAAGCTCCTAGGATAATACAAGTTAGGATTTGAATTCCCTATCAAATACATATAAGACATACACAAAAGGGTAGAAATACACCTTATAAGAGCCAAACATTTCCATGGTGGCCAATGGTCAGATATAAGTAAAACCTTCCTTTACATTACCCACCATATGACACGGGGAAAAATGTTTAACATATCCAAGTTTATCATAGAGGAGATTATAAATAATGCACAAGAATGCCATTAAACATGTGAGACATTTTAGTGGGGATGCATGCTTAACCTAATGGTGATGGAGGATATAGGTGTGGTAGATAGTGATAATGACCACCTACGAGTATTTACACCAATCCAAAATTTCCCAGTGATTAAGTGCTAAGACTTCATCTCCCCCCCCCCAAATTCTTGTAGAAATAAAAAAACTAGAGTGTAAAAGTGGTTCAATAGGTATGTAGAGGCATTTTAAAAAGAGTGGCTCATCCCAAAATAAATACATCAGCAACTCATGGGAATGATGACCTTCACCATGATGCAACACTTTTATATGGTATACTTAGTGCTCAGAGATGTCAATATGTTTGGTTGGCTCTAATTAACTTACATGTTCTTAGCTAAATACTTTATGGTGGTGCTGAAGAGAATCCTAATTGCACAATAAATTGATATCTAGGCTAAGGCTATGGATCATTATAGAAGTATGATGAGGTACCAATTTGTGTACCCCAAATCTAAGGTAACTAGGGATGAGGAAGATGATAGAAACAAGCCTGACATCCATCCCTTCTAAAGGGTAATAATCAATGGAATAATTTTAAACCTATAATATGATATGAAGTCATGAAATAAGCATAGAGATCTTGGTAAGGATGCATGAAGCTTCAAGCAAAGTCACTCTAAAGGAAGTGGGGTGGAAAATTATAAAAGACTATAAAGTGTATACAACTAAAAATATCCTTTGAGGAAAAAATCATGCCACCTACCACAAAGAATCATGTGACATTAACATAAGAGGGTGATTCTTCTAACAATCATCCAAGAAAAAAGACTAAGGTACCTATAGTGTTCCCTACCAAGACCCTTATGGATATGGAAAGAGAGGTGGCTCTAACACCCATTATAGAAGAATAAACTATATAAGATAGTTTAGGGACTTATATCTTGTAAATAGAGGAAGGTGAAGTGGACCTTGGTGATATAAATATTTAGGAGACCATGCAAAGTGTCATGGTCATTGTGCTAAAAGTAATGGAGGAAATGACAAGCCTTACATCTAGTGTAACATCATTAAATATTCCACCAAGGAAATAAGCACCAACATCTAGGGATAAGGCCTCCCTAGTGTCCCATCAATATATCAAGTAGAAAAGAGAAACCTAGATAAATATGGGGCTCAATGAGGTAGATATAAACTAGGCTTTGGATATTAAAGAGAAGTGGAAATTTGACCAGGAATAGAAGAAGGCCAAGTTGGATAAAATAGCCCCAAAGGTTCCCTTGAGTGTAGGATCAATAGTAGAAGTTGTCAAATATGAAACAAATGACCCCATAAAATAAGTAGAGTAATCTACAAAGGAATTCCCATGTAGTGAAGGTGTTTTTGGACAAAAATAAGGTGATATTAACACAAAACAATAAACAGAGATAGTAGAGGAACACTAGCAGAAACAAGGTGACCCTAACACTAAAGGAATAACCCTTGAGGTAAATATTAAGAATACACAAGATGAATAAACACATGATGTGAGAATTAACATTAATAAATCCTCAAGGACCAAACAAGTGGCACCTTAGAGGAGCACACCAAAGAGAGTAGTGGTGCTAATGAATAGGAAGTACACATAAAGAAGGCTATCATCGAGAAGGATGACATAGAGCTTAACATTAGGTAAATTACATATAATAATTGGGGGGATAAATATTTATACTTATATAAAGTTATGCCCCTCCCAAGCTACATGACAAGGATGTGCAAGTAGCTCTCATTTTCATTAGACCATTATATTGTCGAGCCCCAATTTGAGGTGCCAAGGGTGGCTAATTTGAGGCTAGAAGATTCTGAGGAAGGGTAGGAATATACTATTATTAACCTATACACCATTGACATATTCTAATCTAGTAATTTTATAATAAAAATGATCACATAATTAACATGCTATAATATCATAAATGATGGCAAGGTGAGGAAATTGAATAGGCTCTATTGTCACCCTCGGCTGCACCCTAGCTGAGAAGGGGATTATTCATGTCCTCTTGCTCAAACCTAGTTAAACATGGGAATGAACCTAGGATTTGGGTCACCTAATCTTAGGTCAGACATTTTGAGAATTTTATCTTCCTTTTGGGGCTATCACCTATACTAAACCTAAAATAGCTTCTTATAGGGAATAGGGGAAAGAGATTGACAATAATCTATGAAATCATGTAAAAGGAGGGTGATGCACCAATATTTTGATCCTTATATTTGAAAAATACACACTATAGGATGCATTAAATATTTCATAAGATCACTTCAATCACTCTTTGATCAACCCTCACATAAGTATTTCATAGAAAGGCATGGACTAGATATTAACCTGACATGGGAGGGTAGTTGTCCAATTCCAAACTGAATAACAAACTATATATGAACTTAGAATGAAATATAAGAACTACTAAAACACTTCATGAAGCTGATAAAACTTAGACAGAGGTAAGGAAAACATATATTCAATTAACCACATCAATTAACTCATGAAACACACTTTGATTTAGCTTGTAAATGGAGGAATTCAATCTTTCATTACATTAAATTGGTGTTATTGTACAAATCTTGGTAGAGTCTAGTCATGAAAAAGAAAGGGACTCTTTTCAAGGTCTATAAGCCTATACTTATAGTATAATGGGATGAGAGATATGGGGATCATGCATAGAAGGATGGAGAAGGGAGAACAATGACCAAGATTTTCAATCAATTGACATTGATTTAGTTAGAAAAGATCATAATACTTAAGATTACTTCTAGAAGTTGGATACAACAATTGTATTAGTCCTTTTCAATCTATTTCTAGCCTAAATTGATGCTCTTTATAGTTAAAATGGTGGGATCAAGTCATTTTCAAGTTGAATTCTAACATTGATGAAGTTATAAAAGCTAGATCAATTTGTTGTGATCTTATTATGGCATGGGTTACTCCCTACTAGTTCATGTTTGGCATGTAAGAATGTATAAAAGGGTCATAATCATGCCATTATATTTGGAGACAAACCCATAAAAACTGATGTGTCTAAGTTTATAGCCTCCCTTTGAAATATTTGCTTTGGTTTAACCTTTACCATATTTGATCTCCATTTAAAGTTTTAAGGCTTCAAATTTTTATATTGGCCCTTGATCTTGATCTAGGTTTATAAAAGTGTGCCATATAATAGATCTTAATTCATTCTCAATATATTTATATTATATCTATTTACCCCTACACTTGTTCCATGTGGTAACTTCATATTCATCCTCAGCATATTCTGACTCTTTGACCTCTCGCTCACCATTGATCTATTTTGGTATAATGGATTGTGCATCATTGATCAATTTAAACCCACTAACTTTGTCAATCACCATGTAAAATTATATCCTTATATGGGCACCTAATATCTTACCAATTTTCATCCATGCATTCATTTGAGGATATACTAACCTTTTGACTTGATGCTCACCATTGATCATTGATACATTATTTAACGCACTCTATTACATCTTCTAAACCTATTGAAATCATTAATAATCCTCTCACCATTGGATTTGATCTTAGATTCCAATATTTTGACACTTTTCATTAGCATAATCATCCTTGGAAAAGTTTAATTTAAATGGATACTTCATGAGGCCAAATTTTGATGTTTGTGTGTATGTCCCACTCTATAAGTTTCACTTTGGAAGCTTATATCTGGAGATAGAGAACTCATCAAGATAAAATTTTTGTAGAGGATGTTTATGGTACCAAAATCATCATTTACATTCATTCCTTTGGCTTTGGTTGACCTCCCAAGTTCATATATCAAATGTGAAACCAGACTGATATGTTCATCCCTGCATGATGTGTCATGATGATCTAAGTCATTAAGATCACCAAATTCACACTTTAATCTTGATTAAAGTATTCCAAAATCTTGAAAATGTTAAGTTATCTTCTCTTGAAGTCTATCTTCTCTTATTATTATATTGCTCTTTAACCAGGACTCTACTTAGCTTCTCCCTCCATATTTATGCAAAGTTTTGCATATGGGCCAAATTTAGCCAACATATTTGGTGAATCAACTAGGAAGCATGCCTACTATGCTTAAGATATTGGAACATTTTCATGACTCTTGGACTCACAAAAAAAATGACAAATCTAATCCATGATTGAAAGTACTATTGACATAGAAGATTGCACCCTTGGCAGGAGGCCGAGCTCCTGCCTTCTTCACGCAATAATGGAAACTCCCCTCTCACCTGTGGGATCGACGAAGCTGGAGGGGAGAGTCTCTAGATAAGGGCTAGCTCCCTCTGATGTATCATTTAGGCCCTAGTTTCTCCTACTGCTAACAAATAAAATGTAAAAGGGGGGATGAAAAGGGAGAAGGAGATGCTGAAAACAGAACCTAAGCTTAAAAAAGTAAAAAAAGGTGATACACTAGAAAAGTGTGATCTACTCTGCCCAAACATACACTTTCCACCAAGAACCAACTCCCATACACTTCATCTAACATGAGAGAACCTTCTGCATCAGTGGGCCAGGGGTCCATGGATATACAGGGAGGAAATAACTACTAGAGGTGTTCTGAGACACACTGCAGCAACCTATCCACTTCACCTATACTCCTCTAGGGACACTTCTGATAGACCTATAAAAAGAAACTAAAAAATGCACTACACATGCTAAAATAATTTTTCAAAAGTAGTTATAAAATGACTTAACATAGAATCAAATGCATATACACATACTAAAGATGCAAAACTTAGAATGGAGGTAAAAATGCTATGTTTCGATTCAAGGTAAATTTCTGGCAGCTCTGCCTTACAATTCTCAAGAGATTTTTGGGTAGAGTTTTGCCTTAAGGCTGAGAGCCGTTCCTTCTCAAAAGAGAAGTTTACAATATATAATAAGAGGAAGAGAACTTGGCACTTCTTGGGAAAGATTTTGGCACTCTTTTATACAAGTGGCCCATGTGCATTCTAAACTTTGGGAAGAGGAAACCACTATTACTGATGTCATTCTTCAGAAAAGGCCTACTGGAACCATGCTGTACAATCACCAAAATTGACTTTGTCATTCAAACATTAATGTAAGAGCATGGCCATGCCTATTTTTTGCAAATAGACTGTAGTTTGTTCCCTCATCACTGCCAACTACAAAAAATAGGCTACACTGCTCATCTGATAATAACTCACCTTCCCTTCACCACTTGAATGATTTGTCATTTCTGCTCTTTCAAACCTTAGGGGTGATCTTCTAGTGGGTCATTGTGTTCCTCGGGCTCCTTTTTTCTTGGCACTCAAATAGTTCAAAACAAATGAATATTTTACTATGTTTAATTTGACGTTCATGCACCCATCACCCTTCGACTCTCCTTCGGCTTCCTACTTTGCCCTTTTCACTGAGAGTGCATCCACCCTTGACACATGTCATAGTCCACTTCTTGGGTGAAATGAAAACATTGACATGTGGTAGCTTCCACTAAGCTGATAATGGGACGTGGTAGCATCTGCTTACATTAGAGGGTCTTTTGAGAGTTAGGCAGACATTGACACATGGCCACTTTCATAGAGCTCTCGATAACTCATTCAAGCTCACCACAGTCTTCCTAAAAGCCAACAAGAGAAACCCATGGATGTTGCCACCTGTCAGCTTCTGCTGAGCCCTACTGGGACATGTGGCACATTTTGCTGCTCCTAAAAAAGCATGTTGAAGTCCTCTACAGTTGCCACTTGGTGCTTTCCGTGCTCTTGCTTCCCTAGTGTAAAATTTGATGCTCTAAGGCCCCTTGTCACTTCTCAACTTGATGATTAGTTTTCATGCTTAAATTTGACAATTTTTTGGATGTCACCATCCTTAACAAAGTTCATCAAGCCTTTTTTTGTGGCTTTTCTACTTTGCTGTCTTTTGTTTCAAGATTTTTTCCAGTGGACAAAAATTTGCAAGAATTGGCCGCTCTTCTTTTCCTTTTCTTCAGGCTCTTTGAAACTCTCTACCCTCTGCAAGGGCTTTCAGATCTTGAACTACCATTCATAAAGGATTTTGAACCCATCACTGCCCTCTGGATATAGGGCACACCCTTAAACCAAGCCATTAAACCAAAATTGGTTCAACAGTTCAATCATTGCACACCAAGCCCATCAAACCAAGCCTTTGAACTGATTCATTGAACTTAATCATTGAACCAAATGATTGAACCAATCCATGGAAATTGGAGAAATGGACTTGAAGTGATGAACCAAGCTTTGAAATGGAGTGATTGAACCAGGTGTTGAACCAAGGCCGATTAAACCAAGCGATTGAACCAGGCATTGAACCAAGGACAATTAAACCAAGCAATTAAACTAGGCATTGAACTAGGTTCAATGGTTCAACGATGCCAAACTTCTTTATTTTCTTTAGACCAGAGCTCGAAGAAGCCTTGTAAAACCCAAAACTCTCTGAATTGATCCTTCATGCACCAAAGGACTAACCTACAGAGTTTGTAGAAATCCAAGACCTATAGAGTTCATAGATTTAGACCTATAAAGTCTATATAAATTTTGTAGATTCTATAGATTTAGATAGATTCATGCAAAATCAGAAAATGAAATGGCCTAGAATAGTAGGGACAGAAGGGGACTGATTTTTGGCTTGTTGGGAAAAAATGGTCAACAAATTAGCAACTCCCAGTGGAAGCATGCCTACTATGCTTTAAAGACCAGTTACCTTACAGTCCATTGGGCATGGAGTCAGATGCAACTTCAACAAAGGTGTTAGCAACAGCTCTAAAAGATCTAAGAATCAAGTCATGAAGCTTTGTACCCCACACACAAAGGGAAACACACAAGGCTAAAAACACTACCTGTGCAACTACACTTAGGGAAAGTAGGAAAGAAACTAAAAACAAAATACTATATATAGCTAACCATGAATGCTCGCCTCCCTCTTGGATCAAAGGGAAAATTTCTTAAGTCTCCTTCCTAATAAGAAGACTTATGGTGCCAGACAAGTGGCTAAATAAAAAGGAGATTTGGTGACCTGCTCCTCTTGCCTGTCACCTGGGTTGGCTGGTATCTGAGTGGATCAGATTCGAACATGCTCCCAATGTATGTGTATCCTATTTGTTCTTGGAAGCTTGTTAAATGCTGGTCCTTCATACTAGTGCTCTTCACCAAGAAATTAATGGCTACTGGCTCATCACCATAAGCCCTTTGATGTGTATAACTCCTCTGCAATGTATCATGGTCTAACTTGTTTCCTTCTACCTCATTAAAGACTCTATCAGACTCGTCCTCTACTTCCTCTTGGCCTTCTTGAAGAAGGGTGACTATGATGATGTCTGAAATGGACTCACAAAATGATTGCTCATCCCACAGAACATCACCTCTCTATTCAAAGCTTTCTTCTTCAAGGCCTTCCTCCAGGAAGATAGACCTCTCCTTCTCCTCCTTGATGATTAGGATCTCTAGATGTTCAAAGATATCCTCTTGATCTTCCTCCAACTCAGGCTCCTCAGCGTAGTCATACTCCTCATCAAAACAAAAAGGAAGTTCATCAAATAGAGGGGAAGAGAGCTCACCATGCTTTTGTTCCTCCTCATATTTCTGGAACATCTGCATATATGCAAGACTTGCATCTTCTCCATTGATAATGAAGTCTTCAAAAGGAGCCTCCATGATGATTCTACCTTTGTTGTCGCTCATGATAGCCCCTTGGGAAACTATATCTTGGATCTTCTGCTCCTCACTCACCTCCTGTAGAACAAGTTCCTCCTTGAGAAGGGGTGAAGTGGGAAAACCATGTGGAAGAGGAGGCAGTCCTTGAGCTAGAATGAAATGATTATCCTCTTTCCATTTGGTTAGCACTTCATCAATATCAGGTGTGGCCTGATATCTCTCTTGGAAATGTGTAGGTGGGGTGTGTTTAGACATGGAATATGTCATTGGGTCTAAACCGTCCATCACACACTGGCTGAGGAATCTCTCTTTAGATTCTAACTCTATAATTCTCTTGGCTAGATATTTTTGGAAGAGCCTTTCTTGGAGATCATAGGAATCATGGGTAGGAGCAACCTTAGCTTCTTCAAGGTTTTGAAAAAGACCTTGCTTCTCTTCTTTCCTATCCCATGATTCCATCTTTTCCTTCCAAGTTAGGAGCGTACCATTAGGGTGAAAGAACTCAGGATTAGAAGTTTCCCTTCTAGTTGAAGGGTGACTAAGAGGGATTCTTGGGGAGATGCCATAAAAAGGCTGAGCTTGATCAAAATTATAGGAAGGACAAAAAGGTCCATGATCTTGTGTAAAGGAATTATACATACAAAAAATAAGATTTTTGATGGCACCAAGCTGCTTAACCAGTAGATTCAAATCAAATTTGCCATTGGTGTTTGATGCAAAAGCCTCTAAAGGCTGGTCGGTTGAAGAACACACTACAAAATTCTTCAACTCTTTGGACACAACTTATCCTAGTTGGTCCCACTGGGCGTGCCAAAAACTGTTGATGCAGAAGATTACACCCTTGGTAGGAGGCTAAGCTCTTACCTTCTTCATGCAATAATGGAAACTCCCCTCTCACCTATGGGACCAATAAAGCTAGAGGGGAGTGTCTCTAGATAAGGGCTAGCTCCCTTTGATGTATCATTTAGGCCCTGGTTTCTCCTACTGCTAACAAATAAAATGTAAAAAGGGGGGATGAAAAGGGAGAAGGAGATGCTAAAAATAAAACCTAAGCCTAAAAAAGTAATAAAAAGGTGATACACTAGAAAAGTGTGATCTACTCTGCTCAAACATACACTTTCCACTGAGAACTAGCTCCCATACACTTCATCTAGCATGAGAGAACCTTTTGCATCAATGGGTTAGGGGTCCATGGAGATACAGGGAGGAAATAACTACTATAGGCATTCTGAGACACACTGCAACAGCCTATCCACTTCACCTATACTCCTCTAGGGACACTTATGATAGACCTGTAAAAGGAAACTCAAAAATGCACTAGACATGCTGAAATCATTCTACAAAAGCATTAATAAAATGACTTAACACAAAATCAAATGCTTAGACACATATTAAAGATGCAAAACTCAAAATGGAGGTAAAAATGTTGTGTTTCAATTCAAGGTAAATTTTTGGCAGCTCTGCCTTACAAGTCCTGAGAGATTTTTGGGCAGAGTTTTGCCTTAAGGCTGAGAGTCATTCCTTCTCAAAAGAAAAGTTTACAATATATAGGAAGAGGAAGAGAACTTGGCACTTCTTGGGAAATATTTTGGTGCTCTTTTCTGTAAGTGGCCCATGTGCATTCTAAACCTTGGGAAGAGGAAACCACTATTACTAATGTCATTCTTCAGAAAAGGCCTACTAGAACCATGCTGTACAATCACTAAAATTTACTTTGGCATTCAAACATTAATGTAAGAGCATGGCTATGCCTCTTTTCTGCAAACAGACTATAGTTTTCCCCCTCATCAATGCCAACTACAAAAAATAGGCTATGCCGCTCGTCTAAGAATAACTCACCTTCCCTTTGCCACTTGAATGCTTTGTCATTTTTGCTTTTTCAGCCCTCAGGGGTGATCTTTTGGTGGGTCGCTACATTCTTCAGACTCCTTTCTACTTGGTTCTCAGATAGTTGAAAACAAATAGATATTTCACTACGTTAAATTTGATGTTCACGTGCCCGTTACCCTTAGACTCTCCTTTGGCTTCCTGCTTTGCTCTTTTCACTGAGATCACATCCACCCTTGACACATGTCGTAGTCTACTGCTTGGGTGAAATGTGGATGTTGACATGTGGTGGCTTCTATTGAGCTGATAATGGGATGTGGCAGCATCCACTTACATTAGAGGGTCTTTTGAGATTCAGGTAGACATTGACACGTGACTACTTCCATAGAGCTCTTGGAAACTCATTCAAGCCCACCACTGTCTTCCTTAAAGCCAACAAGAGAAACCCATAGATGTTTCCTCCTGTTGGCTTCCACTGATCCTTGCAAGGGACACGTGGTATGTTTTGCTGCTCTTAAAAAAGCATGTTGAAGTCCTCTACGGTTGCCACTTGGTGCTTTCTACGCTTTGGCTTCCCTGGTGTAAAATTTGACACTCTCAGGCTCGTTATCAATTCTCAACCTGATAATTAGTTTGCATGCTTAAATTTGATGATTTTCAGGACATCACCACCTTGGCAAAGTTCATCAGGCCTTTTTTTGTGGCTTTTCTATTTTGTGGGCTTTTGTTTTAGGCTTTTTTCTTGTGGACAAAAATCTGCAAGAATTGGCCACTCTTCTTTTCCTTTTCTTTAGGCTCTTTGAAACTCTCTACCCTCCACAAGGGATTTCAGATCTTGAACTTCCATCTACAAGGCTTTTGAACCCATCACTTCCCTTCGATTGTAGGGCACACCCTTGAACCAAGTCGTTGAACCAACCCATTGAACCAAAATTGGTTCAACGGTTCAATCGGTTCAATCACTGCACATCGAGCCCATTGAACCAAGCCTTTGAACTGATTCATTGAACTTAAGCATTGAACCAAACGATTGAACCAATCTAGGGAAATTGAAGTGATGGACTTGAAGTGATGAACCAGGTTTTGAAATGGAGTGATTGAACTACCGATTGAACCAAGCGTTGAACCAAAGCCGATTGAACCAAGAAATTAAACCAAGCATTAAACCAAGGCTGATTGAACCAATCAATTGAACTAGGCATTAAACCAAGGCATTGAATTGGGTTCAATGGTTCAATGATGTCAAACTTCTTTATTTTCTTCAGACCAGAGCCTGAAGAAGACTTGTAAAACCTATGACTCTCTGAAATGATCCTTCATGCACCAAAGGACTAACTTGTAGAGTCTGTAGAAATTCAAGACCTATAGAGTTCATAGATTTAGACATATAGAGTCTATAGAAATTTTATAGAGTCCATATATTTAGATAGATTCATGCAAAATTAGAAAATGAAATGGCCTAGAACAACAGGGACAAAAGGGGACCGATTTTTGGCCTGTTGGGCAAAAAATGGTCAACAAGTACCCTTTTACTTGAAAATATAATTAATTATACTAAAATAGGGAAGAAAACACACAAAATAGGTAAAGTAACCTAACAAAACAAATGTTCATACAAATAACTTATTTGAGACAAAATATAAAGAAACTAATCTAACTAATCATGATAAAACATGATCCACCTAGATGAAAAGGGAAATTCATGAACTAACTCATTCCAAGAGATGGTACACGATATAAAGTAAGATGCTTATTGAACATAAATTTTGATGAGGCATTATTATTTCCTAACAACTCTCTTAGAATTTCCTCAAATGAGTCATCAATAGCAAACTAGTCACCAACAAAAATGAACTCATCTTGCACTTCAAGATCTTTTTCATATTTCTTGTCAAGTATAACCTTGTCAAGTGATATCTCATCTATGAATTAATCTAGAGTGACCTCATTCTTCATAATATCTATTACAAGTTCATCCATCACTTTAAAGAGCTTTAAAAAGACAACCCAATCTATATCATGACCTTGAATGACTGATTCTTGATCAAACGTCTCATAAACATGCTCCTCAATGGGAAACATATCCATACAAAAATCTTCAATCTCTTGCAGAGATTCAAGGTACAATTAATAATCATCTTCTTGTTCCTCATTTTGATTAATTTGAATAGAATTATCTTAAATAACACCTTCATCTTTATCAATAGGAGATATCTCAAATTCATTTATGAATTCAACTTTTACTATCTCATGAAGTTCTTCCACATCAAGACCAACCTTCTCATTCTTAACTACATCCTCATGTGAAGTATCAATGAGGAACTATTCATTATACACACTTTAATTATCTTCTTCACGCTCTCTAAGAACTTGGATTATAGTTGTAACCTCTTTCTCTATCCTCCATAGAACAAGCTCCTTCTGAAGAAGGGATATGGTGGGAGGGTGATGAGATTCATTTTTTTGAGGGGTGTATGAATCATGGAAGGTTGATCATGATAATATTTTTGGATCTTGAGGGAAATGGAATCATCTAAGGAGTCTTAGAGGGGAGGGAAATAAAAACTTTTGAAAAAATCTAAATTTTATTCCTACTTGGCCATCACTTAATCAAAGTTTGAAATCTCCTCGTTCTCATGGACAACTTGAGCTTAAGGGATGAGTGGTGAATAAGGGGAACTACAATAAGGTTTAGTATTTTGAATAGGCTCTTGAATCCAACTATGAATTTCTCTTAGCATACACTAAGCATTATTAAGAACATCATGAGAATAAGGAACACAAGAAGACTGGTAAGGAATACAAGAGGGTTCTTGAGACAACTAGTTCAACTCACTTTTTTGCCTCCCCTAAACCTCCATCTTATCCAATAAAAGATTACACAACTCATTCCTATCCTCTAGATCATTAGACACATTTTGAAATAGACCATTCACTTCCTCATACTAAGAGTTTGAATAAACTTTCTTTTCATATGATAGTATTTTGAGCTCTATCTCATCCATTATTTCTTATAGATAAGGTTTCTCATATGCAATATCATACACATATGGATTATTCGGGTCCTCTTGCTCAAACCTATTCCAACATGGGAATGATCATAGGTTATGTGTCACCTAATCTTAGGTTATACCTCTAGACAAGGTTAGCTTCCTTTTGGGTCTATCACTTATACTAAACCTAAACTAGCTTCTTACTGGGAAAAGGGGAGATAGATTAACAATAATCTATGAAAGCATGTAAAAGGTGTGTGATGTACCAAATATTTTAATCCTTATACTTGCATAAAACACACTATAAGATGCATTAAATATTTTATAAGATAACTTTACTCACTCTTTGATCAGCCCTCACATAATTATTTCATAGAAAGGCATGGACTAGCTATTGACTTGGTATGAGAGGGCAATTGTCCACCTTTAAACTAACTAATAGACTATATATGCACTAATAATGAATTGTGAAAACTACCAAAACACTTCATGAAGGTGATAAAACTTAGATAGAGGCAAGGAAAACATATATTTACTTAACCACATTGAACTCATGAAACACACTTCGATTTAGCTTATAAATAGAGGAATTCAGTATTTGATTGCATCAAATAGGTGTTATATTACAAATATTAGTAAAGTCTAGTCATTCCAAAGAGGGATCATTTTCAAGGCTTAAAATCCTATATTTATAGTATAATGGGATGAGAGATATGGGGATAATGTGTAGAAGGATGGAGAAGGGAGCATAATGACCAAGATTTCTAATGATCTGGCATTGATTCAGTTAGAAAAGATCATAATTCTTAAGATTACTTCTAGAAGGTGGATATAGAAATCATATTAGTTCCTTTCAATCTATTTATGGCCTACATTAATGATCCTTATAGTTATAATGGTGGTATCAAGTCATTTTCAAGGTAAATTTTGGTGTTGATGTAGTTATAATAGCTAGATCAATCTATTATGATCTTGTTATGACATGGATTTCTCCTTACTGGTCCATCTTTGGCATGTAAAAATGGAGAAAAAGGTCATAATCATGTTATTATCTTTAGCAATGAACTCATAAAAATTAACATGTATACCTCCATGGCCTCCCTTTGAAATATTTACTCTGGTTTGACCTTGACCATATTTGATCTCCATTTAAAGTGTCAAGGCTTCAACTTTTGATATTGGCCCTTGATCTTGATTTAAGTTTTTAAAAGTGTACCACCTATTAGCTCTTCATTCATTCTCAAGATCCTTCTATTATCTCCATCTTCCCCTATACTTTTACCATGTGGTAGCTTTGCATTCATCCCTAAGATATGCTAACTCTTTGACCTCTCACTTGATGTTGATTTACTTTGGTATGATGGATCGTGCACCATTAATCATCTTGGACCCATTGGCTTTATCAGTTGTCTCATGACATTAGATATTTGTATGGGAACTTGAGATTTTTTTGCTTATCATCTACACATTCATCTTAGGATACATTGACCTTTTGACTTGATGCTCATCATTGATATTTAATGCATGATTTAATGTGCTTCATTTGATGTTTCAAACCCACTAACATCACTTATCACCCACTCATCATTGGATTTGATATTAGCTTCCAATATTTGGACACTTGTCATTAGTGTGTTCATCCTTGAAACATTTTAATTTATATGAATACTTCATGAGGCCCAAATTTAATGTTTGTGTACATGTCCCACTCTACAATTTTAAATTTTGAAGCTTATATCTTGAGATAGAGAACTCATCAAGATATGAAATTAAAAAAGGATGTTTTTGGAACCAAAATCATCATGTCCATGCATTCCTTTGGCTCTGGTCGACCTCCTAAGTGCATATATAAAATGTGTAACTAGATTAATTTGTTCATTCCCACATGACATGTCATGATGGTCTAGCTCTTTAAGATCATCATATTCACACTTTAAGCCTACTTAAAATGTTTCAAAATCTTGTAAATGGAAAGTGATCTTCTCCTGAAGTTTGTCTACTCCTTTTAATATTAGATTGATCTTCAATTAAGACTCTACTTAGCTTTTCCCTCTATATCTATGTAAAGTTTTATATGTGAGCCAAATTTAGCCAACAAGCTCCTCAAGGAAGCCAAAGAAGTAGCGCATGCCAATAGGTTAAAATTTCAATAGCTTTATGAGTACGTGGAGGTGGCTGATCCATATCTTCTAGTTGGCATCAACACTTTAGACCTTTTATTGATTGATAATATTTATGTATTGATGGAGTAGATGATCCCTAGACTATAACTTGATCTAGTGTAAGAAGAAGAAGAAGAGGAAGACCCCAATGTCGCATTGAATAAGGAGCTATTAGACAATATATAATAAGTAGAGGATCTCTTCACAAATTTAAAGGAGGGAGAAAAAATAGTAGATGCCATTTTATTAAACATATCAAACTAAACCTCAGTAATAGTTGTATCCTTAAAATAAGTGAAGGATAAGGAATAGTTGATGGATCAAGTATACTTTGTAGGTATGGTAGAAAGGTCATATATCATGGGCAATGTGAATATGCTAAGTAATCAAATCAAGGAATAGGATTTAACCTTAGAGGAAATCTTTTGTGATTTATAAAATAATACCTATAGGCAAGGGGAGATCTTAAACAAAAGTGTGGTAAGGACACAAACCAATGTAAAAGCCTTCCATAAAGAGCAAGATAAAATAGATACACTTGCACTCACTACTGCATCATTTGAGAATGATAATATTGAAGATAGATCAAGCTATCCATAAATGGATTTGAGGAATTTAGTGTATAACTCTATGAAAATGTGCCTAAATTTTACACTCCTAAGATTTTGAAGGCTTAGTCCATGGGCAGACTAGGGTTTTTGTATTGGGTAATGTTGGGCCCCTAACCTATTATTAGAGTGTTCATGACAACTTGATATCCACCTTAGTGTGAAAATATATATTTTGAAGTTATTAGTATAACTATTTTCATAGCCAACTATAGGATGATACATAAATATTGTGTTAGTTGGTTGATGGCTAACCATATCTAGGCTATTCAAGGCATTAACAAAGATTTGAAGAAACATGTCGAGTGTAGTGTGGGGATTGTAGGGTCATAGATTTAATTGTTATGATGACAAAATTTCAACTCAACACTTGGCATGCAACTTCTACCCTATAAAATATTCTCTTGAAGGCTTATATAAGGAGCTCAAACCAAAGGATGAAAGAGAGATGGAGAATTATAGTGAACATATAGTGAAATGACTTTAAAGCCATGCTCTGTAAACATTTATCTAGTGGACATTAAGTATTATAAATAGAATGGAGGACACTCTAGCTCTAATTTTATGTGTCCAATCTCATCTGTGACCCTCAAGGTTGTTAGTATTATGATTTTGAATATAAAATCTTTCTACGGACTTTGAACAAAGACAAATAGTGTTGCCTTAAAATGTACTTAACTGTGTCTAGTTTTCATGTATTATAGTATTGCTAATGGGATGCAAATGTTTATGTGATACAAAAAATTTGATTAATTATGTGAATTTATGTTCATGAGTTTACTATTTTTTCTACTTTGATGGAGTCTCTATAATTTTCATGACATCATAATATTTTTACATGGAGGATGAGTATAGGTATGTACTAGTAAACCCAATCCCTATTTAATTTGTATATATTTAGTATGGGGATTAAATTAAACAAAAGTAGTGTTATGGCCCACTAAGAACCTATATGATCTTGGGCTTATCCTGAGAAAGGCCTACACCTATGGATATGCTTGAGTTAAGTTTCTGGTGCATTACTTAAGTCCCCCTAGTGAAGCCTCACTCTATGACATGACTAGCCCAATGTGGGCCCTAGTTCATTCTCAGGTGTACTTTGAGTGAGTGCATAAGTCTTGTTTCTTATGTGGATTTATGTCATCATAGTTGAGTGTTTAAATGTTGAGCACAAAGGGAGTTATCCCATGCTTGTGCTTGGTTGTAATAAACCACCCCTAGACTTTCACAACAAGCCTTTACAATAACTGTCCTCAAAATAAAAGATATGCATCCTACTTGTTAAAATGAAAATATATGATATATTCATGTTAATCTAATATAATGTGCATACATGACATCAAAATTTAAAATAATCTAAGAATACATTGGTAATGTACGATGTATGTTAGATCTAGCATTCACGTGATTGTCAAGATAGATAGAACAATGTAAGAACGTATAGGAATAACAAATTTGATTATAAATACCTAGGGGGATGAGGCATGATCTCTATAGAGGAAACCAATGAGGAAGGGGAGATGCATGAGTTCCCTCACGGCATTGAAAACTAAGTGTAATTGTAAAAATCAATAGACAAGGGGGATGAGGCATGATCTCTATAGAGGAACCCAATGAGGAAGGGGAGATGCATGAGGTCCCTCATGGCATTGAAAACTAAGTGTAATTGTAAAAATAAATATATAAGTGTCATGGCCATAATGTATACATGAAATCATACATACAAACACATGAGGCATGAAAATTATGCCAAGGGGCCATAATACAAGGGACATGGGCACATAAATACCTATGGGGATATAAATACCTAGGGGGATGAGGCATGTTTTCTATAGAGGAACCCAATGAGGAATGGGAGATGCATGAGGTCCCTCATGGCATTGAAAACTAAGTGTAATTGTAAAAATCAATAGACAAGTGTCATGGCCATAATGTATACATGAAAGCATACATACAAACACATGAGGCTTGAAAAGTAGGCCAAGGGGACACAATACAAGGGACATGGGCACATGTCACTAAGTTTGAGAAATAAAAAACATACAAATATGTGTTCAAATTTCCACATACTCATATAACAAGCAAGTTTGGCTTAGATACACATGGAAGGACATGTTCAAATATCTACATACACAATCAAGGACATGGGCACATGTACAAAGCATACACATAATGAAAAGGATTGGTGTATATCCATATAATAATGGTATATTAAAATTATCTAAAATAGATGTATAAACAAAGAGACACAGTCAAATCTAAACTAGTAAATCTAGAATTGAAAGTATGCATAAACATGTGGTATAAATCCATATAAGAATAAACATGTACATAAGCTTAATCTATAGTAGTAATAATTTGAAAAAAAATTGTCTATTATAGGATGATCAATATCAAGATATAATCAATGTTAAATATGTGATATGAATTATAAAAATATGTAACCTGGCAAATTGGTAGTTGTGTAGTATTATACCCCCAATGGGTAGATAGTAGTAAATCTAGATATGTGTAGAGGGCATGAGTCCTGTAGTGATATGTAAACACTTAAAGAGAAAAATTGAAGTATTATGTATGATAAAACTAACTATAATAGTATAGATAACATATGTCATACCTATAAAATATAAGGAATGTAAACATGGAAATGCATACAATCTAAAATTTGCATTTATTGAGAAAATATTTGAATGTTTTTGTATTTTTGAAAATGTTGTATTATTTTTGTGTTTTATAAGTATAATACATGTACAAGGAACATGAAAATGGAACTATATACAAGGATAAATGGAATATAATCTACGTACACATAAATTGTGAGTTGCTTAAATATATAATCTCCTTAGATGCATGTTGTTCATTAGATTCTTGACTACCTTATAGTCGAGTGAAACTAGATGGTATAAGTTGGGTCTAACATTTTCTATAATTAAGTATGGGCCAAGCCAAATTGGTTTGAAATTTATTTATGTTTCTTATATGGCACATAAATTTCTAAGGTTCTTTTTGAGAATGAGATTATTGACTTTGAATTCTATGCTATGAATACATATATTATATGCCGGTTGGATTTGTTTCTGGTGTGATCTGAGGTGATTTGTAGCTTGGATGCATGTGCGATATAGCTTTTCTAAATATTGTATACACTTTTATATATATTGT
Organism: Torreya grandis; assembly: GCA_037957365.1. Lineage (NCBI taxonomy): Eukaryota > Viridiplantae > Streptophyta > Pinopsida > Cupressales > Taxaceae > Torreya > Torreya grandis. The sequence continues at coordinate 77,644 of JARHVA010002089.1, read as the reverse complement.
TTATCTATGATAATCCATTTGAGAGAGAATCATAGGGATGTGATTTATAATTCCAATAGAATAAATACTTTAGTTCTATAAGCTAGTGAATAAGGAGTAGCTGCTATCGGTGTGTGAATACTAGTACAGTAAGCCCATAATGCATATATGAGTTGATTATACTAATCATCACCAAATTTGGTAACTATTTTACTCATGATGTTGTTAATAGTCTTATTTGAAGATTCTACTTGACCATTACCCTATGGGTAGTATGGAGTAGAGAATGTGTGTTAGATCTTATATTTAGCACAAAATTTCTTCACTATTTTGTTCTTAAAAGAATTTTAATTATGTGTAATGATGGAAACTAGTAGGACCAAATGGAAAATTATGTTCATCATGAGGAAGTGACATATATATTCTCCCTTTTTGGATTGTAATGGGATTGATTCCACCCACTTTGTAATGTATTATGTGGACGTAATGATAAATTTATGTCCTTTAGTTGATTTTTAGTTGATTTTACAAATGAAATAAATGCCCCATAACATGAATGGCCATGGAGAGACAATAAGTTATATTTATTTTCAAGGAACATGGTGTAGATTATTTTTTCATTAACATTTGTCACATAGTTTAGCATATTATTGACATTTTGGTTACATGATGGACCAATAATATCCTTAAAGGAGTAATTTATGTAACATGCCTTTCCCACTAAAATGGCCACCACACTCATTATTGTGTGCTTGGATAATGGCCAACTTAGCTTCATCAAATGTCAAACATCAGATTAGGTGTCCATAAAAAAACATTTAAATAAATAACCATCAATGATGATGTAATAGAGGGCATTCCTCTATAATTTTTTATTATTATTCATAATGAAATTATCTAGTAGGATAGACTTGTGAAACAAAAATTATATTTTATAAAACCATTCAGATGTTATTGTACTATGTGTGGTGGCTAAACTAATAGAACTATGAGGTTGACCTAGGATACTGATGATGACTATAATCATTTTATAGTAAATATAACCTAATCATCATTGATATCATTAGGGATCAATGATTCCACCCTTTCCATTGCATCAGTATGATGATTATCTTTGAGAGGTATATTTTTAATATATAAGTATTTAAATTGAGCACATAAATATTGAACAATATTTTTGTATAGAATTAAGTGTTCTTCCTTAGTCTGGTAGACATCTGTAACTTGATTGATTGCCAAATTTGAATCCTTATAGACTTTAATATATTTTATTTGGAGACTCTAAGCTTATTGGATACCAAGGATAAGTGCCTCATATTCTACGATATTATTTGTGTATGAGAAACTTAATTGATATGCAAGTGGTACTTTATACCAAAGTGGGTTGATAAAGATAATTATGTCTTGGCATTTGATGCACATTTAGAAATATCAAAGAACATTATTCATGTGCTATAAGTGACATTGTAAGCTATGAAATCATATTATAAATTATTTTTGATAGGGTTGGTATCTAATTATGGTGTTGCTACCAATTAGTCTAAAATTATTTGGCCCTTTATCAGTTTTTATAACAGGATATTTATATCAAATTATATGAGTAAAATTACCCATTTGGAAATATGGCTAAAGATATGTGGTTTGGACATGATAAATTTTAAGGGATCTAATTTTATAATAACATGTGTCTCATTGTTGATCATATAGTGTCAAAGCTTTTGTGTAGTGAACACGAGTGCAAAATATTTTTTTTTCATAGTTTAATAATTTCATTAATAATCAAAAAGTGTGTGAATAATGTAGTAAATAGATTACTCTTTATGATGGTTATCATGTTGTGTTATGAGTGCCCCAAGGGTATGATCAGTGGTTGAAATGTAAAGGATAATTGGCCTATTGGGTATTGGTGGTAGCAAGGTAGGTTTATTCAACAAGTATTATTTAAGTGTATGAAATATTTCTTGAAATGAAATGTCCCATTTTTAATTTAGTGTCTTTCTTCAGTAATCTTGTGAATGACTGAGTATTATCTACTAGTTGTGCCATAAAATGATGTAAGGCCTAGATTTTCCCCTATAGAGATAAAATTTAATTTAAATTTATAGATGGAGACATATCCATTATATATTTTACTTTATTTGGATCTTCCTCTATTCCATACTAGGATATTATGAAGCTAAATAATTTATTGAATGTGATCCAAAATATGCATTTATTGGGATTGAGTTAAACATTGTATTGTCTCAACCTTTCAAAAATATCTCATAAATCAATTGCATGATGTTGTCTCTCTTTTGATTTAGCTAATAAGCCATCAACTTGATTTTTGACTTTTTTATGAATTAGAACATGAAAATGTGGGTGATAGTTCATTAGTATTTTTATCCATCATTCTTTAATCCAAAAAGCATAACTATGTATCAAAAGGTACCCCATGGTATGGTAAAATATTTTTTTATTGATCCTCTTTTGCTATCATGATTTGATTATAACCGATGAAACCATTTCATCTTGCTATGGATTCTATTATCATATCAATGTTAGGTAGGGGAAGTCATCCTTAGGACATGATTTATTTAAATATACATCAAATTTGGTCATTAATATTTACAACTGGGACAATGTTAGAAACCCATTAGGGGTGAGCAACTAGTCAAATGAAGCCTACATTGAGGAGGCACTAGAACTCATATTTGACTAAGAAATCCACCTTAGGATGCATTTTTGAATTTTTTATTTCATTATATTTGCATCTTGATAAATTTCAATCTTATGTAATGCAATTTAAGGATCGATGCCTCATATCTAAATAGAACCAAGCAAAAAAAATTTAAAAAGTCCTTTAAAATCTATCAAATATATACATCCTCTTATTTACATAGGGTGGTAGGTAATAATATTATGTGAGGATAATTTTATTTTCCAACATTGAGTTCAAATATATATTCATTAAGTAATGCATATCTATCGATGGTGTAAGGTGTTATAGGTATGGTGTTATATGTGTTGGTGGGGATATCATCTAAAGTATTCAATCTCTCACCAAAGTACACCTAGGAATTTTTGAAATGAGGAAACCTATTATTATTTTATAAGGAAGGGAGATCCTCATATGCCCCTAAGAATTCTAATCAAGATTCAACATTAGATAACTCATTAAACATGGGTAGATTTGGAGAAACAATATCATCAATCAAGTTAGGATAAAGAACTAAGAGTGTAGAGATATGATTGACTATATTTTCTATCCTTGGAATGGGTGGAAAAAACAATATATGATGAGAACCATGGTGATAATACCTATCATTGGATGTATTATCATTATATTGGAGTCCATGCCTCCCTTTTTAATTAGATGCCTTAATAAGATTAATAATTCCTTGTTCATGTTTTCTAAGGCCCTATCTTTTGTATCCCATTTATTAGTACTAATATTTAGTATGTCTAAGTTCTGTTAGGATCAATTAATGTATTCAAACCACTTTTGTGGTTTATTTTTGAGTTCTTCACTAGGTTTTCATTCACTTGTAATTTATTTTATGGTAGATCAACCACCTAATGAATTTTTTGTGTGATGGTTTGGACCATAAAATGTTCTTTATTTAGTGGTGGATCAAACACCCATTACATTCTTAAATTTTGGATCAAACCAAATGGTGCACACTTTTGTGATGGATTTAGCCCATCTTATGGAATTCTATTCAATTATGGATCATCTCATCTTCTTTTAACATACTAGTGTACTAATTGAGTATTGTACTAATTTATTGGGACATCTTGTGGAATATATTAACACCTCCAATCAATTATGATGTTTTAATATTTTATAGATACCCTTACATCATATATTATTTTTCCAAATCATATTTATTGTACATGGGTCCTTCATCAAGCCTTGTTTTTAGGACCTATTTATAGAGGATTCTTATTCTTGTTTTTTTGTATAGGCCTCCCTAAGTTTAAATTAAGGGGGTGTGGGTTAAAAATTATATATCCACATAATATTAAGTTAAATTAAGGTGTATATTATACTAAGTGTGCTTTGTCACACTTCTCTAAGCTTAGAATAACATAAGGGAACATTCAATGCCAAAATTATTTATTACCATGATCAATAATCAATGCCACCTCTATTTGGGCCAATCACATGTGCCTATTATGTGGAAATATGTAAATGAGATCCTAATATTTATAGATATATATACACCCCTCATCTCTTTATATATTGATGCATGGTGCTTGTTTGTGTTTGGATACCTTTGTAATCCTTACCTCAGTAATACATATTATGTTGCCTTTTTACATTACTTTTCAAAGTTTTTCATGCATATTGGAGTGAGTCCATTAGAGGATTTTATTATGAATTAATGTGATTATATCATTTCCTTCATAGTGATAAAATCTTACTTCCCACATCACGGACATAGCAGAATCAATTTTTTTGTAATTCTTTATCAATATTTTATTTTTTTATTATTTTCTATGTATCATTAATGGTAATTTAGACATATTATATAATCTCATTCCCCAAAAATTTAATATATATATATATATATATATATATTATCATGTATAAATTAAAAAACAAATCATCAATGAAACAATAAAAATGAAATCTCATTTCATACACATTTTCAAAATTTTTGAACATATGCTCATGCTTTTTCCATTGCCTCAAAAATATGGTACACTTTTATATAAGTTACATAAATAAATAATAAAAAAATATTTTAAATTGTAACTATTTTTAAGGTTTATAAAATATTTTTGAAAATTTAATTGATCATCCTTACATAAACATTGATGTAGTGTGCATCACTTAAGGTAGAATCACTAAATTTATTATTCCTTGCTTCTAATAATTTTGACAAATAATTAAAATATCATGAATCAAATTATAACCATGAGATACCAAAAAATTAACATATAATACTAGTAAATTATTAAAATCAAACATAAACACACAAAAACGCATACATACAACCAATTCATAAATTAAAAATTATTATCTTCATGATGTAGATCAAATTTATCCCTAACATCCTTTTCCATAGGTTTTCTAACTACAAATCAGTTCTATTTTTAAAAAATTATCATTGAGCTTTAAATTAAATGGTATATTTATGGTCCATTTCCATAAATGAATGTTCCCTTAGGATGCAAAGTGATATCTACATCTTTAACCAAATGAATATAATTCTCACTATATCTCATTGACTTGACATGATGATAATGATTGGTAAAGACCGGCCTATCCATTGGGTTAAAATTGAATGGAAACCTTATATTGCATTAGCCTAGATTAATTCAAAATATCAAAATTTTCTACACATCAAGTACTTCATCATTCCAATATTGATTCAAATTATTATACTTGTATTCAACAACTTATTTCACTAGTATTAATATTAGTCAATATTAAAGAATTGTATTAAAATAAAATGTATTAATATAAGATTGGACTTTGAATTAAAACTTTTAAATAACTAAAACCATTTAAAATATATAATAATATGTAAAATTAACTTATATATACTAAAAAATGTGTATTCACCTACTGTGATGGCTCGAATTTCATAGTACTATTAATTATGACTTTTCATTATTTTACACATGTCCTAATATGATGTGATATTTATATTATTGAGACACAAGATATTTATTTTCATATTATGATTGAGACATTGAATTTTGTGTTCTTGATTTTATTATTTGATTACATGAGTACCATTCAGAGCTAGTTGTAAATGATTTCAATTTGTTTATTGAGATGTTTATTGTATTATCATACTAGCTAAGCTAATACTTCCCTATAATGTGATTCTAGTTTAAATATATTTGGATGTTAGGATATAGATATTACCTCATGATTTTTAATTAAATTTTTCACTCTTAGATGTCATTACATATGCATTTTTTAGCATTTTATCTTAATTGACATATTTATATTTAGTCACTTTGTCTATCTAAGGTAGTGAAATTTGATGGGTGAAGTGATATTTAGGGTATAGGAGGGCAAGTTTGGGAACCAGGGCTAAACCAAGGATAAGTTTTGTATATGAGATTATATGATTTTATAGCACCTCCATATTATATACTTGGAAAACTTAGACCTCAATTGTTCCTATCAGTTCTTTACCTTTTCCACTTCTGTAAGTCTTGTTAAAGTATGTATTTCTCATGTTTTTATAGTCTATTATCTAGGTATATCATCTTTTCCCTAGTTTGTACTATATGAAGATTTATCCCACAGTACTTAGTTAGGCTAGTTATGTTTTTACCTTGAATAATTATGCAAAGGATTCCTATTGTACTAGCATTTCATTTCTGAGTAATCATTTGACTTGCCTTGTTTTGCATCTCATTTATTTGCAAATTTATGTGTGATGTTCTTGTTTATAACTCTTCACATTAATGGGTTGGAATTTTTTTACCATTCCTAAAATGGTATCGTAGCCTTTGAGAGTAATAACCATAAATTATATTAGAAGTTTTTAGATAAATCTATTTATTCTACTTCCCTTGCCATAGATCCTTAGCCTCTTATTCTTATTTCAAATGGACTATATTACAGAGAGCCATTGAATGCATAAGTAAGGTAATTTAGAGAGGCACTAAAGTTTTGAAGAAATAATTTATACACACTTATGTTCTACCTAGGTTATATAAAAGCATTTTATGCTTTTTGGTCTAAAGATGCATCCTTTCTCTATTTGGACCAACATTGGAAGACGATCTGCACGGGAAGAGAAGGAGATAGTTACCTGAAGAAAGGAGGAATTTCAATAGACATTTGAAAAATTGGTATTAGAGGAGAAAACTATTAGAATTTCGTTTCTTTTCTCTTGACTACATAATTTTCCTTTAGAATGTGCCTTTTTCTAGATAGTGTAATATTGAAAGAGGCATTAGAAGAGAGACTAAGTATCCCTGTGTTGGTTGGAGCATTGAGATTTTACCATCTAGAAGGAGAAAAATCTTGAGGAAAACTAATGAATTTTTTTTATCTTATAAATTGGAAACCATGGTAAAGAATATGTTGGACTACTAGGAAATTCTATGCACACCTAGAGTAGTGGATTTTTCCTAGGTGTGGAATTTAGAGTTTTTGGTCTACATTTTATTTGGATTGGTGCACCATTATCTTTCCCAGGATTATGTTTCATTATTTTATCCTTATCTATTACTACATATAATATCTAAAATTGGCTAAAAGGCTACATGGAAATCTATATTCATTAATAACTTCTATGTCTTTTCTAATGTATTTCTGCATGGAGTATAGTGTCTTACATTTGTGTTGACAATAGTGAAGCACTAATTTGAGTTGAAGGCTTGCATGGAGTTATAAGTCTATTGGGAAGAAGAGAAGGTGTGTGGGAACCATGTTCTTCCTTATCTTCCTAGCATCTCATCCTTTGAATTAACCAAGATGTTCTTTGGAAACAATAATTCATTTATTCTCCTCTCAAAACAACTTATTTATTTCATTTATTTTCTTTACAAGATATATTTTTTGCCTCAATATGAAGAATTATTCACTTGCACACACACCAATGTCACCCAACTAATATTTTTTCACTTTGGTTTGATTTATAACATTTTTAGTTCAATTACACTTCTAATAAGTGGTTAGATGCCTACCATCAATTCTATTTTAGTCACTAAAATCTATTTTCTAGTGTCTTTTTAATGTTTTTGATCCATTTATGGGAATTTGTAAAACCTATAAATTTTGAAACATAACTCAAATTTGAGTTATATTTTTTTAAAAAGTGCATGGATTTCAATTAGATATCCATTAGTGTCATTGATTTGTAAAAACTCACTACTTTTATAAAGTGCTAAAATTTTGGGGGATCCTATACAATATTTTAGGGGGTTGTCTAGATGCCAATTTGTGTACCATTTTTCATTATTTATACTCTTTGGTGATTCATTATAATGGATTCTAATTATATTATTAATCATTGTGAGCCTTTGACTACACACAATTATCATACATGGAGACCTAAAATGGAAACAACCATAAAATGAAAAGGATTATGGTCCCTAATGAATAAAACTTGACCACAATTCACAAGAGAGTTTGAAAAAATTCAAAAACAATATAATTTTGAAGAGTGTATGGTTGATAGGGACTTATGTGAGTGACAAGTTTATGTTTTATTTGGATGGATGTGATACTTAATTCAAAATATGGGTTAATCTTGAGGGTTTATTTGGAAAAGTAGATCACGTGAGAGCCATATAAATTGAAGTGGAATTTAATTCACTTGATTTTGATGAATTTTCCTCTATTTTATACTACCTTACTAAGGTTGAAGGGGAGTGGACAAGATAAGAAATATGTAGAGTGTGTATACTTGATTTTGTCTAAATTGAGTAGTTCATTCCAAATCTTTGCTTCTACCTTTTTCTCTAGCATGGATGCCTTAGGCACCACATTCAAAATACCAAATTTAGAGTTGTTTTGTGAGAGATTTACTATGGATGAATTCAAATTATCTCACCTTAAGTATTCCACCTATCAAAAAGTATTAATATCATCACATACTAAGAGCACAAGAAAAAAAAGGTTAAGAAAAAAACACTCCTCCATCTCAAAATGCACCTAATCCCAAAACCAACAAATATAAACACAAATAATCTTCCAAATATAAGAACAAGTTTAATATATCATGCTCCTATTATGGGGGAATTGGTCATGAAGAGTCTAGGTGTTTTAAGAGAGTGCAATCCTTAGAATATGTGGTCAAGAAACACAATATTTATATTTCCACTCCTTATCCATCTCATGAGCATGGGAGAACACTTAATGTTGTCAAAATATCATAGTCTCGTATTTTAGATATTTGATTTCTTGATTCTGGTGCTTCACACCAAATGATTTATTATAAAGAGTCATTTATGTCTCTTAGTTTGATTTCTACTTCCAACATTAAGTTTGGAGATTCTTCCTTTATTTATGCTAAGGGAAAGGGTGACATAGAAATAGATGGTGGCTACATTAATGGTGAATTATTTGTTACATACATCACCACAAATCTATTTTTTGTTTAATATATTTTCCATTCTAGTAAAGGTTAGATAGTGACTTTCACACCACTAGGTACTAAAGTTTGAGCTCTATTAGAGAGACACATAAGTTTATTGCATAGGGTTTTTTTTAATCATAGTTATCAAATATATTACTTGAGGGCTTTGTGGTACTTCTATTTTAGGGATGTGTTTGGTTTCTCATGCAAATTATAAGATTATGATTTGGCATGAGAGATTTGTATATCTCAATTATATATATTTGAAGGAGTTGAGTACACACAGTATGGTAGAGAGTCTTCCTATAGTTTCATGTCTTGATGGAGTTTTCCCTAGTTGTGCATTAGAGAAACAACACCAAGATCTATTTCCTAAGTGTATTTCCACAAGAGTTTCTTCACCACTTGAGCTTTTACACAATGATGTGATGGTATTTTATACTCATTTTAATGGAGATAAATATGCACTTAATTTTATTAATAATTTATTGAGGCATACTAGAAGTACAAGAGTGATGTATTTTCTCACTTAAAAGTCTATAAGGATTTGGTAGATAAATAGTCTTCTAGTTACATCAAGAATCTTTGCATAGATAATGGGGTGTAATTTAGTCAAGAGTTCTCTAATTTTTTGGCATCTCATGGTATTGTTCAACAGTATTCTATTAGACATACTCCATATAAGAATATCTTATCATAATGGAAGAACCAAACTTTGAATGAGATGGATAACTACATGATGCATTCATGGGATTTACCTCCTATTTATTGGTCAAAGGGAGTTAATTGTGAGAACTATATTCATAACCACACACCACATAGATAAATTGAGCATTTGAATCTATAGGAGGCTTCGTCTAGAACCAAGATTGATGTCTCATTTTTTTAAGTCTTTAGGAGCCTTGACTGGGTATTTATACCATATAAAAAAGGAAATCATTAGAGAAGAAGATCAAACCTTTGATTTTTATAGGGCATTATAAGTACATGAGATCTTATCATCTTCTAGATCTTGATACTTATGATGTTCATTTTAAAACAAATGTACAGTTTAATGAGCACTTCACATCTCATGATTCCTTATGTTCTTCCATGCCTTATCCTTATTCTTTTGGTGATTGATCACCTCCTCTTGAGGATTCATTATTTTAAGAGCTAGTTTAGGATATTCCTAAGGAGGTTATAGAGGTTGAGGATCATTCTCACACTAATTGTTGCCACTATTCCTAGGTGGTCTCATACCATAGTTTTTGATGTATCACCTTTCATATAGGATCTTCTACCCACTCGACATTGTCATGAACATTTTACAAGTACTAGACTTTTGTCTCAAGAATTCTCTATGGATCCATATTATTTTTCATAGGCTCATGGGATACAAGAGTGGGATGATGTGATGATAGATGAGTATTCTTATTTGATGAAGAATCACACTTGGGATTTGGTCAATCTTCATAAGGTAAAAAATTTGGTTAGGTGCAAGTGGATTTATCACAAAAATTATGAAATATTTGGGTCCATTGATAAGTATGAGGCACATCTTGTTATAAAGGGGTTCTTTCAAGTTGAAGGTATTGACTACTATAAGACTTTTGTACCCATTTCCAAGATGGATTATATTTTCCTTGTACTCTCTCTTTTTACATCACAAGGTTGGATAGTGTATCAAATGGACATTAAGAGTGCCTCCTTACATGGAAATTTGTAGGAATAAATATATATGGAGTAGCCTACTGGATTTATCCATAATTCTTCTCTTGTTTGTTGACTTAGGAGGTGTAATTAAAATCTCAAATAAGCCCCTTAGGCTTGGTATGATAAGATGGATTCATTTCTTTTATCCACTATATTTATTTGATGAAAATCCAATCCCATAGTGTATATTCAATGTATTAGGAAGGACATTGCTATAATGGTCTTGTATGTTGATGATTTGATTATCATAGGTAGCTCCTCTTCTCATATTTATCCTATTTAGTAGGCATTTTAGCATAGTTTGATATGATAGATCTTGGTATTTTTCACTTCTTCCTTGGTTTAAATATTTCACAGTCAGATACAGGGATTTATTTGAGTTATTAAAAGTAAACCCTTGTTTTTAAAAAAAATATTTTAGCATGGTTGATTATAATCCAAGTCATCCTTTTTAATATGGAGTCACTCTCACTTCTACTTGTACTACTCCACTTTATGATCCTACATTGTATTAGAAGATGGTTGGGAGTCTTATGTATTTGACCCATACTTGCATTGAAATTTCATTTGAATTTGGGTTTGTATCTAGGTTTTCACATGCCCCTCATGATAGTTATTAATAGGCTAACAAGATGATTTTATGATATCTATGAGGCACTACTAATTTTAGATTACACTACACCAGGGGTTTTACTTGGTTGGGTATAATGATTAATATTGGAAAGGTTATCTTGATGATATGGATTCCACTTCTAGTTACATATTTTGTCTTAGTTCTTCTCTACTTTCAACACTAAGTGCAAGTAAATAGTCATAATGAGTTAACAAGTTCTTTATATTTTTTAGTTATTAATAGAGTTTAGATTCATACAAGATTCAACTACTATAATTTGGTGTGATAAATAGAGTATAATTCACATATCCCACAACCTAGTTGAACACCAAATAAACTAAGAATATTGAGGTACATATGCACTTAATTTATCAACACATTTAGGATGGAGTGTTCATGAGGACATCTTCCTTCTTTATTTCATAGACACATATTGTACATGAGTACCTTATCAGGCCTAGTTATCAGGACTCATACTATGGATATGCCATTATTTATTTTTGGCTATTGTTATACCCTATATTCACTTTAGGGGGTGTTATAGTATGTATTTATCATGTTATATAGTCTATTAGCAAGGTATTTTATCTTTTTTATATTTTGTCCTATGTGAGGATTTATCCCACATTGTTTAGTTAAGCTAGTTTTTTTTGCCTTCCCTAATTATGTAAGGGATTCCTATTATACTAGCATCTCATTTTTGAATAATCATTTTACTTGCCTTTTTTTTCATCTCATTTGTTTTTATCTTCATGTGTGATGTTATTATTGTTAACTCTTCATATTCTTGAGTTAAAATGTTTTTACCATTCCTAACAAGTCTCGTATCTGATCTATCTCTATTCCCCTTAGATTTTATATTTTAGTTTGTAAAATCTTATGCTAATGACATAGGTATTATATCTTTCCCATAATGTTTAAAATGTACTTATCTTCCATCTCTATAAGTTCATAACCTTTAACTACTCTCTTTCTCCCTAGACAGTAATTTCTCGAATAGACAATATTGACATTATAATCCTATCTTGATGAAAGTTCCAAGTGACCTAAAGTCATCCAATTTGAAAATTAAACATATCCTAATGGTTACCATACATGATTTAATATGAGTTATTATTCCAAAAGGAATGATATAAATATAATATCAACCCTCATTCATTAGTCACCTAGAAACACCTAGAAAATACCAAAGAGACTAAGGAAACTTATCAAAATCACTTTATCAAGCATTTATTTTAATAAATTTTCCCTATTTACATGCTAGTTATAGGTATAACACATCTATAGGTATAAAATATGAAAGGATCAACCCAAGATCCTAATTTTTAAAGTTAAAATCTAGGTCATTTTTGTACTTGCTTTGCACATACTATATGATTCACACATAAGCCAACACATAAGGGAGAATTACATTAGTTTGAGGCCATATTAATAGTATTGGATATGCATAAAATTTAATTTGATAGTGGGGTCATTTGGGTCAGCTCAACACTATGTGCTTACTAACCCATTTTTTCCAAGGTCACATTGAAAATGAAAAGGTAGGGTTTTTGTCATTTCACAAGTAGTGACTATCTATGACCTAGATATAAATACACTATAGTGAAGGTAAATAAAAAGAAAGAATGATATAGGTAGTCATATATTATTTCATCAAATATTATATAAATGACACTAACATCAAACCTAGATGGTAGTATTGATGCAACTGTCCCAAGCTAACATTAATGTCTAGAGAGCCATCATATCTAGAATCAAATGACTATTTTAGAATATCCTTTTTTCTTGATTTTAACTTATTATAGATCCATAAGTGAATTAGCACAAAAAAGATAAGTACTTCACTTCTTTATCATTTATATATTTAGTATAATTATACTTTCCATATTTAGACTATCTCAGCATAATAAGTTCAGTGTATATTTATATTTGAGTTTAGAATCTAATTGGTCTGCTATAGATATGATTATCACATTTGTGCCATTTCATTTATATATGACCCTTTAATACTATAAATAACCCCAATCTAGATCTATTTTATGGTTATACATTTGGTGAACTTGACATATATGCAATTGCATTATTTTATGAGTCATTCCATAAAACCTTAAAGATCTTGATGAGATCTTAAAAACTATACTTGATGCTGAAAATTCTAAAACTATAATGGAAACATCCATCCACTTAAATACATTAAAAAAAATACATCTATTGGGGGCATAGTTTATGTGTTTAAATATTTATTCCCTAAAACTATTATTGATGCATCTATTATGGAATTACCTATTGTTTTACAACAAATATCAGTTTCAATGCCTATTACTACTCAAAACATGTTTTCATCCCCTTTGGTGACTACTCAATTGCTAATATAAATCTCTATGGGCCTATAGTTTAATCATTCCTTCAAGTTATAAAATCCTTAGAAGACAAGATTATAAACATTGAACAAAAAATCTTTAAATGCCCGCATGCTATAGATTCACAATATGTGTTGCATAGCCCTCTTGCAATTAAAATCTCTTTACACCCTTTGAAAAATAGTTTTTTTTCACCTAAGTTCACATTTTTTTATGGAAAAGGTGATCTTGGACAACAACTTCAAATATTTTTTATGGCATGCCTTGATTATGCTTCCAATGATAAACTTTTGACCAATTATTGCCAAGAAGCCTTAAGGACTATGCTTTGAGGTGGATTTATGATTTACATCTCAAATCTATAAAAGCATTCAAACCTATTATGGTCTAATTTTTATCACACTTTTCCATTACTATTTGTAAAAAGGTTTCTTATGCTCAAATTGATAAAATCAAACAAGGAACCATTGAATATATTTATGAATATGTCTTGAGATATAAGATAATGCTAGCCAAAATGGCCAATCTTATGCAAGACAAATAGTTATAGGATATATTAAATCAAAGTTTGCTTGTTCCTTTACATGAGTCCATTATTTTTAATAATTTTAAATATTTATATGACTTATATCATGCTATTTAGGACTATGAAATGAAGCATATGTCATTTAATAAGATCAAGTATGTAAAAAACACACTAGCTCCATCTACACCTAGTACCAAATTCAAAATTAAGCCAAGTTATAAGGTGAAACCTCCTAAGACTAAAAATGAAGTAACCACCATGGTTAACCTAGTTTCATAATAGCCTAATTGGGTCATCATACATAATTCACCAAGGAGATAATTTACATTTTTACCTAAGTCCCTAGCTTCATCACTCCCATAGTTACTAGAGTGTCAGCTTAATCTTTCCCCCATACTATCAAGGTTGATATAATAAACTTATACCCAAAGGATATGATATAAATTCTTATTATGATTAGAATCAAGGACTAGGAAATTCTACAAGCAAATGATTTACCTTGAAGCATAAAATCCAATATCGTTTCAATGATCACAAACTTATATTTGAGGATCCTTCAAAGGAATTAGGTTCACAACCTAGTGATCACCATAAACATAAAATATTTAATAATCCTTTATAAGACCATTCTAATAAAGTACCAAAATTACAAATGGCATGTAATGTACATCATACTTTATTAAATTATGGGCACCCACTACATGGTGATATTGGTACTGACATTTAATATTAACCTCCTATGGTTAAGATACCCTCTATTACTTTGGATGATATTGAAACCAAGGATGATGAGTTTGCTCTTCATTATCTATTAATATAATAATACCTTGATAAAAACCCCATACATAGTGGTATGATTGATGATGGTGAAATTTAAAATGTTTACACCATGAAATTACTTACACACTTGGGATATACTCATAATAATTTACATCCTTATAGAAAATCATTTATAACATTTGATGGTACCTCTTAGAAGGTTCTTGGAAATATTAACCTACCATTGTACATTTGTCCTATATATTTGGTTACCAATTTCTTAGTTATCCATTCTATAGGCATATTTTATATGTTAATTGGAAGACCTTATATACACACACTCTTTCAGTAGTAACTTCTACATTACATGGGTGTGTAAAATACATTCATACCAATTATACAACTATAGTTTTTAATGTTCCCTATGAACATCCTTTTGAATAGAAGAAACTTATACCCAAAATAATAACTATCAATCCTACTAAGACTCATTCACTGCAAAAGGGTAAGTAATAGGAAATCCCATTTACTAGGTAGAAAGTAATTGAGATATCCTTACACTAGAGATAGACAATAGATTCCATGGAATTCAAATATTCTAGTATACACCCTGATCAAATATCTAGAGAACCTCAAAATATACATATCAATACTATACCAAATAAACCATAGATCACTTAATTATGGTTTCTAAGAACCCATATTCATGTTACTCCTACTATGGATACATGACCATAGAGTCTTATTCTAAATACATCGAGCACCATTCATACCATAATTATAGATATTAAACCTATAACATATTTAAGTGGGGAGGTACCTATGACCATCCATTGGATGGCATCATAGGATGATATTTCCTCTTCAAAAATACTAAAAAATCAAAAACATAGAAAGCTCTAAGAAGACTTTCAGAACCTACATGTTATATTGGCTACTTGGCATCCATGTGTTACTTACATATTGATGTATGCCATACTTAGTTAATCCTATATACACATATATGTCATGCTAAAAATTGAATGTGATAAAATCATACATAGAAACATGATACATTCTTATTTTATATGTTTGTCCTTCTTTATGCTTATGTCATACACACACACACACACACACACACACACACACACACACACACACACACACACACACACACACACACACACATACATATATATATATACATATATATATATATATATATATACATATATATATACATATATATATATATATATATACATACATATATATATATATATACATATATATATATATATATATATATATATACATATATATATATATATATATATATATATATGTACATACATATATATGTACATACATATATATGTATATATATATATATATATATATACATATATATATGTATGTATATATGTATATATATATATATATATATATATACATATATATGTATATATATATATATATACATATATATGTATATATATATATATATACACACATATATATATATATATACATATACATATATATATATATATATATATATATATATATATATATATATATATACATATATATATATACATATACATATATATATATATACATATACATATATATATATATACACACACATATATATATATACATATATATATATATATATACATATATATATATATATATATACATATATGTATATATATACATACATATATATATGTACATATATATATATACATATATATATATATATATACATATATATATATATACATATATATATATATATACACACACATATATATATATATATACCTATATATATATATACATACATATATATATATATATATATATATATACATACATACATACATATATATATATATACATACATATATATATATATATATATATACATACACACACACACACACACACACACACACACACACACACACACACACACACACACACACACACACACATATGGGGAATTTGCTTCTTTGATCTTGATGCACATAGGTTATATGATTCGATGATCATTCTACATTATCATGTTTGAGCTCACACATGTACTTTCACATGCCTATTATCCATGAATATATCTTACATAGGGTATTACATATGATATACACTTGACATACTTTTCTTAAAATTATTGGATCCATGGGCCACTATGACATATTTATGTTTGTTTTTTATACTTTATTTGATGCACTTCTTTGAGTGTCTTTTGAATATGCTTCTTTACTTGTGGACCCTATGCCTATGTATAATTTCATTAATATTTGCATATGTAATTTTTTGTTATATTTAAATCTGAATATGTCATTCTTTCCTTTATGGATATTCAAATAAGTCATGTCTATTAGATTATGCATAATTTAAACATGCCCCTTGTTTGCAGTCTCCTTGAACAATTCCCCTTTGATTTGCTTATTGAGTGATCTTGTGAGTGTGTTTTTTTACTTATTAATATTTTAATATTATTATATATATGTTACCATGATCCTTATCATGCATCTTAGGACTTCATGTGATCACATTGGTTCTATGCTCTTTAATGATACATTTACCTAAACATGTTCTTTCTATGTGCTACATAGTTACATTCACATATTACACATTTATCTTATCCTTTTGAGGCGAGTTAACTACCAGTTCCTATATTTCCCTCACCTCAAAGGGGGAATACTAGTGGTAGCATGTCATAGAGATATGTTCTCCACACTTGGCACAATTTCAAAATTACATTAGATACATGATTTGAAAGCATATTCTCTACATTCATTCAATATGGTGCTTATATTAGTTTCTAGATTACAGTGGGGGCATGATTGAGAAGCATGTTCTCCATATTCATTCAGTATGTTGTACTTATATTAGTTTTTATATTCATTTGGGGCATGTCACATGGGCATGGATTCCACACATTCATAGTTTTTAGATTTAGTGGGGGCATGCTTTAAAAACATGTTCTCCATACTTATTGAGTATTTAGATTCTCCAATTTATAACAAGGGCATATTTTAAAAACATATCCTACACATTGTTACTTATATCAATTTTCATATTTATCCATATATAGTGGGGGAATGCTTTGGAATCATATTCTCCATAGTTACATAGTTATCTTAATAGGCCAAAACAGATAATTATATGATTCAGATTCATAATTATGGTAGAATTATATACTTTGCTACTATTTTTATACATATTTTTAGCATGAGACATATCTAAGGTGCATATGCTATGAAAAATATGCCTAATATTACAAAATCCAAATTAGTTTTAGATTTTAAAACTCCTTTATGGACTATGTTATGCCAATTTTAGGGCACCCCTCTCTTTTCTGAAAAACATGAGTAAGCTAGGTCATTCTATCATATTGATAACTAAAGTCATAACATTTAAAACTACTTAGGGTGGTCTTAGTTCATTATTTCATTTAGATATTCATTTCTATTTTGAATTTTTAGTATGGTTGTTGCATTTAATCAAGTTTTAACTCTAACATTACAAAGTGGTTTCAAAATCATGAGTTTATACAATGAAAATATTTAGTTTATATGGAAAAATGTGTAGAATTTTAATAGGAACAATTTAATTTAATCTTATGAGCAAGATAATTCTATTTGCATTATTATCATCATGAAAGAATAATGCATCATTTTCATAATTTTTAAAGGCAATGATATTTGGAATCTAGAAATAATTTGTTTAATTCACATGATGGTTTGATCAAATGATAATTGTGATATTGAGGTGTAAATATAATTTTAAATGATACATTATTTATATTTACTATTAATGTTATAAAAACTAGGGTATATATGTTGATTTTTAAAATCAAACTTACATATAATGATAACTTGATTGAGATTTGAATGGTTTTAAAACTTAAGTATTATATAAATCTAAGTCTTAAGGGTTAAACTTTTTAAATAATTAATGGACCTAATATAGTTAATGATACCACTTATAATACCCTAATGTGGTGGAAATGGAAACCTAATTTGTAACTTAAGTATATGTTCCTAAGTTAACTCAATTTCAAAGCAAAGTTTATGAAACTATGTCATCTATCAAGATTTTGATTCATTTTATTTGACATATGGTTTATTTAACATGATGAATGTATTGGTATTTATTTTAATATTTTAGATCTTGTGGAATTAATTTTCAATGTACATGCATAGATTTGGTGAGTCTAGTAGGGTTTTGGTGACTAGTTTGGTTATGGACAAATTTGGAAAATAGAATAAGACTTAGCCAAATTGTCAAAAGGGTATCGATACACTTGGAAACTAATTAGATATCAACACATAAGAGAGTTAGTTAATACTTTCTTGGAATAAATAAGAAATAGGTATTTTTTTACTCACAACAACCATTCTTCAGTAAGCTTTGGGTGGAAGTAACATTTTGTGAGTAAGAAGAAGACTTGGAAAAGAACATAGGAAAGTAGGAGTAATTGTAAACAAGGTAAGATATTTCTAACATTTTAATTTTTGAGGTTTAGGTTTGAGTTTGAGCTATAATGATTTATATATAGAGTTGTCTATTTATTTTGATAAGATGCATAGTTGAGTTGCATGCAAACGAATCCTATAGTTGGAAATATTTTTAGTTTGATACACATAATTCCTTCTAGTTTGTATTTGGTTACATATTGTTTGATTTTTAAGGAGTTTTAAGTTAGATATTTGTCTACATGTCTTCATTTCAAAATAATAAATTTGATTTTATGATTCTTAGAGATATTTGGTTTTGGGTTTTGATAAAATGTGAAGATCTTTGGGTGTTTAACAAAACTCATGATCTAGCCTACCCTTTCAGTTTTGCTTTTCATGGCTTCATTGTTCCATTGAAAGGTTTCAAAGTGACTACTATAAGATTATATGTGAAAAATAGTTTTGGGTTTTTTTTTTTTAATTTAAGACATTTTGGGTATTTGGCCAAAGGTATTAAGAATTGATTCTGCATCTAGAATTGTTTTGTGTGACACTTTTTTGCATGTTTCCATTTTGAGATTTTGTAGATGTCTATTGGCTTCTTTCTAATGTTTTTATATAAAAAGATCATTTTGGGTTTGGAAAAATTTAGAGGTATTTTAGGTTGTCAACAGAGGTCATGAACTTTAGTTTTCTTCTCACTATGGTTTAATATGTTTGAAAATAGTATATCGAATAAATTGCAAGTTGATTTTTGGTTTATGAATGACAGATGGTGTTTAGTTTTTAAATGAAATTTTGGTTTTTCACTCATATTTATGGAAAATGTGGTCTTTTTAATAGATGAAAAGTGATGTAATGGTCATAAATATAGTTATCTATTTTAAATTTTCTTGCATGTGATTTATGATAAGAAAAATGTGGTTTGTTGACAAATGGTAAACCAATTATAGTATAGAGAATTTGTTTGTTATATATCTTGGTTTCTTGTTGTGTGTTTTCATATTTTACAAATCTAGATATGGATTTTTCTTGAGGATTATTTATCTCTCAAGTATTTGAAGTTATTTTTAAAATTTAAGTGTGAATAAACTCAAGGGTATGCCTATATGATTTGCATTTATTGATAAGCTATAATATCATGTTACACAGAGGTTGGTCATTCAAGTTGTCTTCTGATATGAAATAAAATATATTTGATGGATATATTTTAATTTCTTTTTTAGGAAGTTATAATGTTTTTAGTCCATATGTTTGATTTATAGAATTGAGATATAGAGATGGGTCACTATGAATGTAGTCAATATTTTGATCAGATACAAATTATAGATTTTAATTGATAATAATTTGTGGTGATGTTATATTGATTAGATATTGGTTTGCTATATTGGTATAGGCATTTGGTTTTAGGTAGAATGTAATACAATTATATTTGACATGTGTCAATTTTTAAATGAAGGGATTATTAAATATGTGAATACAATCAAAATTTTTGGATGAAATGTGAGAATCATGTATAAGGCATTTTGATTTTGATGATATTTTTAAATATAATATATTTTTTGACTAGAATTGATTTATGTTAGGTGTACAATATAAATTCAATCTCATTTATTGAAATTTGTGTAATAATTCTTCCTTAAAATCACATATGGCATAATGTTTTTGGTTTTATGTATATTAGTTTAGTGTTTTTAGTATGTACAATAATCAAGGTTTATTTTTTTTAAAATTTTAGTAAGATGTCAATCTTGACATCACCTCATTATAATAACTCACAAGATGATAATCAGGGACATAACCAGGAATGTCATAAAGAGGATACACCTCCATAAAGATTTGTTCCTAGAGGCCAAAATTTCATGGGTGGAAGGATTGGTAGGGTTATTACTAGACCCTATCACCATGGGACATCTATGTCAATCAATTTTGATGTATCAACCCCTACCTTTTAGAATGTTTTAAATGATATGTATTTCAATCTTGAAAAATGAGGTAATCAAGATTGGAGAGGACCTCATTAGAAATACAATTTTCAAGGATGAGGAACTCTAAGTAGTTCCTACCAACATATGCATAGTTATTTAGAATCTAATAAGAATCCCACTCCTTACCAATCTCCTCAGTATCGATAACATACACCTAAAAATGATTTATAGTTGACTATTATATTACATTCCCAAGCTTTTGTGCCATTAAATAATAAGAATCCTTCCCCTAAAATTGACAATGCTACTATATGTTATTTAAGGCTAAGTTTTGATGATTTTACTTCACATATATTTGAGCAAGAAAGGACAATTCCTTTCAAATATAAGAGGTGAGGACTTAGTCCTATAAAATCTCTTATGATCACCAAGATGGTTAAGAATGTGAAATTAGAGGTTGGCAATGAAGATAATGAAAGTGACACCAAATTTCTATAGTTTTTTTGTTACAACAATGAATTACACTGAATATGTGACAAATAAGGGTCATCCATTGATTGAAATGTTATCTAACACCAAAGATGAATGGATAGCTTGTTAAGTTATGTGGTGGATTTTGATGTTTTTTGATACTTTGATCATACTTTAGTATTATGATGACTTGTGGATGGATATATAAGTTAAGTTATTGTTTTTAATATTTTTAGATGTTTTATCATACTATAATACTTTGGTGATATTTATTTTTGAGACTTGAACAATAGTTGAGATTTTATAGTAGTTGATTTTCTAATTTTGAACATATATTACTAAATTTAATGGATTAATACATATGGATATAGTGTTAGATATATTTGATTTTGTTTAAGTTTATTAATTCATATTAATGTTTAGTATAATTTGTTTATTTAAGTGGTAGTAAAAAATTAGGCCCCCCACCCATTTTGATTTTATCTTCGGTTGATCTATTAATATTTTATTTTGATGTTATAAGACTTATTTAGGTCTTAAATATAAATTTAAGTTGTAAATTATTTAACTTTATTTAAAAAGTCAATTATATTTAACTAATAACTAACTAAAGTTAGTTATAACTTATTATTAGACTATATATTGAAGAGATTATTATAAAGGAAGATTAAAGTGACATATCAAGGGAGGAACATTACACATATATACTTCAAGACTCTTGGTTGATTTACATTTCATTCATTATACTCTTTCTATACAACATCTTTGGGATAGTAAAACTTTTAAAGATATACCAATAACATATTCTATGATGATTAAGTAATATTATTAATCAATGCAAGTATATCAAGATTTGTTGTTTAGTTTATAAACTGATTGTCTGAAGGCTGTTAGATTTAATAACTTATAATGATTATAGATATGTAGTCATATGAGCATAATTAAAATTACTTGGCTCAAATAATAATGACTACATCACTGCATGTGACATGTTATTGATCTATTTAGATTATATTAGTTGGCACATTAAGGATTTTTGTATTGAAATATTATTTCTCAATAAAATCTCTTTTATCTCTATTAAAATGGCACTTATTAAAGTCTCATAAATTCATATGTATGTTATTCAGTTGATTTTTAGTTATGTTTTCATTCTAAATTTGGATTTATTTTTAAATTAAACTTGCTTTTATTACTTTCTATTTACTTTATTTAGTTCTTTATTTTTTTAATTACTTTATTACTTATTGTTTGTTTATTAATATTTAATTATTATCTTTACAATGTTTAGTTGGTTTGTTGTTTATTTTATTATAAGTTGTCTACTTGATATTGTAATCTTATTTTAATTGTATATTAATAGCTTATGTTTAGATTATGTATCTTTCAATTTCTTTTATCTCTTAAGATTTAAGTGTTAGATCATTTCATTCATTTTCTTAGATTTATTTTAGTTTTAGATTTAGTTTTAGTTTGAATGATAGATCAAGATTAATTTATTATTTTCTATAATTAATACTTGTTTTCTCTTTTATTATTTAAATTAGTTTTCTATTTTATTTAGTTTACTTCTTCTTAAGTAGTTTCTTGATTAGTTATGATCATTATTATTTCTATTTCATTATTTGATCTTTGTTATCATCTATTTTACTTATCTTTTTACTCTTTTTATTTATTTTATTTCAATCTTTTTTTAGCACAACATGAATATCAGAAGATTATAGATAATTTGATGAAGCAAATATATTATAAGGAATACAAATCTTTCCTTCAAGAGACTATCTTATCCATAGGTTTTCTCTATTAGATAGGTTGATTATATAGTTATAATCTATTTCCTTTATTTGATTCAAAGAGAGATTTGGTTTTTAAAATTATAATGAAGTATTGTTTTATATTTGATGTACTTATTATTTATTAGAACATATGAAAAATGCTTGTACATATTTAAAACCCTTCATGACCTTTTAAACCCTAATTATTAGACTAGTAAGATTTCATCTTAACCTTTGTGATAGGAAAAAGGGTTAATTCATTGATGTGAAAATTTTAATCATCAATAAATTTGATGAATTCACTGGAGAATTTTTCAGAAATCTAATTCTCTTTTTTTGTATTTCTCTTTGTCTATGACCATTAGAGGTCATCCTCCTATTATTCAACCTCTGATTGATATTGTTGATGACTAAATTGATGTTGTTTTTAATTAAACTCATTTTATGTGGTATAATAGACCTTAAATTTTGCCTCATATTATTGATGTTATTAACAAAGAAGAAGTAGAAATAAATGAATTAGTAAAAAATCATTCACGTGAGACATAAAGTCATATTAAAGAAACTAATCAACGAATCAATAAGGAAAGAGAGTGGATTATACTTATCAATCCTACACCTAGGTTTCATTTTATTTTTGACTCTTTTCATATTGAAGACAACATTTTCCTGTTGACCTTAATACATTTTTAGAGTTAAATTAGTCTAGTCTAGTATTCAAATCTATTCAAAATTTAAAGGGATTAACAAGGTCCACACATTCAACAGAGAGCTTGAGACTTGATACAAGGCCTTCAAGCTAATAATAAAGCTTTTAAATAGATAATAAATTATATTATAATGATGAGGTATCTTAGTTTTTAATGAATCCTTGGATTCATGGAAATTCTATTAATATATATGTTCACCTAGGTAAGCTTCCTTCATTAAAAAGTCTTAATATTCCTAAATTTTTTGAAAGTCTCAAAAAATCATGGAAAGATCATTTAGATTATTTTATATTAATTTTCACAACTTTGAGTATTTTCAATGAAAATTTTTCTCTAAGAGTTTTTTCACAAATGTTTTAAGAAAGAGATTATCAAGCTTTTATCAATATTGCTTCTGGCATAATTAGTAATTAGAATGATATTGAATAATATCTAGAATTTTGTTTTGGTAAGACTAGACAAAACTTTAGATTGGTTAATGAGTTAGTAAATATTTCTATTGATCTAAGAGAAACCATTTATCATTTTATTGGTAGATTTACTAGTATGTAGCAAATGATCCCATGTGAGATTAGACCTACCAGAATATTGGCAAGACTATATTTTTATAATGTTTTACCTTTAAAATATAAAATGTATTTAGAATATGAATACAATATAGATTATGATGAAATTATAAATTTTTGTATTGAATATGAAAAGAAGTTAAAACATGTTAGTTTTAACAATAGATCTACAATATGTTTGAATTTTGATAATGCAAAAAAATTAAAATCCATTTATAGTCTTATAAATGAGATGGTCACTTTTAAAAAACAATTATATGATAAAACCTCTTCATTAGGTAAATTTTTTTCTTCTTAAATGGGTAAAATACAATAAAAATTTCAGTATTATAATGTTTGTGAATTAGATCATGATCCTGACACATGCATAACTATGTAATAATTTTAAAGATATATTCAAGGAAAATATAGTATATCTATTGACCTTGTTAATAATATAAATATGTGTAGTGCTGGTGAGTCTTCGGATGAAAATAGTTCTAAAACTTCTTATGTTGTTAATATAATACAAAAAGATCATTCTAATAAAAAATATAATACAACTAATAATCAATTATCTTCTAAAAATCAAGATAAAGGCAAAGGTACATAGAATAATGTTACATCTAACCATGCTATAATTAGTTACCCAAAAAATAATATTTTATCTATTGTATTTATTAATTCTTAATACCCTCCCTGTAATCCAAAAAATTACATACAAATATGTCATCCAAATGTACTTATAATATTATTGATAATTTGGTTACTATAAAGGCAAGATTTTTATTATTGTGCATTGTTGGTTTAATAGGATAGCTTGATAAAATAAATGATGCTATGAAAAATCCAAATTCTATAGAGGTTTTTATATTTCAAGAAGAAGACAAAGATCAGGAACATTCTCATTCCACTGTCTATGCTTAGATAAATGATCCTCTGCTAATTACATACTTCCTTTTTATGTATCAATTAAAAATTATAGATAAAATCATACATAATTATATTTTAGATACTAGTGCATCAAATAATATAATGACTAAGTTTATTTTTGATTATTTAGGAAACTTATCTTATGAAATAAATAATAGGAAACTTACAGTGTTTGATTTTCATCAAATGAAAAGCTATGGTAAATTTAGAGATATCGTTATCAAAATTTCTCAAGATGAAATAATTTAGTGTATGACTAATGTTCAAATTTTATACATTCTTATAGATTATTCCATGCTTCTAGTTATAGATTGGTCAAATAAAATAGGTACATTTATCGATAAATATACAACATGGGTTCCATTAGGAAATGAGATTGTTTTTATTCATAGAGAAGACTGGTCCAATAATCCTATTGACTCTTTACCTCATACTATTGCTTATGAATTTATAATATTTGATACATATGAGTTGTTAACTCTATATGAACCTAAAAAAATAACAACAAAATGTCTTTTTTTGAGAATGATTTGTGGTTTTTGTATTTTGATGGTGCTTATTCACAAGCTAGTAGTGGTTTAGGAATTTGTCTTATTTATCCTATATGTAAAGTATTTAGTTATGCTTATAAATTATTGTTTGATAATAATAATAATAATAATAATAATAATAATAATAATAATAATAATAATAATAATAATAATAATAATAATAATAACAACACATTAGAATTTAAATCCTTATATTTAGGATTTGAATAGGCCATAGATCCAAATATCAAACAATTAGAAGTTTCTGGAGATTTTGAATTAATTTTTAGACAAGAAAGGTTTATAATATCAACCAGACTCATCTTCATTGATATACTCAAAAGGTTTGAGACTTAATTGAAAATTTTGAAGTTTTAATATTACTCACATACTCAGAGAATTCAATTTATGATTTGATAGACTTGTTATCTTTGTCTATAATCCTAATTTGAGTGAAATAGACCTTTTTGTTAATTTTTCATTTTCATAAAATTTCAAACCTAAAATTCTTGATTTAAATGAAAATTGGCCTATTTTCAATTTTGATGAACATATTGATATTTTTTATGAAAAGTAATTATTTTTATAATGATGATTACATATTTATTTATTGATATTACTTACAATTAAATACTAATAAATTACATGTTGGTTTGTGATTTTGGAATCAATGTTTACCCTTAATGATCAACCTAAGATATCACAGACAAAGGAGCCTTCTAGAAGAATTATTAGAGATAATATTATTATAAATCTTAGAAATAAAGAGGATCCAAAGTTTTTTTTATTTGGTAGTAAAATGTACACCTAAAGATAAGGTAAAATTCATTAAACATTTTAAATAATTCATTGGTATTTTTACATGTCTTATAAAGACCTTAAGGGTTATGATATTGATATTATGATACATGATATCCCTATTAAAATTATTAGGTATAAAATAATAAGGGTAAGACCTTTGGTGGAAGACACCATCAGTAAAGAGTTTGATAAGATGCTTGATGGTGGCATTATTTTTCCTATAACATATTCTGAATAGGTAGCTAATTTAGTACTTGTACATAAAAAGAATAGTGACATTAGACTATGTGTATAATTTAGATATTTAAATAAGGATAGTGTAAAGGATCATTTTTATCTCCCAAATATTGATCAAATTATAAAACAAGTTGTAGGATATAAATTGATGTCTTTACTTTATAGATTTTTTGGTTACAATCAGATATTTATTGATCTCGATGATAGACATAAAATGAAATTCACTAATAAAAAAGGATCTTTTTCTTTTAATATGATTCACATTGGTATCATGAATGTAGGTGTTACCTTTAAAATAGCTATGCATGTAGCTTTTACTTATTTATTTAGCATTATCATTCATGTTTACTTATATGACCTTATAATCTATTCAAAAAAGAGAACAAAGCATTTAGATCATCTTCATGAAGTTTTCACAATATGTATAAAGTATGGTATTTATCTCAACCCCAAGAAATCTATATTTGGTGTTACTAAAGGCAAATTATTAGGTCATATTATTTTTAAATATGGTATTTCAATTGACCTTGAACATATTAATGTGATCAAAGAGTTACCACCACCTAAAGACCAGTATGGTCTTAGATATTTATTTGAAAAAATTAATTTTGCACATAAATTTATATCATATTTTATTGATAATTCAAATCATTTACAACTTTTGTTAAAGAAAAATTAATCATATGTGTGGAATGTAGGAGATGATTCTACTTTTAATAATGTTAATAATGTCATTACAAGTTTACCTTTGCTTGCTAAGCCTAATTTATATAAACCTTTATTTCTTTATGTAAATGCAATAGATAAAGTTATAGATGTTGTAATCACTCAAGCTGATGAAAATGATGAAAAACCTATTGGATATAAGAGTCAAGTTTTGAAATATATATAAATAAAGTACCCCTCATTAAAAAATCTATTTTATCATTAGTTTATTTATTAATTAAATTTAATTATTCATTGATAGGAAATAATGTTGTTTTATGATCCAATGTGTCTATTTTATCTTATCTTTTAAAACAACCAACCATTCAAGAAAGGTTAGCGAAATGGATTTTGAAAATACAAGAATTTGATCTTGAATTAAAAAACTCAAAAACCATAAAGGAAAATGATTTATAAAAGCATTTATTTGAGAATAATTATTTTATCATAAATGTTTTATTTTTATTTTTTGATGATTCATATAATGTTAAACCACATTTTTAGTCCATAAAGGTGGTTGATTTTTCAAAAAAAATTAAGTTTGGACATGAAATAAATGATTAGGATTATTTGTTGACTAAAGATGATTAGTCTCATGATATAGTTTATTATTTTAAAAATCAAAATTTTCCTAATAATTTTGATAAAATATAAATATCTTTGATATTTCAATCTTTAAAATTTTGTTTATTGGATTTTTTTTATTTTATAGAAATAGAGATAGTGTATTACTAAGATGCCTAACCCATGATCAAAACCAAAACATTCTTAAGGGTTATCATGAAGGAAGTTGTGGAGGTCATTATTAATTAAAAACTATAACTTATACAATTTTAAGTGTAGGTTATTATTTGCCTATGTTATTCCAAGATGCTTATAAGCTAGTACATTCAGGTATGCCTTGGCAATTATTTGTTAGCAAAGATAAATGATCAATAATGCCTTTGAATCCTGTAATTACTAAAAATTTATTTACTAAATATGGAATTAATTTTATTTATAATATTAATCCACCTTATTTTAATGAACATCGATATATTTTAACTATTACAAATTATTTTACAAAATGTCCTGAAGCAAAAATGCTTAAAAGTTCAGTATTTCAAATAATGGTCCTCAATTTTTTCTAATGAATATTTAGATTTTTTAGTATGTTATTCCATTATATCAAGTTATTATTCTAAGTTATATCCTCAAGGGAATGGATAGGCTAAATAAATAATTTAAAAAATGATTTATATTATGAATAAACTTATTTGTGAGAATAAAAAGAATTGACATATTAAGATTTTTGAGGCATTATGGGATGATCGAATGATTGTTAAATTAACCACAAGTTATTATTATTTCATGATAGCATATGGATTTGAAGATACATTACCAATTGAACCTCAAATTTCATCTACTTGTACTACTTTATAATATCTATTAGAAGAAACTAATATAGTTAAACAAAGACTCAATGATTTAATATCCCTAGATGAAAATAAAGATACTACTTTAAAAAAATTAGAAAATTCTAGAGAAGTTGAATATTTTTTTTGATAAAAATATATCTAATAATTTTTTTTAAGGTAGGTGACCAAGTACTTTATTGGGACAAAGCTCATGAAGCTATAGGTAAACATTAGAAATTTGATTCTCTCTAGTTTGGACCTTACAAAATTGCTACCATACATGGGAAAAATACTTTTCATTTGAAATATATGGATGGAAATTGGTTGTGTTAATTAGTCAATGGACATCATTTGAAGTTGATCTACAAATAGTTCTTTCTGTTTATTTATTTATTTATTTATTTATTTTTAGCTTGTTTTACTTTTCTATAATTTTTTTCTTTTAGATGGATCAATATTGGTTGTACTGTCATAAGTATTCATTATATTGAAGGCCAAGTATATGGAGATTACCATATCACTATAAGTATGTAATAATGGTAAGATATTTTATATGATATAATTCAGATTTTTTTTTAATTAATAATGTTTATTAATGAGTTGAAAGTATTTATTGATTTTCAAAAAATTTATTTGAGGTTTTTTATATTTTATTATATATCCATCTCAAATTTTCTTATCTAAATCTATTCTTTTATTCATAACCACGTAAATTGAACACTTAATCCCTTAAAGCTATCTTATGAAATGGGTTCACATTTAACTATCTAAGAAATGATTTAAATTGGATAACACTCTCAGGTGACTTATCTTTAAATACATAATTTATTATTTGATGGCTAAATTCATTACTGAGTTTAACTAGTAAGGTTTCTAGTGTTATGCTTATTTTTGCCACCCTCTCTCTTTTCTAAGAAATTATGTAATCCAAATCATTCTATCATATTTAAGACCAAATTTTTAACATTTAAAACTACTTACATAGATTATTTGTCCATTACTTCATTTGAATATTCATTTCTATGTTGA
The DNA here is from genome assembly GCA_037957365.1 of Torreya grandis. NCBI lineage: Eukaryota > Viridiplantae > Streptophyta > Pinopsida > Cupressales > Taxaceae > Torreya > Torreya grandis. Next base: position 47,159 of record JARHVA010002089.1, on the reverse strand, counting down.
ATGTTTAGTATGATTATTGCATTTAATGAAGTTTTTACTCTAACATTATGAAGTGGTTTCAAAAGCATGAGTTGATATAATAAAAAATATCCATTTTATATGGACAAATGTGTAGAGTTTTTTGGGGAAAAAATTAATTTTATCTTATGAGTAAGATACTTCTAATCACATTATTATAAGAATGAAGGAATAATGCATAATTTTTAGAGGCAGTGATATATAGAATATGGGAATAATTTGTTTGATTCACAAGATGATTTGATTAAAAGATCATTGTGATATTGAGGTGCCAATATAATTCGAAATGAAACATGATTAACATTATTTATATTTCATATTAATGTTATAAATTATAGGGTATATATGTTGCTTTGTTAAATCAAACATACATATATTGATTATTTAAATGATCATTTGTTTGAGATTTGAATGGTTTTACAACCTAAGTATTATCTCAACATATGTATTAAGGGTTTAAATTTGTAAATAATTGATGGACCTAAGCTAGTTGGTGGTGTAAACACTCAGTTTTGGCCACTTTCATGCATAAACTAGAATTTAGTTCAATTTTTAGCATACAACATAATCTAAGTCTACAAATCAATTTAATATATAAAATTCATTTGCTTAAGAGATTTAATTTCTTAGAAACATGGATAAACTTAATTATTTGTGGAATTACCTTGTATGCATCAATAACCTAGTTTAGTTTCAACTTTAGTCAACTTATGGCTTAGTAATTTAACATTCTTGACCTATTGAATTATTAATTCAAAACATTTAAAACAATCAGAAAAAGCAAAAAATAACTAAGCAAGATTAATTACATTACAAATATTAATTAAATTGACTAAATAAAAATTACTAATCAAATTAGCTAATTTCATTTATTTAAAAATGACTTTCTATCCAAATATGAAGTCAAAGGTCAAAAGAAAAAATAAAGTGTTTTATTATTTCCTAAATATTTCAAAAAAAATGAGTCACAACATCAAAAATATATAATATGAGTTGTCATGGCTCATAAATATTTAAAATTGAGATGTCAAGATTTAATGAGTGATTTGACCCAACCCAAGGTTAACCTAACTCAACCTACGTTATTTTAGACTCAATCAAAGTTAGAGTTTAACCTAACCTCTATAGGGTTATAATTAGATCTTAGAAATATAAATACAAGTTCCCACACCATATGCGAACAAGATTTTATGTGTAAGGTTATTATGCTGGAATACCTTTAAAAAGCCATTGAGAGTAGTGTTATAATGCTCATTTTATCTAAAGCTTCACATCAAACCAGAAGTGACCATTGGAGAAGTGCTACCACCATGGATAAGCATTTAAAAGAGTCTCTAATTTTCATAGTTTAAGAAAGAACATCCTTATGCCAATAAGTATACATCAAATTTGATAAGGGAGGTAAATTAATTATATTTTTTGTATATCTATTTTATGATCTTATTCATTATGTTATGTTTCCCCTAGTTTTAATGAAAGAGTGTTTAGTTCTATTATATTTTTATGCTTAATTTGTTATCATTTGGACTAACAAATAACTAATCAATGTTTTTGTGCAATTTTAACTCCTAAGATACATAATGGCACACTTAGTGGGATCACAAATCATGTATGTCCAAGGAGAATGATGTAAAACCTTTATTTTTTTTAACAATTGCATTTATTTCTTCATGTTTAAAGTTTTAACCTTGAAAATAATAACATTTTATTTTTTATAGTTGGTGGATTTTACCTATGTAATGGTGGCTTTGCCAGTACTATTTTTTATTTCTAATCTTTATTTGTGTAGAAATGGTGGATTTAAAACAACAAAATTTCTATTAGTATTTGGTGGATTTGACCCTACTAAACAATGACTTATCTAAGTATAATTGCATTTAGTTTGCTTATTTTATATTTTATAATCAATGGCTTCACTATATCTAATTTGTGTCTTCACCTTGTTTAATGATGACTTTGCTAAATTTTATTCTATGTCTGTATCTATCTTAAGGAAAATAGTGGCTTTATAGAAAAAGGTAGATTCACTTTATTTCATAAATGATAACTTCTATATGTGTTTTCAAAAACCTAAGAGCTCAAAATGAATGTTGTGTATTCATTTACTTTTTGGCCTATAGATAATCAAACCCTGTAACATTTTTGTAGGAACTAAGGTAGGGAGAGAGGCTTAGACATTTTTAAATCTCACATACACTTTTGTTTGGTTCTTAAAATTGACCTAACATAACTTGTCTTTTTGCATTTCAATTTTACAAATACAAACAAGATCAAGAGGTCAAAAAAATCAATCACATTTGAGTTAGTGATATTAAAAAGAATACACACTTTAGTTAGAAATATTTATAGTTTTTTTCATTTTTTTGTTTATTATTTACTTAGTTTTAAAGTTAATAGATTATATTTTTTATTTTTGGAAAATTAGAAACTATTGCATGTATATTCTCCCCCTATCCCTTATAGGGAACTCAAGTAACCAAAAACACTTGGTTTATTTAATTGTTTGTTTGGTCTTGTCAAAAATAATGTACTGTATGCTCTCCTCATGCTTTGAGTGACTTGGGTGACTAAAAAAAAATTGATAAAGTATTTCCATTTTATTTTCTTACATATGGATTATGGGTGGGAGCTTATTTGCCCCTCACAAGTTCTTTAGAGGTATATTGACCTGGGGTTTCATCTCCTAGAATTTTACCAACCCCACTCTATGGTGGGGTATATAAATTAGATATGTGATACAATGATTTCTAGGGGACTTAGTGGTTAGCCTCTTCAATCCTAACAAAAACCTTTATCAGGTCTTGTTAAACATCGAATTCCACTAAATAGTACATGGCTAGAGTCATTGTGTAAATGAATAGACTTTTAAATAGTAAGCTAGTAGATATGAACCTAATTGATGTGATTTTGCCCTTGTGTTAGCCACACTTGGGACCATTTAGTGTGTTCAAAACTTTTATATTTTTTTCAACCCCACTTGCTGTAAAATATCTTACCAAATGTTGAGTGTTCCTCATTCTAATATCATGCCACATAATAATGTGTAAGAGACAAAGGGTGGTGTAAAAAATCTAACTACACATGTTATTTAATTTTTACATTAATAATTAATTCCTCGCAATAATTGGTATATTATCAAAACTTTGGTAGAATCTACACACACTTGTGTTAGTTGTAGGGATAGTATGAGCCAATAATGTTATTTATATTTTCTTTGATTTACATGTGTGTTTTAGACTAAAATTGTTTCTTTATATTTTTAAGATGAAACAATTTCAAAACCATCACATTATTTTCGCACCCCTTTAGCCTAAGAGGTGTTACTCTACCTATTTTGTGTCACACTTTTTTCCTTAGAGTTTTTTATTCCAAAGTTTCTTGTGTGTCACTTGTTCAAATGAGGCATCGTTATACTACCCATTTCATATCAAACATTTGACTTGGATCTTTTATCAAAAAACCATTATTTACCATTTCTTTGAAGGAGAATTGTTATGCTACCTAAATCATTCCAAAACACTTATTATTTTCAAAACCAAGTTCCAAAACTATTATTATACATTCTTGTTTTAAATGCATGGTTTTGATGCCCATTTTAGTCTAGATATTTTGCCTTAGAACATCCAAGTCTTTTTCAATTAAATTTGAAACTCAAAATTTCAAAGTATAAATCCTAAACTAATTAGGTTTATGCTAAATCCTTGTCTAATTTTGGCCTAGGTAGTCTACCTTTTGTGTTTGGATTCTATTACTTGGGTTGATTTCTTTTTTGACCTAAAAGACCTCTTTGCCTATACCTGGTAGTTTTTGTTTGCCTTGTGACTTATATGAGAGTCCTTTAAGCCAAATTATTTCCATGTGACTTCTTTGAAGTTTGTTGTGATAAGTTTGAAATGGCCCTAGTTCTATTGTTCAAATAGTCTCTTATAAATCAAATATTGGGTCTTAATGATCTAAGAAACTAGTGCATTCTAAGCTAATTGCCTTTACATTAGATTATTTTTAGAGTTGTTTTATTGACTTAGTTTAGTATGTTTTTAATTTATTGTTTTGGTTATTTATTTTTGAGTCTAGCCTTGTTTTTTATGTTAAATGTTTATAATCACCTTTGGGAAAATCATTGTTATCCTTTGATCATAGTTCACAATTGTTCTACCTTATTTAGATATTTTTATCATTGATTATAACCACGTTTGGAAAAATTAGTACCTTAGTTGTAGATGATTTTTGATCTTTTGTGTTACCTTTGCCACTAATTATAACAACCTTTGGGCAAATCAATATTTTTTTTGTTAGACTAGTTTTGGGTTTCTTCTATCTTTATCTAGTTTAGTTGGTTTACCCTTTGGGACTCTTTCATAGAGCCAAAGGTTATTTATTTTTAGACCTTAGTTTTTTTTTACTCTTTAGATATTTTTTTTTTGTGAGACCTAGCTATAGATTTGAACATGCCTCGTTACACACATAACAGGACTATGTATAATCTAGACTATGAGAACTTTGTGACCAATGATCCTTTTATTTAAAAATAATATGATGTTGTAGCTTATGAGATGGATCATTATCTATTTTATAATATTCCATACATTAAAAAAAGGTCATAACCATTAATACATTTTTGGTGACTGCACTTTCTTATCTAAGCCAAGAATAAGAGTAAATAATATATCACCTTGCTCAAGTGACAACTAGTATTGAAAAAATCCAACAACAAGATCCCTAATATGTCATGACACTAACATAGATAAGTTATAATATATACATGTTTGATCATCAATTATTATAGAATAAATATGAAATTATCATCAGAGCCATTGAATTAGGAGCCAAGTTTCCTCTAGACTTCCTACACAAAATTTTGAATAGTTTTATTAGAACTCCTAGTAATATGCCTAAAATATAATAGTTCAAACATGCATCAAATAATAGTCAAGTATAATTCCAAACATCACAACAAAAATAAATTATGTTTACAAAAGGGAAATATCTTATAGACAAATAAATTGAATAGGTACAACAAGCATACCAAAACTATCTCAATCTAGCTCTCAATCTTAACAGAAGGGTTATTTATAACACATCATTAATTGAGTTAAATCCATAAAAAGGGAAACATATAGATGTTTTGGGTAATGTAAATCAAAACATAGACCCATTTTCTAAAATCATGTTGGTTGGTGTAATAAACTAAAAGTGGTATTTGGATGTTAAGAGTGTTTCTTGAGACAACCTATTCATATCTTAGCCCTAGACCTATCCTAGAGCCTTTATCACACTTTTATAGACATTGTGTGGATTGTAGATGTCATTAGTCAAATTAAACATAGTCTCAAAACTAAATTTGCATATCTTGGCCCTTCATGCTTAACAAACTACCATCTAGACACTAGCACCACATTAAGGACACTAGAGTCACATGATGTTGTGTCCCTAACATGAAACTAGTGTCACTTGACCTAAATCTCCTAAAAGAATATATTTTTAAACATATTTCCATCCTAATTTTGGCCTAAGCACATTTTATTATCTACACAAGCTACATGACACTTTAAATATAATACTATTAAACCTATATCCACTAGATGGAAAATAGATACAAAACACCTATTTAAACAAGAAACAATTTGAGTAAAATTAAGGTTATTAATACCTATTATTCCCTACTTCTACATAATACTATCTATAACTTCCATAATCCTACATTTCAAATGTTTTCAATCTCAAGAAGACTTAAGGAATTTAAGATGACTATCATTCTAGCATTCACTAATACTTGCATTAGTAGTAGGTTGGAGAACCACATCGGTCTTGATCCCTCCTCAAAGTATTATTATGTAGGAAACTCTCTTCATAGTGGTGTGTTGAGGATGTTTAACCTATCCTACTAATAAACACAAATTTTTAACTCATGCCATACTTAAAAGGAGGATTAGAGTTTACATATTAAATCATCTATTCCAGGCATAATGTGGATTTATATATTTCTTTTATGTAGGAATAAAACCCAAAAAAAGGTGCATGTAATCTTAAAATTTAGGAACAATCATATATATAGGACACTAGAACTTTTCAAGACACTAGAGCCATATGGTGCTACTATCCAAGTGGGGTGATACTACCTAGGAGAGAGTCTAACTCAACGATCCTATCAATAACACTCAGACCTATTTATAACCTATTTTTCAACACCTAGATCTTCCATGACAATTTTTTTTAGATAAGTATTTATTTGTACATATTTATTACTATGTTTAAAAAATCAAATCAAGTCAAATTATGTAACAAATCAGTGGTTATTTATCACATATTATTTCACTTATATAGATAAATCATACCTTTAATCTAACATAGGATTTACACTAGTAAAACCCCCAAAAGGTTAAAACATTTTGTGAACTTGATTTATTCTAAATATTACTTTAAACCCTAGTTTGCCTTTTCCAAATTTTTATGCACTAAATTAAGGTTACATACTTTGTTTTTCTATTTTTATGTCATAACCATCTCATTAAATCAATCTCACATTAGGGTTTCATTTAGTTAAATATAATTTTACTTTTTATAAAGAATCCCTAATTCAAAAAACCCTAACCCTAGACACTATTAGGATTTGTATTTTTTTTAACTCAAATTTTAGTTCCAAAATATTAGAATTGTTTCCATATTTATTTTTTACAATCTTTCTTAGATTAAGATTCTTCAAAGGTTCAAAATATAGAAAACTTGTTTTCTGACCTTCCAAATGACAATGGTAGAATCTACCAACATATTTAATGAGACTGAAAAATAATAATTACAAGATTTTATGTCCAAACATATGGATATACAAGATGAATTCATCACTATACTTCAAGAAGAACCCTACAGTGGGGCCAACTCAACCAAATTATCTATCAAAACATAAAATTTTAATTCAATAACCTTTAGTGATAGCTAGACCTCTTATGGCTAGTTCCTCCACTCGAAATATACAATCCCTTATGCATGAGATTCATAATTTGTTGTATAAGGTGTTACATATTGATAAGTGAACCACTAGGCCATCACATGTCATGGATTCTAGTATTTTAATACATACACCTTTGGCACATCACATAATAATAACTCCCTTACCATCTAGTTTTGTGGCACCTAAGCTTACATTTTATGATGGTAAGGGTGACCTAGAGCATAATATCAATGCTTTTCATGCAACATGCTTGGACTATGTGTCCAAAAATTAGTTTCTTGTAAATTTATTTCCATGTAATTTAAAGGATTATGCCCTATAATGGTTCTATGATTTACAAAATCATTTTATCACAACATTCAATCCTTTTTCCAACATGTTATTATCACACTTTTCCATCAACATTAGTGATAATATATCATATGCTCAATTTTCACAATTGAAACAAAAGTCAACCAATCCTATCACAGATTATGTCTTACAATACAAGACTATATTAGCCAAATTCACTAGCCCCATGGAAGATAGAGAGATTTAGGATATATTTAAGCAAAGTTCTTACTAGCATTACATGAAGCTATCTTATTTAATAAGATTCCTATATTTATTGATTTGTGCCACATAGTCAAAGAAAGATAGGTTAAGCTCCTATCAATGTGAAAAATCAAATATACCAATGGATCATAATCAACTATTACAAATTTAAAATAAACCTCCATATAAGGTGAGGGCCACTAAGAATAAGCGTGATCAAAAGGCCATAATCAACACAACTTCTAAACCACCTCATAGATTGGTTTTATCCTCTCCTTAGTGCTAAATCTTCACCAAACTTATAGAGTCATCAACACGGGTTTTAAAATATCTCTTTTAATATAATGCCATATCTCTCCCTCCCATTAAAAAGGTTGATACAACATGAAATCTTATAAATAACTATGATTCTAATTCATTTTATGAGTATCATTGGCACCATGCCTCACAACAAATAGATGTATAATCTTAAAGCATAAGATATAAGATCTAATTGAGGCTAATATTATTGATGTGGTAACACCCATAGAAGCACAAAAATCACAAAAAATATAAGGTAAGGCACTAAAGATATTATTAGGTCCATTTTTAAAACACATAATTAATGAGGTAGGGGGCACATCAAGTGTTCACTACACATATCAGGCACATCCACCACTAGCTTCAGATCTTACACTCATAAAGGAGGAACATCCATTGCACAACATTATTAACATGTACCATACCATAGTTCCAACTAGACTGATCATAACATTCTTAGATCAGGAGATTATTGATGATGATACATATTTATATGCATTCTTTATACTAGCATACATAGATCATCATCTTATCTAGAGTGTTATGGTTGATATTGATTCAAGCATTAACATGTGGACCATTACACTTTTATATCATTTATGGTACTTGAACAAGGATATATTCCCCATAAATATAGTGATTATTGGTTTTAGTGATAATGTTTGGAGCTCTATCAGGGAGATTGTGCTTCCATTAAAAGTTGTACCAACACACATAGCCACTTGATTCTAAGTAGTACCTAGTGTAGGCATGTTTGATATATTATTAGGTATGCCATGGTTATATCAGTTCTAATCCATCCCATATACAATATAAATTTTCCTAAAGTACATACATGTAAATCAGGTGGTTAAATTTGAGGGTCTCTCATATGAGTATCCTCTACCTATCCCATAGGTAGTTACAACATAGTCACTAATTACAATTCTAGCACCATTACCAAATGTTACATAGTTATTAGTTAGAACTTAGAGTATAGTTCCATGCATGCATCACAAATTTTAGTAGATCCACTAGTGTAGGTAAGTTCTACTCCTATGTTATTGATACTATGCATACTCTCCCACAAATACCATTATTAGATAGACCCATGCATTAGAGATATGTCGTAGATTCTAGAGGACCTTCTTCCACTTAGTTTATGCCAATATCAGTATCATTATGGTCTTAGGGTTATTTGCATAGGGCACCTGCATCACCTACAACCTCTTCTTCTACCAGATGGGTTCTTAAGACTCCTACAGTTTAAAGGGTATCATAGTCAGTGCCACAGATTCATAGCATCACTATAAAGGTAGATACAGACATAAATTAATCCACACATTATATTATGGGATCATAGTTTCCCTTTCACATAACATGTACAATCCTAGTTCCCTTATTTGACATAGGTCATGATGAGAATGAGTCTCCCATGATACTCATCAGTTAGTATGGTTCCTATTCCTTGTACATACTTTCTTATCTCATTCTCCTTATACATAGCTTATTTTCATTTTCTTGTACATAGCTTATATCTTAAATATATATATATATATATAGATATATATATAACATGTTAAAATACTAAAAACATTCAAATATTACTTTGATAATAAAAATTTTATAGATTTTATGCATTTCCATGTTTACATTTCTTCTATTTTATCTTAATATAGTTAGTTTTATCATACATACATGATTCACTTGTTCTTATCAAATTCTTATATATTTCCTATAGGACTCACATCCACTACATTAATCTAGACTTTCTATCACCTATCCATGAGGGTCATATACACTAATCTAGGTTTATTCATTTGATACATCCACTTACTTGTGGGCATCTCATACATAGTTTTTACTACCAGAATATATCCTTACATTATATACATTCTAGTTTATGGATTCATATGCCTTTATATTAATCATTATTACTAATGCTCAAATTTTTTACCAACTATCACTAGTTTAGACTAAACATATGTATATCTTATAATTTACATAGATCTATACTACATTAATACATACTTTCATTTTTAGCTTTCCTACTTTAGACTTGATTTTGTTTCTTATGCTTCTTTCTATTTGATGGAATTTGAATATACCATTGTTCTTCAGCTCTACACCACTTCTATTTATGTATGACTTGGACATGTGCCCATGTCCCTTGTGTGTGATTTACTAGTCATATATGCACACATTTGAACATGTCCTTCTATATGGATCTAATCTAACTTGCTTGTTTCTTACTTATGTGGACATTTAAACATGTCTTTTTATGTCTCTTATTCTTAGAATTAGTGACATGTACCCATACCCCTTATGTTGTGTCCCCTTGGTCTATTTTGTGTGCCTCATGTGTTTTGTATGTATGCTCTCTTATATCCATCATGGCTATGACACTTGTCTTTGCTTTCTACACACACTAGTTTTTGATGCCATGAGGGACCTTGTGATGTCCCTTACTTAGGGGCTCTTTTCTCTGCACAAAAACTTTGATACCAAAGACCAAAGCTCTGATACCACTGTGATATCCCCTTCTAAATAGGAAATATAGCAACACAAAAAATCTGAACCAAGATATAATAGCTGTTGAATAAATTCAGAAAGATCACAATAATATAGTCTCTTAATAACAAATACAGATTGTATCACTTGTCCTTCTAAATTATTACAATTGCAGTCCTCTAATATGCATATAAAATATGAAATACAGTCTTGAAAACCCTGTGTTTCACAAATCTGGGAGTGAACTCTGAATCTGGAAGGGTCTCGGCCTTTCTGTGTTGACACACAGACGCCGTCGTCGGTCGATATCTCGCCGACGTCGGTCTCTGTCGGTCAGCTTCCACCGACGTCGGTCCTCAGTCGACCGATGTCGGTCGATATAAGCCCTCTCTCTGCCGATGTCGGTGCCTGATCGGATCTGTACGGACCTGTACGGACTTAGTACGGCCGCCAACTCAGCACAACCTGTCTGTTGATCCCTGATCTGGAAATCTATGGTATCTGATACAGCAGATCTCTCTCTGTATAATTTATTGAAACAAAAAGCATGAACTAAATCAAGAAATACCTGGAAAGCTCTGTGATAAACTTCTGTGTGAAGTTATCTCTCAAACTTGGAATTCTGTGATAACTTCTGAATGAAGCTATCTCTCAATTTGGCGATAAATCAGCTAATCTTTCACAGCCTCTAAATCACACACAATGAAGAGGGAACGTTCTCCACTGCAATGGAATCCTGGAACCCTTGGCTCAGTCTTCACAGAAGAATTTCTTCAATTTTCAATAATCAATAATCTATGCATAAAATCAATAATGGCCTCCATGTGAAACCCTTATACCCTCAAAAGATATGCTTGCCCTAATTAGGGTTTTCTTAAATTAGCATTAGGGTTTCTAATTTAAAATTAGAGCAAATAATTAATAATTAATAATTAATTATTAATGAGACCAAATAATTAATATTTGATTAAATCAATCAAATATTAATATCTCCCTCAATATACGTCGGATCCTCAAACCGATCGAAGCAGGTGAATCAGGGAGTGATTCCGCATATGACCATACCAAAATAAAGGTGCTCCACTGCATATCAAATATCCCTAAAAAGTAGGAGCTTTGGCCAAATATGTCTGAAATAACCTGAATGAAAATCAAATGTAGAAAACCTGTGAATCAAAGTCAATCCAAGCTCCATTATGACCCTCTATCCATCCTATTAGCCTACGAAGGTCGCATAATCGGCCAATCATCAAATCTGTCAATGTCCACAAAAAAGGGGACATGACAATCCGCCCCTCCAGAAATTGCTTGTCCCCAAGCAATCTCGGAACAATGAACTACTCGATCCACCTGGATCCCAAATGTAGTTATGCTCTGCACTGCTGTGAATTAATGCAAGTACCTGTAACATCAACAGAAGTAGAACAAAGAGGAACCCATAATCAAATTGGTGAACACAACTCAACCAATCTCTGAAATCACAACTGCCCTGGATGTGTCGATACTGTAGATTGTGTACTTGGCAACTGCAAATCCTATCTACAAAAGATGGTGTTAATCCATCCCATAACTGATCCCTCTGTAATGGTGGCACAACCAATTGTACCACACTGTCAAATGTGTGAGAAGAATCAATCTGGAGACTCGACTCCACTGGTATCCCAAACCCCTCAGAATTAGGTACTCCTAAGTCCTAAACCGGTGTGTCAGCCTCAACAACATGTTCCTCAGCTACAACTATAGGAACGTACTCACCAACAACACTCAATGTACTAACCTCTGAGTCTGGGGCTGGTGAAGACCGTAAACGCTCTAACTCCATGGTCATCTCAGCCAAATGAAATTGTGACTCCTCATAAGCTAACTGCGTAGTCTCGAGAATCTTAGAAGTCGCCTCTAGCTGCTGAGTAAGCTCACTCACCTTATCTTCCTCGACCAACAATGCATCATATGCTGTGCTACCCCACTCCATAAGATAATCTCTGTCGGCGACCAACTGCATATAATCCTGTCTCAGAATCTGGATAGCCTCCCATAAAGAGTGGATCTCTGTCAAGGACAAATAACTACCTCCCTGCTCGATGCTAGTAGGAGAACCCCATCCATATACTGCTAACAACTGACGAGCATCATCGAAATGCTTGCAAGCGGTAGCAATGTCTCGCTCACTAACTCTCAGCTGACTAGACACCTGGTGGCACTGGCTAGACTGTCTCCTACAATCCTCCTCTGGTGCATGGTCCAAAAGAGTAGACTCAGAATCACTGATCTCTGGAGTACTACCATCCATACTCTGTGAATCAAATCCATAGCTCATATCAACAGACGGAGTATCAACAACTGTAGCATCACTGTCTAATTCTTCCATATGGAAAGAAACAACCGGTGAAACTAAGTCCTCAAAACTGTCCACTGCATTCTCCTGAGTATCATCTGCAATAATCGGATCCTGGGACTCTGCTACAATCTCTGCCATAGTTGAGAGATCATCAACCCTCAGTGCACTAACATCTGAGCCCACCTGTACACTCTGAGTGCAAGCATCTAACTCATCATCATCTTCACTATATCCTATCTCATAATCATAATAATTATGGGACGTGCTACTCTTTCGTTGAAGTGATCTGTAGTGCTCTCTCCTATGCTTAACAAAGCGATCAAAAGGCAACAACTTCTGAATTTGAGGTGGTACTAACTCCCACTCCTCCTTCGCTATCATATACCGTGCGAGTTTGTTTTTGGGTGTAGGATATGAAAGAATTGCATTCATCCTCTTCTGGGTTTCATCCAACTGCTTCAAACTGTGTTCCAGCTTCTTCATATCATTGTCCCACTGTTTCTGAGTATATGAAGGCATCATGATCCTTCGCTGATTCAATCTACCCAAACTACCCAACAGGGTGGCAAGACATTAGTTCTGATGTGCCCAACAGGATGGCAGGAATTTGGCTCTGATACCACTGTGATGTCCCTTACTTAGGGGCTCTCTTATCTGCACAAAAACTCTGATACCAAAGACCAAAGCTCTGATACCACTGTGATGTCCCTTACTTAGGGGCTCTTTTCTCTGCACAAAAACTTTGATACCAAAGACCAAAGCTCTGATACCACTGTGATATCCCCTTCTAAACAGGAAATATAGCAACACAAAAAATCTGAACCAAGATATAATAGCTTTTGAATAAATTCAGAAAGATCACAATAATATAGTCTCTTAATAACAAATACAGATTGTATCACTTGTCCTTCTAAATTATTACAATTGCAGTCCTCTAATATGCATATAAAATATGAAATACAGTCTTGAAAACCCTGTGTTTCGCAAATCTGGGAGTGAACTCTGAATCTGGAAGGGTCTCAGCCTTTCTGTGTCGACACACAAACGCCGTCATCGGTCGATATCTCACCGACGTCGGTCTCTGTCGGTTAGCTTCCGCCGACGTCGGTCCTCAGTCGACCGATGTCGGTCGATATAAGCCCTCTCTCTGCCGATGTCGGTGCCTGATCGGATCTGTACGGACCTGTACGGACTTAGTACGGCCGCCAACTCAGCACAACCTGTCTGTTGATCCCTGATCTAGAAATCTATGGTATCTGATACAGCAGATCTCTCTCTGTATAATTTATTGAAACAAAAAGCATGAACTAAATCAAGAAATACCTAGAAAGCTCTGTGATAAACTTCTGTGTGAAGTTATCTCTCAAACTTGGAATTCTGTGATAACTTCTGAATGAAGCTATCTCTCAATTTGGCGATAAATCAGCTGATCTTTCACAGCCTCTAAATCACACACAATGAAGAGGGAACGTTCTCCACTGCAATGGAATCCTGGAACCCTTGGCTCAGTCTTCACAGAAGAATTTCTTCAATTTTCAATAATCAATAATCTATGCATAAAATCAATAATGGCCTCCATGTGAAACCCTTATACCCTCAAAAGATATGCTTGCCCTAATTAGGGTTTTCTTAAATTAGCATTAGGGTTTCTAATTTAAAATTAGAGCAAATAATTAATAATTAATAATTAATTATTAATGAGACCAAATAATTAATATTTGATTAAATCAATCAAATATTAATATATCCCTCGTTTTCTTAAATTAGCATTAGGGTTTCTAATTTAAAATTAGAGCAAATAATTAATAATTAATAATTAATTATTAATGAGACCAAATAATTAATATTTGATTAAATCAATCAAATATTAATATCTCCCTCAATATACGTCGGATCCTCAAACCGATCGAAGCAGGTGAATCAGGGAGTGATTCCGCATATGACCATACCAAAATAAAGGTGCTCCACTGCATATCAAATATCCCTAAAAAGTAGGAGCTCTGGCCAAATATGTCTGAAATAACCTGAATGAAAATCAAATGTAGAAAACCTGTGAATCAAAGTCAATCCAAGCTCCATTATGACCCTCTATCCATCCTATTAGCCTACGAAGGTCGCATAATCGGCCAATCATCAAATCTGTCAATGTCCACAAAAAAGGGGACATGACAGACCTTGTGCATATACCCTTCCTACTTAGCTAACATGATGGACATCATGCCTCATACCCCTAAGTTTCTACTTAGATTTAATATTATACACACTGATTACATCAATATTGGCACCCTTGTGAAATACTAGATACAACATCATCTTACACTACATAATTATGCTCATATTATTTTACATTTTGATGTTATGTTTGCACATTATATTAGATTATCATGTAGTTATCATGCATGATCCAACTAACACATTTTTTAGAAATATTTATTTCACAAGTCAACAAATACCCTTAAAATAGGGGGAATTCACAGGGGTTTATCATAGAGATCAATCACCTACATTGTTATAATTCATAGATCATTTTCAGCACACATGCTTAATTTCAAGAAATCAAACATAGATAAGACAAGAAAGAATAGGGACTCAAAAATAAATTTAGAGACTCAAATTTTATACCAAATAAACATTATTACCTAGATTATGACACTAGTGCAACATGTGCTACTATACACTACATGGAGCTATTGTTTAGTAGCCCTAGATTTAGGTCAATCCAAATTAGCTAGAATAACACAGTAGGTATAATACAGGTTTTTATAGATAAAGCTACATGTTTGATAATTATACTCAATTTTTTATTAGATGCACTTATTTTATCTTAGATTCATATCATTTTCTTATATTGGGGTAATCATTCATGGCATGATCAGTCCCACTTTCAATTTAGATACATAGATACACTTATTAAAACTTAGTCTAGAATAAGTATACTTAGATATTAAATTGGGGGCATGTGCATGACACATTATTTCCATATGCTTAGTTAAACAAGTTGATCAAATGGAACAGAAAACTCCATGTCATTCTCTACACTATATACACTTGACATGATATTCTGGGTTGTCACAATTTTCATGCCTTACTCTATTTATAGTGGTTGGCATTATTGAGTGGCATAGAGCTACCTAATGTCCCTGAGTGGCCATGGAGCTAACATACATAGTTAGATATAACCAATTAGATATTTTAAACACTTTAGTTTTAAATTAATCTACTAAACATAGGTGGGAAATGATGGAGTCATAGCCTACTTGAGTTCTTAAGCCACCCACATGAGAGGGTTAGACACACTTATAGTCTAATCCAAGCTATTCACATGTCATTATCCACCAAGTAGGGGTGAGTAATGATGGATTCAAAATGGGATTAATTTCTTTAGCCACCTACATATGAGGATTGAGTAAGCTATTATCTCAATATAAGTTATTCAATGATTTGATTACTATGAACATGAACACATATAATTTATCATCAAGTCCATGCATTGGTTCACATATTAAATGAGGTGTTCATTCCTTTCCTCTTTCTTATCTCTTTACTCAGATTTATTAATATACCTTATAGTCTTTTACTTTAGTTATCTCTTAAATAAGGACTAATTTTATGCACATTTCATTACAAGCTATGATTTGGATGATGCTTCATCACATAGACCAAAATTCACATACTTGGACTCATATACATGGGCTTCACTTCCTAGGTAAGTCTAGGTAAGCTTATTTTTATTTTATACTAGTCATTTCACTTTGCTTCATTTATAACATAAAAGTGGGGGGGATGTAATCACCTAAAAGTGGTATTTGGATGATAAGAGTGTTGCTTGAGACAACCTATTCCTAGCTTATCCCTAGACCTATCTTAGAGCCTTTATCACACTTTTCCAACTATTATGCAAACCATAAATGTCCTTAGTCAGCTCAAACATAGTCTTAGACATGCATTCCCAAATATTTGCCCTTCATGCCCAATAATTTACTAGATGGACACTAACACCACATTAAGGACACTAGAGCCACATGGTACTAGTGTCCCCATCATGGCACTAGCATCTCTTTACATAACTCTCCTGAATGTATGTACTTTGAAATGTATGACCCTCCTAAGGTTAGCCTAAGCACATTTTACTATCCACACAAGCTATGAAACACTATAAATACAATACTATTAGACCTATATCCACTAGATGGAAAATAGATGCAAAAATTCTATTCAAACAAGAAACACGTTGATCAAATTAAAGTTATTAATCCCTATTCTACCCTACTTCTACATACTACCATATATACTTAACCTAAGCCTAGATTTCAAAGATTTACAATCTCATGCACACTCAAAGAATTTAAAACCACTATCATTCTAGAATTCACTTGAACTTACACCAAGTTCTAGGTGGGAGAACTACATCGAGCTTGATTCCTCCTCAGAGTATTGGTATGTAGGAAACTCTCTTCATAGTGG
Organism: Torreya grandis; assembly: GCA_037957365.1. NCBI lineage: Eukaryota > Viridiplantae > Streptophyta > Pinopsida > Cupressales > Taxaceae > Torreya > Torreya grandis. The sequence continues at coordinate 30,066 of JARHVA010002089.1, read as the reverse complement.
GGTGTTGAGGATGTCTAGCCTATCCTACTGATGAAGAGACATTTTAAGCTAATTATATACTTTAAAGGAGGATTAGGGTTTTCATATTAAATTATCTATTCTAGGCATAATAAAGAGTTCCATATTTCATGCATGTAGGCTTAGATCCCAAAAACATAGGTGTAGGTGCTCCCATAATTTAGGAATAATCTTACATAGAGCACACTAGTGCCATTTTTAAGACACTAGAGCCACATGGTGCTTCTATCTGAGTGGGTTTTTATTTTCTATGATATAATCTAACTTAGGGATCCTGTTGATGATACTTAGACTTATTCTTAACCTAATTTTCAACACCTAGATCTTCTATGATAGTTATTTTCTAGATAAGCCTCTATTTTCACGTATTTATTACCATTTTTAAAAATTCAAAGAAAGTTAAATTATATAAAAAAATTAGTGGTTATTTATTGAATATTATTTCATTAATTTAGACCACTCATCCTTTAATCTAACATATAATTTACACTATTAAAACCCTAAAAATTTAAAACTAAAGAGATTTCACTCAAACAGAAGACCTCACTCAAACTATTATGGATAGCACAAACACATTACAATTTAATCTAAATTATTTATTATTAATACATAGAATATTCCTCTAGCCAATTCCATTAGTGGGTTACAAAAATAAGGGATAGGTATGCCTATTTACAAAAATCAACAAGAAAAATCCACTCCTCAACTAGCTACTTCCTCGATTGTGCAACAGGGGGAAACAAACCAACAATAGACCAAATTACCACCTCAAAAAATTTAAAACACGATACCACCTCAAAATGGTGAAATGAATGTTACACCACAATAATAATAGACCAATATACCTTAATAATGACAAATGTTGCCTAACCAACAACATGTTTCTATTGGTTAGAAAGTGCCAGTTGGTTAATAACAATTTTTTTTGAACACCTAACAATTGTATAACCAATAATAAGTACCAATTCAGTAATAGATGTTCAAACAATAATAAGGTTACTAAGTAAAATATATGATAGATGCTAGGAAATAATTACCATTTACCCAATGGATATCACATGTGTAATAAGGATCCAACTATCAATGCCTCCAATAGTACGGTTTTAGTCAACAATGTGTTCCCTATATATAATAAGGTTCAATGATTATGCATCAAGTTACCTCCCAAACCTAAAAATACCAACACATCCCTAAAATATAAATTCCATTACTATAGCCTCAATTTTCCAACCAAGGCTATGTAGCCAATACAAACTAGATTATGTTTCAAAAATAAAGTATTTTGTATCCACAATACAATCCTAATGCACATATATGTATACCTTGTCATCTAACCAATTCAACCAACATTCCACAATATGTTTACCCCAGTCAAGGTAATCCATCTTTGATCATACCACCTCAATAGCAGTAATCAACTCCATCTAAATTCCTTGCCCAAGAGTTACAATAAATGAAAAATTCAATTCAAACTATACAAATCAAAAAATAAATAAAGAAGTTCAAATGTGATGAAATATGTTCTTATCTATTCAGCATGGAGTATTTATAAATATCATTTATGTCAGGTTATGAGCTGCCCAAATTTGATAAATACAAGGGAAAGGTGACCGTAAAGAGCATATGAAAGAATTATTTTTTTCTTTCCATCTAGTGGCATATAGTGACATATACTTGCTTCTACTCTTTTCAAGGAGTATAGTTAGACAAGCCTTGGAATGGATTTTGAAATTATCAAAAAATTATGTACATAAATTTGATGATCTTTTAGAGAAGTTCATATAGAATTTTTCATATAATCTTAGGCATGCCATTACAGTTGTGGATTTGGGCCAAGCTAAGCATAAGACTGCTGAAAGTTTTGATGCTTACATACAATATTGGGGAGCACTAATGAGGTGGTTTACTCATAATTTGTTATATAAATAGTTGGACATGATATTTACTAGGATCTTACACAGTGAGATATCTTACCATATCAAGATAAAATGTGCTCATATATTTGAAGAGGTTATATAGAAAAGAATACAGATTGAGAAAGCCCTTATTAACAAAGGGATAATCAAGCTATCATTTTCTAATCAAAGCTAGAATCACCATCAAGGCTAGTAGAACTAGAATTAAAACCAATACTAGAACTATAATCATAACTCATTTTAAGTACTGTCTTTAACTCCACCTCAGGCCAACAATAAAAAGAGACTAAAACCTTATAACCACAACAAGAATGTTTTTAGCAATGGGATTAGTAAATCATGCCATGTTAATAAGGTTCAAACATCAGCTATCCATTTACCTCTACCCACTCAACAACCACCACCTGTATACATTCAACCTAGACCTCCACCAAAAAAATAGCCAAAGAATCAAAACCAATTGTAAACCCATCCTCCAAGGAGAAGACCACCCATCTATAGATAATTTAGTGACCTTGGTGAGCCTATTGAATTTGTGTTTTGAATATTGGTTAAGACTAATATTATCATTTGGCCAATACCAAATCTATTTCTTGAGGGAATTAATTTTCCTAATTGGTATAAAAAACATGAACTTTGTGAATATCATTGCATAAGAGGACATTTTATATGATGATATATCCAACTCAAGAATTGAATTGAGAATATACAATAAAATGGAGAGATAGAAAGAGATGCCTATTTTTACTATGACCAATTATAACTTGGGCACCTACCATAATCCATTTACCCAATATAAAAATAACAAAAAATAGTAGTAGTACTTGTAACAATAATAAAAATGATAATTAACTCCACCAAAAAATTAATATCAACAATGCCATCTATAATAACAATAGTATAATGGTTGGAACCAAGTGATAAATAACCAAACTAACAAAATAAGCCATCATTTCATCACATATACCTATAAAAATGTTTTAGGACATGTTTTAGGAGGCCATATTGCCATTATAACCATTAACCCTTGGCCAACTACCAAAAGACCTAGACCTTCACCCAACAATGCCTATCAAATGAAAGATGTATATAAACCTCCGTAAGCCATTAATTCTTATTCAAACTACATTAGTAGTTAGTATCAACACCACCCTATAATTATCATTCCATACCTCATTACCTACCCATCTAACTAACAAATCCAAATACAATATCAAGATTATGCAATCATAACTCAACAAGCCAATGTCACTATAAATGGACCACAACCAAATAATATAAATGAGACTATTCAACCTTTCATGACTATAAAAATAAACCAAATAACAAAGCTGAGGGGAAGACTTATGATATTATGTAATAGCTAAAGAAGACACCTACACATATATCCATCATGGATTTATTATGTACATCTATCATCCATAAAGATATCTTGAATGTGTACTTGAACCAATCCCTCATTCCAAATGACATCACTCTAAAAACATTCCAAGCCATGTTAGGACATTTTCCCTAGGCCAACATCTTACCTTTGACCAAAGTGACATGTCATCTCTGGTCCCTCTGCATAATAACCTATTATACATCAAGGTCAGTATAATAAACCATAGAGTTAAATGTGCCTTGGTAGACAATGGTTTGGGCCTCAACATTGTGTCTCTAAATTTGATCAAACATTTTGGATATACAACAACTGACTTACATCCATATATCATCAATATCAAGGCATATGATAACAAAGAATGGGAATCTCAAGGTACGATTAGCTGGTTAATGGTCTCTAGGCTTTTAACCATGACATTTTATGCCATGTTTTGGACCTAGAACTATCTTACAATCTATTATTGGGACAACCTTGGATCCATGAAATAAGGGCTATACCTTCAATGTTGCATAAGTGTATAAAATTTCCACATTCAAGAATGGAAGTGACTATACCAGCTGATCTTCATCATATTAGAATTGTAAACATATTGAGGCTAAGTATAAAATATATAACTATAAATTTGGTTTGAATATTATGCCCAAATTTGATGAAAAAGGAAAATCCATTGAATTAGGACCAAAATATAATTACACTAACTTAGACAACCTAACTTCTACTTTAGCCATGCCTCCACTAGACATTGCCAATCACTTATATATAACTAACAAAGGTCTCATAGAATACAATACCCATAATGCCTTTCATATTTCCAAATTTCCAAAAATACAAAAGCCTATGGAAGACCTAAGGCCAAAATTACTTGTATGGAGTGACAAACCAAGGGAAAATCTTAGCTGAGCAAACCCATTATTTTCAAATTAGCCTTTGTCCTAGAATAGGTCCCCCTAGTTGAAAATGATTTATGGATTTACACTAATGAGTTAGCTAGCTATTGTCAGAGTACAAAGTATCTTATCCCAAATCAAATTATTGATCACTTAGCTTATAAAGGTAGAGGCCTAGGACTACATCAACAAGGCATGATCAAATTAGTCTCAATGACCAAGTACAAGGGAACCCATGGTATTAGATTTAAACCAACTAGAGGTGACCATGCATATACTATTTATGTTATAACACCATTGACTAGTGAGTATGATGTTGGAAGTGATGTAGGGTCCAATTATATCATCTACGATGACCTTTCCACTATAAATTTGTTTAACCCCCATGTTATTTACAAAATTAACCTTATTTATCAACCTTTACCATTAACCCTTTATCACCCATAATTGATATATTGAGACCAATAAGAGTCAACAATTATATTATATGAGTTTGAAAACAATGAGGCCATATGCAACTTTTTGGGATTCAGGAATCATAATCCTCTTATAGCTCACAATCAAGGTTTTTATATTAGATTGGATCATACTGCCTATTTTGGAGAGCAGATGAACTTCCCTAGCCAAAACCAAAAATAAAATAAAACATTGAGGTCTAAAATTGAAAACTTATTTGAGGAAATTTATGACCAAGGTAAAAGTAAAGAGAAAGGAAAGTCTCTTGGTGGAAACCAATTTATGACACCATTAGATGGGGATGTTCACCCCTCTTCCTATGAAGAACAAGATACCTATAGTCCAAATCCCATTTATGTAGATGAAATCAGTAATAAGGAGTGAACATATTTTATGAAAATTATTCAAGAGTACCTTGAGGTATTTATTTCATGGCCTTTACAAAAATTAGGATATTTTGATTCATCTTGGGAGAATTAGATGAGCTAGTCTGGCTAGAGGACTTTGCCATTGCCAACTAGTTTACCTCCTTACCAACTATGTTAAAATATGGTTCTAGTTATTATAAAAGACACTTCAAAGATTAACATTGTGACTCCAAAGGATCCAAAGTGGATTAAATTAGGTGTGTCCCTCACTAAGGAGGAATTTGAAGTTTTTATAGCCCTTTAAAGGGAGTTTGTTGACATATTTTCATGGGCTTATTCAGACATGCTAGGTTTGGACCCTACTTTGGTTGTACACTATCTTGTTGTATATCCTTATGCTAGGTGTATTAATAAAATGATATTTAATACCCATTATTATTCTAGTTAATAAATAGTTGGAGAAACTCTTAGACATGAAATGCATCAGACTAATTGACTACTTAAACTAGATTTTAAACATTTTACCAGTGAGAAATAAACTATAAGGTATCATGATCTACATTAATTTTAGAGATATAAACAAATCATACATAAAATATGTATTTAATTTTCATAATATTGGCATGATAGTTGACTCAATAACTATATATGAAATACTTTCTCTCATGGATGGATTTTTAGGGTATAATCAAATAAGAATTATACTAGAAGACCAACACAAGACAATGGTGACCACTATGTGGGGAACATTTTATTATCAAGTGATGTAATTTAGACCTAATAATGTAGGGTATATTTAATATTAAATATGGTGATGATTTTATGTTTTCTTATCAATGCACTCAAGCTAATTTCTATTATGGTTTTAGGGGAAGAGGTGGTGGCAAATCAAGATGAAAATATTTTAGATCAAAACCACGAGTGAAGAATGAGGTAGATTAGAAATTTGTGAAACCCATAATGGCTCATGTATTTATTTTAATAGGGGAGACATGAAATGGATACCAAAATGATATATCATGGAATTGAGGTTTGAAACATGCTAGTAAATCACCAAATTTGATGGGAGAAGGAGATATTCAATGCATAGTGATAGGGAACTATGCTAGATTTGATGGTGCTCTTCTTGGTCCAAAGACCAATGATAAAGGTACATAAAATGCCTATTAGATTTGGTTTGAAGGGAAGGATAATAAGATTGTTCCAATGAAAGAGTAAATGAATGACTCTAGAGGGACACAATGTGACATCTTAGGGCATCCTTTTTTATAGGTAGGGGCATATGTTTTCTTCCTTGGGGATTTTTTACTATAAAATAATGTGAATGGAATCCATCCTTTCTCCTCTTCTCCTAATAAGAATGATATAGGTGTAGCTGGTGGGGTATTGTCTATGGATTATAAGATCAAACCATTAAATAATATAAGGACTATAGTTTTTGTCCAAAAAGAGTAGGCTTTAGAGAATAAGGGTAAGAAAGTCAAGATGGAAGATGAAGGGAATTTTTTCGACAAAATGCCATAGTCAAAAACAATATTAAGGAATGTGATTTACATATCTAAGGAGCTATAAGATGCCATTTTTTTACTTAGAGAGTGTCGAAATATCATAAGGTTTTAAAGGAAGATAAACCAAGGTTTTAAATCTTGGTTAGATATCTTTTAGGAAAAAAATGAATTTGGGTGAAAGGGATAGATTATGTGCAAGATTTAAAGTAGAGTCTATAGGTTTCTTTAGGTGTCCCTACTGAGTCTCAATATTTGGTGAAGCAGGGTAAATAATTGCATGATTATTTATCATTATCCTACTATCATCTAGGTAAAGACTCAATCATATTCATGGCTTAAAAATTATAGGGATGTGTAGAAGGGTTGAATGAAGCATCTCTCCCAAAACCTAAAAATTTCAAATAAGTAAGAAATGTTACTTCCAAGCCAAATATCATGAAGTGTCCTTCTTATCTATCCTATATTGTATAAAAAATGAAGGAGAAGGATTATCATAAATGTTTCTCAAAAGGCCCTTGGTTTTAGGGTAATATAAAAAAATTTATCACTCCATGGTTTATAGAGTTTTATCCAAACACTCTCTTAGTAACAAAGATGCCAATGTGGGTTCATCTCCCTAACCTACATTTGTATTTTTGACATGATTATGAAGAAATAGGCAATGCTTTGGAGTTGTTTATAAAGAATGATTGTGAGATAGCTATTTGAGGCTTGTGCAATTTTTTTAATAATTTGTGTAGATATTGATCTAAGAAAAGGGGTTTTGGATAAAGTCATTTTGAAATATGGAAACATTCTTAAAGTTCAATCTCTAGATTATGAGAATATAGCATTTAGATTCCATAATTTCAAATTACCTAGTCATATTTATGATTCTTGTCCTTAGGGATGATTTCAAGTAGGGAATAAAAGGTGGGATAAGTCAACCTTGATCAAATGGAGTGCTCTAGATTTGGTGGTAGTCATTGAATATTATTTTGAAGACATAGAAATTTAGGAAAATGCAGAATTGGGAGATAGAAAAAGAGGAGAACAAGTTGCTTCTACTAAAGAAGATGAGTCTACTGTGGGGTCAAAATAAATTTTTTAGAATCTTCCCTTAAAAAATATGGTAAGGGAGTGAATATATGACATGAATCTAAAAATTTAGATTTAGACAAATAGTTGTTTGAAAATATAAATTTAGAAAGCTAGAATCATGGTAAGCAAATTATTGCAGTGAATCCTGAACAAGAAATGTGGTAGGAGGTAAAAATAAAAAAAGGTAAAAAGAGAAAGATGGTCAATATCTTTAATTATTTTCCTGTTAAATGATGGATTTGTTTTTTTATTGGTATTCAGGTGGTTAAATGGGCTATTATTTAATTTTCTTTTGGCCTTATGTTTGTTTGGTATAATTGGTTCTTCTTTAGCCATGGTAGTTTAATTTGTCTTGTTTGTGTAATCTCTTTTATTAATATAGGGTAAGGGTCCTAAAAACCTAAATAATTATCTAAAAAAAGAATGCAGGGGCCATATACCAAAGATCCATGAAAATGATTTTACATGATATGATGTACAACATCATTGAGGACTATGTTGATGATATCCTAGGTAAATCAAAGACACATACCAATCATCCAACTATACGATGAATAATTTTTTAGAGTATTCATGAGTATAAAATTAGGCTTAATCTAAAGAAGTGTGTATTCAGATTAACTTTTGGCAAACTGTTAGGCTTCATTATCTTTTGCAAGGGCATTGAAGTTGATCCAGCCAAAGTTTTTGCAATTAATGAAATGTCACTACCATCTACCTTGAAGTAGCTCTATAGTTTACATGGAAATATCCAATCAATCTAATGCCTCATCTCATAGTTCAATGAAAAATTCCATCCATTTACAAACTTATTGAATAAGGGTGTTATGTTCTCTTAAAATGAAGAGTGTTAACAAGCATTTGATCATCTTAAGGAATATATGGAGAACCCACATGCTTTATTGCTAGCCATATCAAATAAGTCATTTCTACTTTAACTATCAGTAACTAAAAATGCCCTGGGGATAATTTTAGCATAACATGATGAACAAGGTAAAGAGCATATTGTGTATTATTTGAGCTAAACATTAGTTGCATATGAGCATAATTATACACCGATTGAAAAATCCTTTTGAGCAATGGTGTTTATAGCCCAAAATTTATGTCATTACATACTAAACAATAAGACTATTATTATTTCCAAATTAGATCCACTCAAGTATCTAGTTTCTAAATCAACTTCATAAGGCAACATGATAAAGTGGATGATGTTTTTAAGCAAGTTCAAAATTGAATATGTCAATTAGATGGCCATTAAGGGGAAAGTACTCATACATCAGCTTGTAGAAGCTCCTCTTATCGATACTCAACCTCTTACATTTGGATTTATAGATGAGGCCATTATAAATACCATAGAAGTAGAAGAACCTCTTGAGGTAGAATAGAAGAATATGTACTTTGATGGATCATTAACAACTCATGGATTAGGTGCTAAAATATTATTTATTATGTTTTAAGGGGATCTTGTTCCTATGTCCTTTCATATTGGATTTCCTTGTACCAATAAAATGGAAAATTATGAATCACTTATTGTAAGGATTCATCAAGTAGTAATGTGGAACATTCAATATTTACTAGTGCATGGTGATTCATAGTTAATCATCAATCAGGTCATGAACCAATACGAGACTAAAGATGATAAGTTGGTACCCTATAAAGATATTGTCTATACTCTCAAGTAGTATATTGCCAAATCCAATTTAGAATAATACCTCAAGATAATAATATAATAGCTAATGTTATGGCCACTATTGTCTCTATAACATAGATCATAGATATAGCAAGGGATTATCAATTTCTTATTGAACATCTCTTAGCACCAACACATAAACAATCAGTCATTGAGATGGTATATGACATTATTGGTCCCACATCTCCCTGGTAATCACACATATATGCCTATATTCAAGACCAAACTATGCATCCTAAATTATCACTTAAAAAACAAAAAGACTTCACTCACAAATCCTATCATTATACCCTACTTAGACCAACCTTGTATCATAGAAGCTATGATGGAACTCTACTTCATTGTTTACTTTTGATAGAATCTGAACTAATGTAGAGGAAAGTTCATAAAAGAGTGTTTGGAACCCACACAAGTGGGGCAGTCTTAGCCAAAAATTACCATGTACTGGTTATTACTGGCCACTATAGAAGTAGACATAGTTGTATATGTAAAGAGGTGTGTAAAGTGTTAGAAGCATGTTAATCTTAGTCATGCTTTTGCCAAGACAATCAAACCATTAACAAAACCATGGATATTCTCAATGTGGGGACTTGACCTCATACATAATATCAATCTTACATCTTATGATGGACATAAACACATCCTAGCTGTTATTGAATACTTTACTAAGTGGGCGGAAGCCATTCCTCTTACTTACATAACTAGTAAGCAGATCTCCAAGTTCATATTCAACTACTTCGTGTGTCAATATGGTATCCCCATTAAAATTATATATAATAATGATGAATCATTTAAAAAAAATATGTTAGAGTAATTTATACCCAACACCACATCAAACAACATTTTTATACTACTTACTACTTGTAAGGCAAAGACCAAGCTAAGTCTCATAATAAAATTAGTTTCAATATTTTGAAGAAGATTATTCATTATGCTAATCATAATTGGCACATGAATCTATTTCACACCCTCTAGGAATACCATACCATATTTTTTACTCCAACAAGAACTATATCCTATTCACTTATTTAAATCATAGAGGCCATTATTTATATTGAGGTCAACTTTCCTTCTCTCTAAATTTTATTTTAGCACATCATCGATGATGAGGACTATAGAGTAGCTCATTTTCAAAATCTAGAGTTACTTGATGGAAAGTGTATGGCCACCTTGAATAATCTTCAACCATATCAAAATATATTAAGAGGCCAATAAAATAGACATGTTAAGCATCATGAATTTGATCCTGGTGACCTTGTGTTAAAAGAGAATTATAAGAATGTAAATTTTGAAATTAAGAAAAAAAAGGAAATTCCAACCAAACTAGTTAGGTCCCTATGTAGTTATTGCTAACTAGGGTTCTAAAGCATACATGTTCATTACATCATAAGGAGATGAACTTGATGAACCAATGAAAATAATGTACCTCAAACATTTTTACACTTGAGGAACTCAAATTATTATCTACATGGATAATTTAAGTGTTGCCACATTAGATCCATTCTTTGTAATATATCTTATATTGTTCTACCATGCCATTAATCCTTTCCCAGCTACTTATTTTTACCTAACCTCGCCTATCACATTTGTTCTTAATTAAAATTTATTTATAATTTAGGAATGTTGAGTGGTTGATGATAAATTTAGTTATAGTAGTTATTTCAGAATTAAATGTTTGAATGATAGTATATGAAAGTAGTATGACAGTGATCTTAGAAATTGTGCTCTTCATTTGTTTTCATGTTCACTACTTGTGCTACTAATTATAACCACCTATGGGAAAATTAATAGCACTAAACATTAGCCATTATTTATTAATTATAATTTCCTATGGGAAATCAAGAACAACACCTTTACCATGCATTTCTACATCACCTTTCCATTATTTTTTCCATGTATCTTACCATTACCTATACCTGAACTTGTTGGTACTTAATGAAATGCCTTTTATGTAGGTAGAACTATAGTGACTTGAGGTCCTGAAAGACTATGTAGGCAACACTAGATTTACATTGAGGTCAAATTAGTCACCCGTTTTCCATTCTCTCACCATTTTTTGATCATTTTAAGTTTTCCACGCTCTTGTCATTTTTTGAGAATTTTAAGTTTAAATGCTCTCATCATTTTACAAGCATGATTAAGCCACATGTTTTCCATTATCCAATTTTTACCATTCAATGTATTGTAATTCTCAATCAAGTTGAGATGCTTAAAAAATTACAAAAAAAATTAAATGGTTTCAAACCTCTAAACATTCAAAAAGATGTAGTAAAATCTTTAAAATCATGAAAATTGGCTTAGAATTCCATGCAATATATAAATCCATTAAAATTTTCTAGGTTGGGGAATCTTAACTATTTAGTTTCATTTCTATGCCACTTTGGCCTTTTACCTTGCATCTATAGGAGAATTGAATTGGCCTGAAGTTTGCATGGATTATGTAGGTAACACTTAGATACATGGGGTATCTTGAGCTAGCTCAGCCACACCTTCCTTGCCTTTTCAACCACTTTTTTGCCTTAAATATTTTTGGAATACTAAATATTTAATGAGTAACCACTTATCATTTAATTTCTCCATCATTATTTTCCTTAGTCATATGCTCTCACCATTTTTTGAATTCATGTTTTGAGCATTGTGCATTCAAACTTGATGCATAATGACCACTTGAATTTTCTTATGCTCTCACCATTTTGCCAACAATTTCTATTTGAACATTCTCATTATTTTGTGAGTAATCATTGAATATGCTCTCACCTTTTGTGAGATCATTATTACTCCAAGACTTATATGTAGTAGACACTATGAATTACCAATTCTGTTCATTTATAGATAATCATCTCTTGATGTTTAGTGTGGTTTTATCCTAAACCATGATCTTATGCCTGTGGAAGTTTTCTATGTTGACATTTTTATGAGATCATTCCCATTTTATTTTACAAATCAATCATGTTTTTATCATAATTTTTTAATTCTATTATATATCGTGGGAGAAATATATTTGGCTTGAATTTAACTTTGGATCTTGTATCCATGGAAGTATATAGGCAATGTCCATTTGCCTAGTGCATTTAGAGTTAGCTTGGCTACCACTTCATTTTTATTTTATTCCACCCATTTTTTTTTGTCTTATGTCATTGTCTCCTATATCCTAGGGGAAATTTTTTCCATCTATGTTTATGTTGTTTCTCCCTATAGCCTAGGGGAAATCATTTGTAGTCACAGCCTTCGTTGTTATTTCCCTATTTCCTAGGGAAAAATTTCTACTAGTTGTTCTTGTATTATTTTCCTTGTGTATTCCTACCTAGCTTAGGAGTCAACCTATTTATAAGAGTAACATATTTATTACACATTCATAAACAATTTATATTCTAATTCTACTAACATTGTGATTAACCATTGTTTGTATATTGATGTTTGTTTAGCCTAGTTTGTTAATTTGCCCTTTTGTGTTTATAATAGTTTGTTTAGTGAAATTTTATTCATGTTGGATTGTTTATTTATTTTGATTATTTTTTTTTTATGGATTTTTTTCTTTGTTTTATTTGTCCATTTGTTCATTTTATTTGTCTTTGTTTATTTTGTCTTGTTTATATTGTTTGTTATTTATAGTTATTTTTTTATTGTGTTTGTTTGTGTCGTGTTTGTTTGTTTATTTATTTTTATGTAATGATGTTTTTTTAATGTGTTTTATTATTTTGTTTGTATATTAGTTTTTTATTATTTATTAGTTGTTTAATTTTTGACTATTTTTGTTTATTGGTGTTTTGTTGTTCATTTGTTCTTGTATGTTTGTCAGCTTATTGCTTATTCATAGCCTTGCTTGTTATTTTGTTTGTCTAATTTTTTTATTTTATTGGTTTTGTTTGTTTATTAGTTTTTTTAATTTATTTTTATCATTTTTTTGTATTTCCTTATTTATTTTTGTTTGGTTATTTTATTTGTTTAAATAGCCTTAGTTTGTTTGTGTTTGTGTGTTTTGTTTTTATTCGCCTTTAGTTTTTCAATTGTCATAGTATTATTACATTTTATTTACAATTAAGTATTGATTACCTATATAATGTACTTAGGTTGTGAATATTTGTATTCAATGTTACACTTGGTTTATTTGTTATATTTACACCTATGATTTGATTATTCATGTCTTATTCCTAGGTTGTTTATATTTACATTTAGATTAAGTTTTCCATGCTTCAAGTATATATTGTGATTTGAGTTTTTCATAACTATAATTAATAATATCAAAATATATAAATTTTTTTAGGCATATAGAGACTATCAGATCAATTTTATGTTAGTAGTTCTCTGATATATCAAATCAACCAAGTACCCAAACATATGCTTGAATCTAATGAGTAATAGATAATAGTAAATATGATTTATCACATGTTTATACAAACATGCATCTCTGAATAAGCACACATATGAGTCATATAACATATTCAGACAATAACTAATAGAAAATGTCATAAAAATGGCATAAGTAATAACTAAACAAAGCATACATGAGTATAAACATCAAATAATGTTTAACATCTATAATGCTAATGAATGTTACTCAATGCTAAACATGAGATAAACAAGATAACAAGTATGGCAATGTATATATATCAAGAATATCATATACATGTACATTGGCCTTGATAGACCCAAAAATGTATGTCAATGTATCTCAAATGTCATAATACATATATGATATATACATATCACAATGGTGTCTCATAATATATCAATATGTCGATATAATAAATATAATACCACATGCCAAAACTATGCCAAAATTCCAAAATGACAATATCTTTGAACCCAACTATGGCTCTATGTGTCTTTAGGACCTATGGCTAAAGGTATCTCTAATGGCCCTGAAGGTCTTGGTGGTCATGGTCATGGATGATGGACAGACTAACTTACGGCACCTATAACATAAGTCATTGTGTACGACTAAATATATATCCTAACTACCCTCTATGCATCTTAGACCTTAAATGAATCAACCTAATGGTACTTGGGCACATTTGTCTCATAGGTGCACTGATAATGAGAAGCCTCATCCTTGCCTGAAGGCACCCCCTAACTATCTGTGATAATACAAAATGTGTAATGGCTCTTCAAGCCACATCTCTCTCTTGCCTAAGCCTATCAACAATGGCCAATGCCTAATATCTCTTGTTAATGGCTTGACCTCTCTCTATAGTGAGTTGCCCCTAAAATTGTGCCATCTTGTCTATCTTAGGATTCATCCAAGTGATCTCTGACTATAGTTGAGTCATGTCATCATCCCTCATATCAAAGGTGCTTTGAAAATCATCTACCTAATGATGTAATCCTAAAATCTCTCTCACCTAGGTGATGATATCCTACTCTAATAAGATTGTATCCCTACATGCTATAGATATTTTAAAAGGCCATACCTAGCCTAGATCCATCTATGTGTTAGAAGACCTTACCTAGCCTAAATCAACCTGAACCACTATCAACACTACTAAGATAGGATCAAGAAACATCAAATTTAGATCATCATTCCCATCATCTCCATGTACATGTCCATCTCCATATCCATCTTTCTCATTATCTCCTCCAATAAATCCATCATCATCATCATCATCATCATCATCATCATCATCAGCCTTACCATTACTATCCTACTAGGTGTTATCATCATCATTTGATGTTTTAGACTCCATCTCCTTAATCTCCATGGACACTTATCCCCCTACTTGAACTAGAACCATCATCCTTAAATTTCATACTTGTACCCACCAATGTATATAGGTTGGAGTGGCCTTTGCATTAGTTTTTCCTCCTATATATGCCCATGCAACTTGAGGAAAAATGATATAAATAATTGTAGACTTACCCCTCATGATAATATGAGTATCTTGAATGATTTACCATGTCACATGGGAAAACCATCTTTGTCCTTCAGGAACATCTTGTGTATACCCAAACTTTCAGAGTACTCGATCAGGTTGGTAATCCTCAATAATGTGGGACTATCTCCTAGTCAAAAAACATCTAGTGATCATGAAATCCATATACCATATGTCATAAAACCATTGAAGTTGGTATATGAGGTAGGGATTCCAAATTAAAAACTATGGTATAATATTGTTGAACATCTAATGATAAAATGGGATATCCCCCTATGCCCACACTAGCTTACTCTTATCTGATCCCAAACATATGCTAATGGATCCTTTAGATATTAAATATTTGTATCCATACTCATCAATTAATCAATATGTGCTCTCATCCCTAGAACATCAAAATAAAACAAGCCCCAATGATGTGTCCACCATGATATGCTCTCATATGTAGAGCTTTGTAAAGTTTTGCTAAGATAACTAACCCCAAAATAAATCATGTAGAATCATTAAGCATACTCCACACTATACCTCCAAGGCCCATATGAAAGTATCAACCAATCTTATAAGGTAGTAGCATGCTCCTGACAATGGCCATAAGCATAACTATCTCCTTGTCAACAAGAGTTGGTGGTGATAAATCCCTAATAGGTAAATCATCCAACTAAATGTATGTATATGTCTCTATCAGGTCTATATCAACCTTCTTTGAAACATGGGGATACCTTAGTAGTTTACCAGATCATCAAGAACCACCTACTACTATGCTAATGGTGTCTAAAATAATCTTTACCCATACATCAATAACTTGAGGATATACTAGGTATCTTCAAGTGTCACAATAGCCTTTCTAATAGGCATGTGCAATGTCAGTCTCATTATGCTAGTACTCAAATAGTGTAATAAAATATGATCAATTTTCCTAGATGTTTGACATCTATGCCATGTAATGAATGTATAACATCTATAAGACTAAAATCATATCCTCTATCTAAACCCAACGGGTTTGTAGATAGTGTGGCCATTATTCTTGGCACATTAACACAACTAGTTACTCTTGTAATCACAAAAAAGTTAGAATCAACCTAACTATATATAAGTACATAATCCTAAGCCTAGCTTACTAAGCCTAATTGACCCTCTTCAAGAGACTAGACCCCTCTCAGGTCCCTGAATCAACTATTTTTGGCTTTTAGGGTGAATTCACCATTTTCCTAAAGGGCAAAGTCATCATTTAGGTGATATTGCACATTTTTAGTTGATAGTATTGTTTTTGTTTTCATGAAAAATGGTAAATTCACCTTAAAATGTGAAAAATCATTATTTTGGTGATTTCCACCCAATTTTAGCATTTTTGCCATTTTTAAGAATGGTGACTTTGTACAAAATCCCCATTTTCCTTGATGAATCTATCATTTTCTCTAAAGTTTAAATGACAAATTTATCATTTTTTGACCTAAAAGAAAAAAATGCAAGAAATTTAGAATTAATAACTAATTTAGAGTTACTAGTGGTCCATCATGGGGTGGCCATATGTGCTCTCTCAGCTGATTTGAAACATGCTATTGAACTCATCTATGGGACATCTTTATCAACTCACTATGCATAAAACTAGAGTTCAAAATTTTCAATTGGCTAGGGTGAAAATTAATTATTTTTCAACTTAGGAGTGAATATATAGCCAAAAATTTGAATTTTTACCCCCAAGGCCTATAGTTCATTTCGTGTGCTCTAAGAAGTGTATATTTCACATCCATGGTATGTTTTGTGTACTGTTTGATCCTACATGCCTTATTTTTTGGTTGTATTGTAGCCAAACCATCCTTTGGCCTCTCTTGAGACCCATTTAACAATGTTATTTTTCTACTTATATCATGTGTTTGTTTGAATGTGAATATTTGAACTCACATTTAGGCTATAAATGTGTTATTATCCTTTGGCAACTCATCTTAATATTTTTTGTGGATTTTTTGTTTAAGTTACCCTTGCCAATTTGCCTTGATACAGTAAATTATTTTTTGATCGATCAATGATATGATCTATCTTTATAGGGTAAACATGATTTAAATCACACAATTTAAATGTTTAAATGATTATAAACACATGTGGGTAGATTATTATGTTTGTGTCCTATGTTAATGATTATAACCACCTTTGGGCAAATCATTATTTATTTTGTTCTACCCATCCTACTAGAGCAAATGTCTATGTCACTGATTATAACTACATTTAGGTAAATCAATATTAGGGTTTTACATTTCATTATTGGTTATAATTACATTTAGGCAAATTAATATTCATCCCACCACCCTACCAAGAAAATACTTGTGCCACTACTTATAACTATATTTGGAAAAACTAGTATCACACCCTTTGTTACTGATTATAATCACCTTTAGGTAAATCAATGATTATATTGCTATTACTATTTATAACCACCTTTGGTAAATTTAATAATTCCACCCCCATTACCACTATATTATGTCATTTTATTCATTTTGAGGTAACATTCAAAGACTCTATTTTTCTATATGTTCCCTTGAGGAGGCATCAAGGGCTTATCAACTGCCCTTTAGGGCATAAACTACTTGTCTTGTAGTGTTTAGTGTGAATAATTATAAATTCATGTGGGAAAATCATTATTTCTACATCACATGCTAATGATTATAACTTCCTTTGGGCAAATCATTATTTATTCTTCTCCACTTGCCATACTAGGATAAATGTATGTGCCATTGATTATAACCAACTTTGGGCAAACTAGTGTTTTACATTCCATTACTGATTATAACCACCTTTGGGAAAATTAGTGTTTCACATTTTTTTACTGATTATAACTATTTTTGGACAAATTAGCATTCATCTCACCACCCTATCAGGGAAAATACCTATGCCACTATTTATAACCACCTTTGGCTAAACTAGTGTCACATCCTTTGTTACTAATTATAACCGCTTTTGGGAAAATTAGTGACTCAACTACCATTACTATTTATAACCAATTTTTTGTAATTTATTAATTCTACCCTATTTCCACTAGATTGTGTCCTTTTATTCATTTTGAGGGAATGTTCAATGACTCTATTTTGTTTCCCTCCCCTTCAAGGGGGCATTAATGGCTTATTGATCACCCTTTGGGGCATGAACTATTTGGTTTAATTAATTTTTCAATATTTGAAAATATTTTAATGTGCCTATGTCCTTTAACACCTTCTCAAAGAGGGGTAAAGTATAAAAACTCAATGTTGGAAACTTTCATGCATAAACTAGGATTTAGTTCAATTTATAGCACACAACATAATCTAAGTCTACAAATAACTTCAATTTCCAAAATTCATCTACGTAAGGGATTTAATTTCTCAAAAGGATAGTGAGGATTACTTATTTAGGGTATTACTCTATATACACCAATAACCTAGTTTGGTTTCAACCCTAGTCAAATTATGACCTAGTAATTTGACATTCTTGGCTTATCAAGTTATTAATTCAAAACATTTAAAATAATTTCCAAAAGCCAAAAATCACTAACAATATTAATTACATTTTAAATATTAATTAACTTCCCTATATAAAAATACCAAATCAAACTAAATTTAATTTATCTAAAAAAGAACTTTTAGCCAAATATGAATTTCAAAGGTCAAAGGAGCTAATAAAGTGATTTATTATTTCATAAATATTACAAAAAATGAGTCACAACCTCAAAAATATCTAAAGTGAGTTATCATGGCTCACAAATATATTAAACTGAGGTGTCAAGATTTCATGAGTGCTTTGAGCCAACCCAGTGTTAGATTGACTAAACCTAGGTTATTTTAGACTCAACCAAAGTTAGAATTTAACTTAACCTCTCTAGGGTTAAAGTTAGTTCCTAGAGATATAAATACAATTGCCCACACCATATGCCAACAATATTTTGTGTTTAAGGTTATTATACTAGAATACCTTAAAGAATTAATTGAGAGCAGTGTTATAATGCCCATTTTATGCCAAGCTTCACACCAAGCCACAAGTGACCATTTGACAAGTGCTACCACTATGGAGAAGCACTGCAAAGAGTTTCTACTTATCATAATTTGAGTATAAACATCCTTATGTGAACAAGTGGACATCAAATTTGACAAGAGAGGTAAATTACTTATGTTTTTTTAAACTCTATTTTGTGATCTGGTTCATTATGTTATGTTCCCCCTAGTTTTTAGGCAAGAGTGTTTAGTTTTAGTGTATTTTTATGCTTGATTTTTTATCATTTAGACTAACAAAGAACCAATAAACATTTGTGTCCTCTTCGAACTCCTAAGATATAGGTGGAAATTTTTATAATACCCTAAATTGGTAGACATGGAAACCTAATGTGTAACTTAGGTACACATTCCTAAGTTAACACAATTTTGAAGTAAATGTAGACACCAAAATAGTTTCAACCCCCCTTGGTCCCTTTCTAATTTTAACATGCTAACCTATACTTTATTAATTTAAAATTCTTATTTTAAATTAATCATCCCCTTTAGACACCTCACCTTGGATTCCTCGCCCTTAAACCATTTATCACCCTATGACTAATCATAATTACCTAAGACCTATTTCAACTCCCCCACTAATTCTCGCACCTATTAAACCCGCCTTTGGATCGTTCAACAATGACAACTAAACTTGGTAGATGGAAGAATAGGCAAAATGCTAAAAATAGCATTTTTACCCATTCTCTAGCTGCAAACGTTGATCAACAATCGATCAACACCGGTGGTATCACCGAAATTGGTTGTTTAAAACTAAATTCTAACCTCGGCTACAGCCCCAAATGCTAACTCTCTTGCCCCTAGATCTGACTTCTCTTGCTCCTCGACTCTTTGCATATCAAAGGTAGGCTTTGGGATGAGGCATCAGCATTCTATCATCAATCTTCAGGCTAAGAAACTCTACAAAATTCACTCCAGACATTGGATTAGAAGGTTGTAGGAAGTCTCCTACATCATCCATAATGGGAAAAAGTCTTCTGCACTTCTGGTTCTCCACCAAGAGCTAAGTATTCTTCTGGTTTATATTTTAGTATTTTTAGATTGCATTGGTGATTAGTCCATTGGCTATTTTTGAGTACTATTGAGACCAAATCTGGCTTTCTACCTGGAGAGGCTGAAAAGCCTTCCTTTTATCCTGACCCATTTTGACAACCTGTCCCCCTACCTTTGTCCTTCCTAAGACTCTGTCCACTGTCCTGCATCCCTGCACAACCCTTTTGAATCTCCCAGACCATTTTGTTGACCACAGACATACCCTAAAACCCATCCAAGGCCCATTGCCCCTACCGATGTTGACAGCCTAACCGACGTCGACAACATTGACCAACCGATGACGGCAGACTAACCGGTGTTAGTGACTGTGAGAGGCAGATTGCAAGAATCAGGTACGCATTATCTATTTATCTTCTTTAGCCTTTCATTATTTCTCTTTCTAGTAACACTCTTTTGTCAAATAAGTGGACTGTCATCCCTTAAAGAAGTCTTTGCACTTTTGGGACCGAGCTTTCCTTGGCAATCCACCATATATCTATCTAACATCCTCTTTGTTTTAGTTTTCTTCTTATCTATAGGTGTCATCCTCCACAGCCAAAGAGGAGCTCCTACAACATCTGGATACGGTGTGAAACTTCATCCGGGTATCATCTAACCCCTGACCATTAACTTTAGTTTCTTATTTCTTCTAAATGTAAAAAAATAGAAATGAGTAGAAACATTCTGGCACGCCCGGTGGGACTCAAGATTTTTCCTTGGGTTCATTTCTTCTAAAAGGCAAACTTTCATACAGTTGCATTAGGAAAAATATTTATTCTTGCATCCTTCCTCTTCTTTCTTTTTCTTTTGAAAAGAAATCATAAGCACCAATTAAAAAGAACCTCTTTCTTTTTCTTCTTGTCACCTTTTTCCTGCATCTTAGAATAGTGAAATTCATACTCTTAACCTTTTCCCCACTTGTTTGCATCTGAACAAAACATTTTAATTTGGGTTAAAAATATATTGCATTTCATTCCTACTTGAATGCATTTTTAGCTCATCTAGTAATTAAAAGTGCATTATGAATAAATCATAGTGCACATATGTTACACATCCAGACCACAAGCACATCAAACTAAAACATCTAAACATACCTGAGATAAGGCCCGACTAGGATTTCATCACCTAGCAAATACCTTACCCTTCTTGGTAATCCTACTTGGACTTCACTACCAAGGGGAAAACCCACTCTGTTCTCTAGTAGAGTATAAACTATAGGGTAAGTATATATTGGCTAAGTGACCCAGCTTGGATGTAGGCTTGTGAAGTGAGGGGAGTGAACCCCTAGCAGTAGGCCATGTATGGAACCTAACACAGACTTTTGAGCACCAAAACATAACCCGAAACCAACCTTAGACTACCTCTTTTAGGACCCATTCTAAAATCCCAAATCCCAAAAATATTCTTCTAAGGCATAAGCCAACACGACTCTAAAATTTATTCTTAGGAATTTAATGTTTAGAGGCTGCTTGCCTTCATCTACTTTTCTATTTTTATCTAGTTTTCTGAGTTGGTAAGGATGCATTATTCTGAGCTCCAAAAACAACTCAAAACTTTCTTCTTTCTTCCAAAAACTTTTAGTTTTTTGAGTTTCTAGAAATACCTAATAACTGACATCAATTTTTCCACTGACGTCAGCAATTGATCGTCACCGACATCAGTTATCTGACTGACATTGGAAACTTACTTCACCGACATCAGTTTTTCTACCGACATCAGTCACTGTCAAAAAAAGTTTCTTCTCAAACAGCAAGCTAAAAACCTGACCTTTTTGTTATTAAAAACTATTTTTGGTTTTCTAAGGTTGAAACATATAGTTTTTAGAACTTGAATCTATTTTTCCTTGGATGGTTTTGACACGTAGTCAAACCAAAACTCTTGTTGACCACGCAAGGCAACAACCAATCCCACCTTCACCTTCTATATCAAGTCCCCAAATGGAGTATAATTCAGAAACTAAACATACTCCTACCTAACCAACCCGAACTCAACCCCCTATTGTTCCCGAAGGGGACCAAGACTTTGAAAGGTTCCTTGACCTCAATATCAAGGCTCTTCAGCATTATCTCTCGAGAAGTCAAATGCAAGATCCTTCAGGCAACCTAGTTTATGGGATGCCAAATTCCTTAGTTGAAATGACAATCATATCAACAGCATCCGTAACCCAACCCATGGTCACCCAAGCCATTGCCTCAACTAATAACCTGACCATGACCAATCTTCAAAGTGTGGCCTCTCCTTCTATTTCTGGACCTACCTCCATTGGGGTTTCTGTACCCCCTTAACCACAAACCATTCAACAAAGTTCTACACCATTCCAGAACTTAGTTGTCTCCATCCCACCTAATCTTGCACCCATAAATACAAGAGTGACTACTTATCCTTTAGCTAGTGTTTCCACCATCCAACCACCTTTGGTGACATCAAGCCAAGTTGTGCCTTTTAGCTTTATGACACAACCACCCTTGACTTCAACATCAGTCCCTATGACTAGTTACCAATATGTTGCACCTATACAAGCACAACCAACTATGTCATATGCTCCACCTAACACCTTCCAAATGACTTACAACCTAGGGGGCACCCCACTTGCAAATCCATCAACTGATCTAATCAAGATGTTGATGGATAAGATGTCTAATCTTGAGACATCTGTTGCGGGTTCAAGAAATGTTCTCTCATATGAACACATCTATAATGAACCCATTCATCCTTCAGTCCCAATTTGACCATATCCTAGCCAGTGGGAACTCCCAAAATTTACTCATTTTCAGAGTAAATAGGACCCACAACAACATCTACAAGTGTTTAGACACGCTTGATACCTTATAGCACATGATGATGCATTGTTACTTCGTACATTCCCCATGTCACTTTCTGGCACCGCCCTTGATTGGTATAGTTTTATTATCAGTCATTCTCTTTTTACCTTCACTCAACTGGCTCAACTATTTCTTGACCACTTTTCAATCAACATCACTAAAAAGGTCTCCATCACAGACCTATATTCTATTAGACAATTTGACAATGAATCAATAGCTGATTTTGTTGCTCGATGGAGAAGTTTAATCAACCAAATCTCCTTTTCTTTACCTCAACTTGAGCTCATTGAGCTCTTTTCACAAGCATGTGCCAAACACATCTCATCTACTTTGTGGGTGTCCAAACATTCCACACATTTGATGAAACTTTCACCATGGCTAGGAAGCTTGAACTCCGTGCTGTCAAAGAAAATAAAGTCAAATTGCATAGTAAAAACCCCAACACAAAATCAAATGACCCTCCAAATCTTCTTCCTCCAATTCAAAATCCAAGGGATCAGCAAATGCTGTGGTACTTAGATCATCATCATTGACCATAACTAACCAATCCAAACCCTCTACATCACAAAGCATTACACGACAATTCCAACAACGATACATACAACATCAATATACTCTAATAGGAGAATCATATGCTTCCATGTTGGATAAACTAGTAAAGTAGGGAGTCCTTAACCTCCCTCAAATTCAACCACCACCTCAATTTGATCCCTCATGAGCCATCCCAGTATGGTATAGGGAGAATGACTTTTGTAATTATCATCATGTCAAAGGTCATGACACAGACAATTGCAAAACTCTCAAGAACATTATTCAGGATATGTTAGACAAGGGAGATCTTGTCTTGGATGACCCAAACGTGCTGCCTAACCAAAACATAGACATCTTTAGGCAACCATTCCCTAACCATCCCCCTACCCAAAACAACCTACAGACCATGGCTGATGACTCCCAAGAGCATAATATATGTATGGTCAACACGGTCTCTCCTTTCATGCCTAACTAACCTCTCCTAAAGTCTGAAGAGGTTAGTAAACCTATTTGTCCATCATAGGTAGAAGAGCCTTCTTCTCCTATTTGTCCATCACAGGTAGAAGAGCCTTCTTCTCCTATTTGTCCACCACAGGTAGAAGAGCCTTCTTCTCCTATTTGTCCACCATAGGTAGAAGAGCCTTCTTCTCCTATTTCCCCTCCACCATAGGAAAAAGAACCTTCTTCTCCTAATAGTCCTCCATCTACCCCTCTTATATTGGAGGATGCTTTAACCATACCAATGCCACTAGCCCAACCCTCATCCTTCCTACTACCAATGGAGGACCATACCTTTCCTGCTCTTTGACCGCAAGTAGAAGGTACAATCATCCCTGCCCTCTATCTTCTTGAGGAGTCACATTCTTCAATTCCTTTTCCACTAAGAGAAGAACTTGTCTCTTCACCTACTTCAACTGAAGATGATCTAGTAATGGCTCTCTCACGCCTTTGGCCTGAGATTGCTGCATTTAACACATTTCCAGTCTCACAACCACCCACATCTTTTACAAAACCAAAGCCTCATCTAAAATATTCAAAACCATTATCTCATTTAGCTGAGAACTTAGGATTTCTCCATTCAAAGAACTTAGAGCATGAGGCATTATGGGAGTGACTTAAAACTCCTTATCTTACACATCTTGCTTCATCTCGTACTGTCAACTCATCCACAAAAAATTATCCCAAAGTCTCTGACAAGGATCAGGCTTCTACTTCCAAAACTTTAGAAGCTCAAACATTCACATCTGAACCTAAACACTCACAAGTGACTACCATACCAAAACAAGTTAAATCTCTTGGTGTTCACCCCATACCAAACCTCACTCACCCACAAGTGAAGGTAGACTTGAACCTTGCTTAACACAATAGTGGTCCTCAAACCAAACTACAGAAGGCCACTAAACCATGTCAGAGAACTCCTCCCCCACCATCACCATTTCCCTCTATTTTGGGCCTACACCCTTCTACCTTAATAGGAATACTCCCTACTCCAACACCTAACAAAAAAAAATTGCCTCCCTTGCTACCTTTACCCATCAAAAATATACTTCCTCCCAAAAATTTGGCACCTCTCACCAATAAACCCCATCTACACAAATGTCCACACTACCAAACAAAAAGATGGTATGGAAAACTCCCTCAATAACTCTTACAAAATAGAATTTGTCAACCTCCACTACAACAACAAGCGCAGGCCCATTAGCGGGTTCCTATGCTCTATTACTACACCAATTGTTACAATCCTCTAGCATCACTCTCCTGCCTATTAAACCATTTTAACCTCTCGGATCAAAACCATCATGGTTTGATGACACTCAAATTTGCCTATATCATCGCACACCTGGGCATGATACCGAGAACTATTGTGCCCTTAAGGTTGTCATTCACTAACAATTGGAAAAAGACACCCTTCTTATTAAGGATTCTGTCAACAAATCTCCAACACTGTCTAATGTCTCTCCAACCTCTCCACCTTCATCAGGATCCCATCATCAGACTATGGTCCCTTTACCTCCTTTGCCCCCTTTATTCAAGATTAACACCATCAATGTGGCTACTAGGTCACAAATTTTAAAGGATAAAGCAAAAGAGAAAGTTGTTATTCCTTGGACCTACCCATTTGTCAAACCTACTCAACCACCAAAACCCAAGATTTCTATCTTGGGTACATCCCAACCAACTTCTTTGGAGGCAATCCGTGATTCTATGGTGAAACAACTTCACCAAACTCCCATGAAGATGACTTTATATGACCTCATTCAATTCTCTCCATTACATCGTCAAGCTTTAATCAAAGCTTTACAGGTAGTGGAGGTCTAACCCGAGGACCCCCAACCACTAGCTGCCTTAGTCCAATCATTACCCATCGTTGCCTCTATTACCTTTAGTGATCTTGAAATTCCTACCTCCAACTTGGAAGATCAGGATGCTACCCTTTTCATCATAGCCTATGTTGATCAAACTCACATTAAGCAAGTTATGATTGATGGGGGTGCCAGCATCAATATCATTTCCACCCATGCCTATGACCAATTAGCCCTCCCAAAGAATTGTATGTCAAAGACTGATGTAATTATTTGATCTTTTAATGACTCCACTACCACTACCATTGGCATCGTCATCTTACATATTCATGTTGGCCCATGAACAATCCCAGAACTATTCTACATCATTGAGGGGGAATTCTAATACAACATGTTGTTAGGATGACCTTGGATCCGTGCCATGGCCTGTGTCCCTTCTACATTACACCGTTGTGTCAAATTTGAACACGGTGGTCGAGTCCATGTCATTCCCATAGATCCCTCCCCTTACAAGACATGCAACACAACTTATCGACCCAATGATGTGCTCATTCCTTTAAAAACATCAACCCAAACACCACCTCCACCCTCAGAAGCTTCAATAAGTATGCAAATGGCGGTTACACCTACACCATCTCCTCAAGTGACAACAAAAGACCCTATGGAAGATACCTTCCAACGTCTTTCACTTGAGGAGTATCGTTTACTCACCATCATATCAGAATGGTCATCCCTTATGGTCCTCCCAATCTTTAAACAAATCTCATCTATGGAGGGCTAGATCGAGCTCCCACTGATGGAAATCCTCTTTCATCACCCCAACTATTTATGTCTGACTTCTCTTTTCTTGGCAACCCAAACTTTGCTCATACCTATCTTTATAGGTGTGCATGGAAGGGCTTTGGCTTTGGGCACTATGAATAAGGCTCCCACTAGCCCGTCAAACCACCAAATGATGAGGCCATAAAGAATGCCAAGAAGTGACATGGCCTGGGTTTTGAAGAACGTACTGAAACTTTTAAAAACCCTCACCCCGAACCTATCATAGAACAATCACATCCAAACTCACCTATTCTCCCATCTTCACCTACGAAGTCAGTGGTTTCCATCCCTCCTAGTTTTTTTTGCATAAATGCCATTCGCTTAGAACCACTAACCTATCAACTAGGTGGGGTATCCAGGTCTCTCCCTCTCATTTATCCAAACATGATAGATGATGAATCTACTACCATCAACACTGTGTAATGTGTAGATGATGATGCCATTCTCACCTACATGGGTGTAGATGACTCCTTCATTTAATGATCACTTCCTTTAAAAATGCAAGTTATGTTAAATGAATCGACCATTGACATTAACCTTCCATCTTCTGATGTTCCTCAAGTTGTAAAGATTGGTCAATCTTTGGATGCCCATGAACAAATTGACTATACCAAATTTATTTCAGATCATAGCAAAGCCTTTGCTTGGACCTATAGCGATATGCCCAACATCGACCATAACATTGTCAAAAACCCAGAGGCTAAGCCTGTCAAGCAAAAGCTTCACAAGATGCATCCTCGAGTTGCACTCCTTGTCAAAGAGGAGCTTCATCATCTTCTCTCCATCTCCTTTATCCAACCCATTGATTATTTGCAATGGGTGTCAAATATCATCCCTATCACCAAAGCAACTAGGGGGTCCAAATCAGTACTGACTATCATAACCTTAACTTGGCTTGCCCAAGAGATGACTTTCCTCTACCTAATATCAACCAACTTGTTGATCTTACAGCCAGTCATGAGATGCTATCACTCATGGATGGGTTTTCAGGATATAATTAAATCTTGATTACACCAGAAGATCAACATAAAACCACCTTTATCACCCCATGGGGGACATTTTGCTATAGGGTCATGCCTTTTGGTCTTAAAAATGCAGGTGCCACATATCAACTCGCCATGACCTATATTTTTCATGATCTCCTACATAAAATCATGGAGGATTATGTGGATGACCTGCTTGGGAAATCCAAACTCTGCCGTGACCA
Source organism: Torreya grandis (assembly GCA_037957365.1). NCBI lineage: Eukaryota > Viridiplantae > Streptophyta > Pinopsida > Cupressales > Taxaceae > Torreya > Torreya grandis. The sequence goes on along the minus strand of JARHVA010002089.1, from coordinate 2,159 downwards.
TTTAACTATTATCAAAATCATATTCACTCGCCTCCTCCAATATAATGTTCAACTCAACCCCAAGAAATGCATCTTTGGGGTTCTCTCAGGGAAGCTTTTGGGTTTCATCGTTTCTCTTCGTGGCATTGAGATTGATCCCGCTAAGATTTGAGCTATACTCGAGATGCCAACACCTACCAATCTAAAACAACTTCACAGCCTACAAGGGAAGCTTCAATCTATTTGTCACTTCATCTTGCAGCTTTCTGACCGATGTCAACCCTTTCATCACCTCCTTAAGAAGGACATCTCCTTTAACTGGGATAAGAATTTCCAAGAGGCTTTTGAGGCTCTTAAACATTATCTTGTCTCTCCACCAATCCTTATTCCACCTAAAGATGACCAACCTTTCTATCTTTACATCTCAACAACAAATCATTCTTTAGGTGCCATGATCATGCATCAAGATGAACAACATCATGAGCAAGCTATTTATTATATAAGCTGAACACTCATTGACTATGAAACTCGGTATACTCATACCAAAAAAACTTGCTTGGCATTAGTCTTTGCCACCTCCAAACTTCTTTATTATCTCCTCAATCACAAAACTTACGTCATCACTCATACCGACCTTCTCAAATACATGCATTCTAAGCCATACCAAAACCAATGTATGGCTCGTTGGCTCATGCTTCTTGCTAAGTTTGATTTAGAATTCATTCAACAAAAATCTATAAAGGGGCAAACAATTGCTGACCAACTAGCGGATGCCCCTCTACCTGACAACCAACCCTCTCACTGTGAATTCCCCGACGAATCTATCACCACACTTTCCACTGATGACATCTTCTATTAAATGACAATGTTCTTTAATGGATCCAAATTTCAACACGGTGGGGGTGCAGGGGTCATTCTCATTCCTCACAATGGTGAGCCCATGCCTCTCTCTTTTAAACTTGACTTTGAATGTACCAATAATATGGTTGAATATGAAGCCTTAATTTTGGGACTTCAAACTACCATTTCCTTAGGCATCAAGACAATCAACATCTTTGGTGACTCACAACTAGTCGTTAATAAGATTAACGGTTCATACCTTTGCAAAAATGAAGTTTTGCAATGGTATAAACACCGTGTTGGCACATTACTAGAGTCTTTCAACCATTATCTCTTGCAAACTGTTCCTCGCTCTACAAATAAGTTTGCCGACACTATGGCCTCTCTCACCTCATGCATACCATCTCCATCTTCTTCTTCAAGAATTTATGTCATGGTACATCATTTGGAATTGCCTTCATATATTTCCATTGACATCAACTTTTTCAGCAATATCAACTCTAGTCCACACGATGTTTGGTATAAACAACTTGTTGACTACTTAACTTTTTCTATCATTCCTCCTGATCTCTCTAGCAATGGATGGTGGGATTTTATCAAGAGTACTGCTTGATATACCATGCTAGGGGGTCTTCTCTACGAAATAGGTTTCAATGGCCCCTTCTTCGATGTCTAACCTCCAATGAAACATCTCATGCCATCAAACAAGTTCATGATGGGATTTATGGCAGACATTTCAATGGTAACTCAGTTGCCAAGCGCATCCTTCACCTGGGCTATTATTGGCCCACTCTTCACCAAGATTGTAGTGATTATGTTCAGCATTGTATCAAATGCCAACAACATGCGAACTTACTTCACATCCCTAGCCACACTTTACAAGTTGCTAAGGATTTTTGGCCCTTTTCACAATGGGGCTTAGACCTAATCGGTGAGATTAACCCTCATTCATCTCTCTAACATCAATCTATTATCACCACAACTGAATACTTCACTAAATGGGTGGAATCTATTCCCCTCATCTCCGCTAAAGCTATTAAAATTATCGACTTCATCAACCACCACATCATCTGTCGTTTTGATGTACCTCACAAAATCATCACCGATAATGGCAAATCTTTCAAAAACAAAACTATCCAAAAACTTTGTGACTCTTTTGGCATCAAACTCAGCTTCTCCTCACCTTATTACCCACAAGCCAATGGATAGGCAGAGGCTTCTAACAAAATCTTAACCAAAATCCTAATGAAGGTGGTCAACGACACTGGAAGGGATTGGCACATTCACATTCCCTTCGCTTTGTGGGCCTACCACACTAGCATCCAAACCCCTACAGGTGC